>VZTA01016835.1:35347-203067 GCA_013398855.1 Mohoua ochrocephala
GCCGGCTGGGCGCCGGCTGGGCCCCGCCGGGCCCCCGCCCCGGGCGGCGGCGGCCACCCGGGTACCGGCTGGTATTTGGAAGCGGAGCTGGCTGCCTGCCCCGCCTGCCCCGCTCCAGCCAGGCGCAGCGCCGGGCGCTACCCCTGCCGCCCTCGGGTGGGCAGTGAGTGAGTGCAGAGGCGCCCTGGGCAGCGCTCGCCCGCAGCCCCGCTGCCGGCCGGAGATGCTGACCTCGCGGAGACGGGCTCGCTAAGTAACTCGGGGCTGGGTGAGAGCCCTGTGTTTCACTCTCCCGATTCAGAGGATGCTGAAGTGCAGCCAAAGTGTAGCTGGACTACAGCAGAGCGTAGGGGGCCTTTGCTAATGTAGCAGTGGTTAATTAAATGTTGTGGGCAATAGGTGTGTGCTGGGGTCCCCACTGCATCATCACCCGTTTTTGAGGTGGTGTTTGTGTGGGAGCCCCCAGCTCTGAAACATGGCTTTGCACAGGATGAGCATCTCAGCTGAAGCAACTTGTAGTCTGCATGACACACCCCCCCCTTCTCCCTCGCTCCCTCCCCCGTCAAAATCTTAAGAAAGTTTTATAATCTTCTTGGTAGATTTTTAATTAAAAAATGTAAAGGATTAAGTACTTGTTTCATAAGGGGATTGACCCTTTTGGGCTAGGACTGACACTTACTGCCACAGCTGTTTGTCAAGACTGTTTTTCAGCTGTTTTCCTTCTTCAACCTGCTCATTAGCTACACACAATGCTTTGAGCTCCAGTTACAAAAAAGCGATTATGTAATCACCAAAACTTTAAAGAAGTAAAATCCTGAAGGCCTGCAGCAGCTCCCTGCTATGGTAGACTGCACCCCATTTATGTGAAAACCCTTTGATCTAGAGGATAAGTATAATAAGGTTTGGCTGTGTGTATCTTATGATCCACAAGTCATTAAGCCATAGGATATTTTCCTGTTGATAGCCTACCTGGTTACAAGATAATTTCCTAAGTCTCAACAATGACAGATGTTTTAGAAAAAAAAAGAAGAAGAAAAATAACCCACCGATTTTCCTTTTAAAAGGAATGTGTTAATTAAGGTTCCCCCCTACCTTTTCACTCTCTCCCCTCCTTCACCCAACGCTGAATCATTTCTCTGTGACACTGCCTTCTCAACGTAAGCACGTTAGCAGAATTGAATTTGGAGAGAGTTAAATCTGTCTAGCTTATGTAAAAAGTATTCCTAAATGAGGGAAAAGCACAGGGAGCCATGGGGATAGACATTTCTCCCAGGCTGCCTCCTTCACCTGAAATTTCACCTGTAGATCCATGAATACACTTGTAACCTGCATTATCCGTTTAGCCCGGAGATTTCAGAGAGTCTCCTAACACTTCTGCTTCTTGAGCAAACAAAATCACAAGAACCTGGGCTTGGGAGAGGTGCCTAGGTCCTATCCTTGCACTGAAGCATGTATGCATGGGTCATCCCTGATAGTTGTTTGCTTCACCTAAAGCTTCATCAAAGAAGATGGCAAAATTCTTGTTTCTGCACCATTACGTAGCATCTTGTGTTCAAAAAGATGATGTGGAAAAACCCCTCAGACTATTAGTAATTAATTTTGGCTGTCTGCTGTTAGAGTGGCCTGGCAACATCCCTGAGAAATGGGGAAAGCACGAGCACAGGTATGACTTGTGTGAAACGATGCTGTTGGTTCTCTGTGTTGTTTGGGGCCCCTTCACTTGTGGGGTTTGTGCACTGCTGTTGTGCCTGTGCGAAGCTGGGTTTAATGGATGGTGGAGGGAACAGCCGATGTGGGGCTTGGGAGGACAATCGTAGCCAGGACTCAACTGACTCCCACACCTCTCCGGCTGACAATGGCAATCCTGTCTGAGTAAGGACTGTGAGATGGGGTCTGCTTTGTAATAGCTGCAGAGACCTGCATTGACTTAGCATTCTTTTTGCCTTGATACTAGATTTTATTTTCTTGTATACCTTGTCCTGACTTGTGTTCTGGATTTATAAAGCATAACCATTGTCTTAAATGCTCACATCAAATAAAAAATGAATCTATGTGGTTTAAAGATTAGCTGTTCTAATAACTCAAGTGTATACTAAACAGCCTAAACTCTTCCCAAATTCACTGTTACCACATGGAAAAGCCTGAACTCATCATTCTCTGTTAAAAAAAAAAACAGAGTCAAAACAACTAAACCTCTCTCAGAGGTTTTTTGCAACCAGCTGGGCTTTGCACTGAGCCGGGAGGATCGATAGGCTGCTCCCTGGTACCGGCAGAGGAGGCTGATGCTGGGAGTGGCGCCGCTCTCAGAGCAGCTCCCCGAGCAGCACCCGAACACTCGAGGTTCCCGTCCCTTATCAGCGGGGACACCTGAGAGAGCGGGTTTCTGAGCTGTACCTGGAGAGGCAAACTGAAAAAATTAACATGAAGTAATAAAGGAAGGTCTGTTCTGGTGCTTATGCAGATGAGAACTAGGAATGACTTTTAAGAAAAGGGTGGATTTAACAACTGTAGAGTTGATGCTGGCAGTCAGTTAAAACCTCCCTGGAAGTCAGGCAGGAAAGGGACTATTCTAATTTTCACCATCATATATATGCGGTAAGAAATTCAGGAATTCTCTTTTAGAGAATCAATCCCATGTAATTGCGATAAAAATTAACAGGCAGAGGGACATGAAGGGCAGAAATTACTATTGCTGTCTCCAGCTCTCATTTCTAGGATAACACCATCTGCTGAATTGTAGCAGCAATTTCTGCATGATGTCTATCGCTTCTGTTTGAGCTTCTGTTTGAGTATAAAACCGAATCTATGCCTAGGTACGCCTTACCAAGTTACTTAAGTCTGTTTTTTTGACAGATAAAATATGACCAGGTTCTCTGGAACTCTTAATAATCCGTATTAAATGTGTACTGAAACTTTTTTATTGCGTGGAATGGAATCCAAATAATTACAGTTTCAAACACAAAGTAAGTCACTTTGCAAAGTGTACAAATAAGAGATATCATTTGAATACAGACACAGAGAGAAAGCTTTAGCTTCTTGCTTAAGCTGCAGTGTGTTTTGGATACAGGGGTGGAACACATAAGGAAATTCTGTACCAAAAATTTAAATATTTATAGAGGTCAGTGACAGAACAATTTAGCAAACTACCAATTACTAGTAAAAGTAGTCATCAATATTTCTTATGCGCTAGCAGGTACTGTTTTATTTTCTAATTTATTTTTCTGGCACTTAAGTATAACATTGATTATGTCTCATATAAAGATGCCGACTTTGTCATCGATACTTCCTGTGAGCGAGTTGAAAATTGACGTTGTTCCATCTCCTTTGGATGTGATGAATTATTCTGTTTGCTCTCTGCTTTTCAGCCAGTTATACTTCTAGTGTTGTTCATTTGTGCACGAGTGACTGGCAGTTCTGCTATTAAATACCTTTAAAATGATTGGCATTGGCCAGGCTGTTTGATCAAAAGATGTGCTTGAAATGATGTCAGCAGAGAAGTGCTCCTTGAGGCTGATGGACTCGAGTGTCTCCTTGTAGAGCAGGTAAATTGATTCAATTGAGTTGTCACTAGGGGTGAGGGGTGCGTGTGATGCCTGCCTTCCTTACCTTGAGACTTTATAATTCGTAAGGCCTGGTCTGGTAACGTGTGCTGGTAAAGGGGGCTCTGTTGCAGAGAAGACCCTCAGGTCTGTCCTACCATTTGGAAAGCTCTCGTGGTCTTTGAGGTGATGCTTTTAATCAAAATCTGTACCACTCTCTGGAGGCTTTGACCTCCGACCCTGTCAGGAATATATGAATTTTGTTGTTTTCTTTCTTTATCGTCTAATGTAGGTGGGTTTTATTTTTTCATGTGATTGACATGGGGGAGGAGCACAGTTGTTTCCCTACAGGTGGGAACCCAGGTCCCCCCAAGCCTCCACAGTGGGTGGGGAAGGCTGTGTGGCTCTGCCCTGTGGTTGTCCCATCTCCTCCACCTCGGGACCCTCTGAGGCAGATCTGCTAGTTCAGGAATTTGTATGTAGACATGGGAAAGGACATATAGATGAATCAAGAGGTCTTGGTGGGAATGACTGTTCTCTTGCCCCTCTTGCCATGCAGTTGCTGCTGAGAAATGGGGCAGAAACTGCTGGATTGTGGGGTCTTGTGACAAAAAAAAGGATCTCTTTTTGTCTGATGATGGAAGGAAGCAATTTAAACGAGTGATTTATGTTCAGAAGAACATTTTTTTCCCATACTACTTTCTTCCTTCTCCCTCAGGAGTATGTACAGGGCAACAGTGAGGATATCTGATAGTGATTTACACTGTGTTTATTCTGGATGAGATTGCATTGTGTTATAGGCCAGTAGGAAGATACTTATTCTATTTGATATTAATTCAATTAACGTTGAACATAATTACTTCCAGAGGAAGGGGCCTTTCACACCCAGCTTCTGTTCAGAGCTCATCTGCACTGAAGTTCACAATCCTTGATTTCCAGGTCAAGGTGCAATAGGGAACATAAGCTAAAAACACAGACATTACTAAAGGGTGCTGTAATAAGGCTCGATATGGCACCTTCACGAGTTATGGTGGGGAACCTGTTGCCTACACTGTGGTTTTGGGTTGAAACGCTGAAAGAAGCGTAATCCTGAAGTCATCACAAAAGAGGAACCCTCCTAGTGGTTGTGTAGACCATATTACCTGTGGACTTAGATGGCCTTGTGAGTCTTGGAATGATGAGTGGCATGGATAGAAGTGAGTATCCAGCCTGGCCAGGCAAATACAACTATCACTCTTTCCTACCACCTGCCTCCCATACTGTGTTTTATCAAGTCCCATAATAATAACCTGCTGGGGAAACATGAGGTTTTAAAAATGGGAGCGGCTTTGATGGGTTTGGTGGGTTTTCTTTGCTGTAATTTCCAGGCACACCCCCATGTTAAGAGCCTTTTAGGGAGTCCTCTGGCTGCACAGGTGCTCTGGGCCTCTCGAAGGTTAGGAATGAAGTATTCTGTTGTTTCAGCTGCTGTGACCTTATGGTCTCTGGAAAGGCTGATTATGGATGTATAGCAGCTTTATTGCTCCATGGTGACATGTACCATACAGTACCCAGTGGTATTTTAAGTACTTCATAGTTACATCAAAGAAAATACTTATGGAGTATTAGGCCTTATAAACCCATAGTGCTGTGCCTTTTACGGCTGGAACTTAAAGTCATGAAACGACTTAGAGGTATTTGTGCTTTTGTTTGATTTGGACTGGTGTCCTGCTTTTAATATTTCTTTGGATAAACAACTCCCGTTTTACAGCCTTGCATGGCTCACGCACCCTGTGTTTAACTGAAGGGACTCTGCCACTTGGGGAATTTTGCCTAGAGAATCTGGCAAGAATAACAGCGAATATTCCAATATACGTTTTGCAAAAGAGAGCTGGATATGAAAAGAGAAGTCAAATATGATCGTCCGAATGGAGAGCCTTAAAGTGTAAAGGACTGTAAAAAAAGAGAAGTCATAATATTTTGAATTATTTCTTTCCCACTTGCTTCTAGGATGGATTGTGTTACTGCTGTACAGATCCAGAGAACTTCAGAGGAATTGCTTGGGAGTTTTCACAGATGTAACTGAAAACAGAACCTGGCCCAGGCACTGCAATGGCAATCGTAAATCTAGGTTTAAGTCAGTCACCTGTGTGATATGTGGCCTGCAGTGTGTTGAAATGGGATTTAGGGCATTTCGTGCCAGGAATGGAGTAACACTTCAGCAGAATATCTAAGTTTTCATGTTGTATTTCATATTTGGTTCAAAATGATCCCTGTATTTGAATCCAGGGCAAAGACTTTCCTCTGTCTGTAAGTCATTGTGGAAGTCGTTAACCTGTGTGATTACTGTGGATTCACATTCGTTTCAGTTGTTTTTCATTTATTTTATTTTGAGCTGTTCAGTGAACATTCAAAGTGATATATTGAAACTATGTATGTTAAGTGCTGGAGTGTTAAATATTTAAAACATTTGTTGAAGTTTAAGTAATTTCTGTTACTTAATCAAGGGTTTAGAAGATAATTCTGTTTCTACTTTTAAATATAAATATTCATTTTGTTTGCTCATTTTCTTTAACAAGTGCCCAGAATAAATTGTGGTTTATTGGGGTTCTTTGTCTCTTATCAACGTGTGGCTTTCTTACTAAAATCTAGGAGTGCTTTTTGCTCCTTTCAAATTGCACAAAATGAAAACATTCAGGTACATAGGTCTAATTTGTTGCACTTCCACTTCCAGGCAACAAATTACCTTTAAAACTAAAAATTAAATTCCTTTTTTAGTAACCTTAATTATATGAACCAGCATTTCAGTTTCACTGATGGAACAAAACTACCATAATTAGGCACACTGTAGTTTTTAGTGTAAGGTCACATCATGCTTTGCTGAGAATAATAAGAGGAAATGATCTTCAATTTAACATCTTGGTGACTGGCAGACCAGCTGCTCTGGTCATTTCTTTTAGTGAAGTGGCCTTGGGAAAAAGGCTGAATGTATGTTGTTTGTGAGAGAAATTAAATTAACCTTGTTACATAATTAGTACCCATGTAGACACAGTAGAGTTTTCAGGTTTTTAAAATACTTTTTTTTTTGGGTGGGGGGAGGGTAGTTTTGGTGTGTGGAATTAGCTGTGCTGAAGTGGTAGAAGACATGCCTTATCTTTAAAATAATAATAATAATAATAAAAACATAACAAGGAAAATTTGACTCCAAGATGTTGCTCTCTTCTGGGGATTGTGATCCTTTCTTTGCCAGGTGACTGCTTGGTGAAGCAGTGAAGGCAGCAGGTCAGGCATGCTCCAGTGCAACTGCAGTAGAAAGGGTGGTAGTTGGCCTGGGTTGGTTTGCTACCTGAAATCAGAAAATATCTATATCTCTCTCTCTATATATATATATATCTCAAAAAGCACTTTGTATAGGTTCCCTGGTAATATCGGTGCTGCTGGCATGGTTCCTGGCTCCTGGAGCGTACCCTGGTGCTCCTGCTGTTTTAGTGGCAACTGGCAGCCTACTTTGGGAGCAGCATCGTCAGCTGGAAACAATAGTGTCTGATTCTTGTTTGTCAGCAGGGACAATACCCCGCTGATGGGCTGCGGTGGAGGAGAGGGGGCTTCCTTTGTATGGCAGCTCGGGTATGGCAGATGGCTAATTGGACATGATAAACCACGGGGGCAATGGGGGAGAAAAAGGAGATCTGCAGGGATTAGCGGCTTGGATCCCCCACACTACGGAAAAATTGTATTTTAAAGATGTTATCAACTTTAGTGCTTTGCCATGAATATATCATCCAGTAATGAAGAAGGAGGACATCTTAACTAAAGTCTTTCCTCGGCTGATGTGAAGTCCACTTTATTAGCTGGGAACAAATCCTGTTACTGTATGGGACGGTAGGTGAATGCATGGCCCCCAGAGGCGCTGGCATGGCACTTAGGAAAATTAGCAGTGCATATTTTTCACTGGTCTTGTAAGTCAATGTCAGACCATCGTGCCAAACAGCATCCAGGCTGAACACAAAGAGCTTTGCCAGCTGTGTTTGTCATGAGTGAAAAGTTATGATCTACCATAGCTTGACTTGATAAGAAGAGATGTTCCTCAGTGTTGGAGCACCGAAAAGCTAAGCTGATTATCAAAGATGGAATTTATTTATTTAAATGTATTTTCTTGGTCTTATGAAGCCAAAGCCTGAGACCCTTGCGCAAACAAACTTTTGCTTATTTAAAACAATTTAGTGAAAAACGGAATTAAAGCCTCGAGGTTAGGTCCGTAAAAATGATCAGAGGAGTTGGACACCTGTCCTATGAGGCAAGGCTGAGAGAGCTGGTGTTCTTCAGCCTGGAGAAGAGAAGGCTCAGAAAAGGATCAGTTGCAATACGACAGGAGGCATAATTTTTAAAGTAAAAGGGAGTAGGTTCAGACTAGAGATAAGGAAGAATTTTTTACGACGAGGATGATAAAACCCTTGAACCATTTGCCCAGAGAAGCTGTGGATGCTCCATCCCAAGCCTGCATGGGACTTTGAGTAACTTGAGGCAGTGGAAGATGTCCCTACTTGTGGCAGGGGTGTTGGAATAGATGACCTTTAAAGGGCCTTTTCAATCCAAACTGTTCTATGCTTCTAAGGCATCCCAGGTACTCTTTGGTAGGAGATGTGTAGGCTTAGCTGATGGCTTCAGGGGCTTCAAGCTGAGGGCTGTGAGCCCACAGCTGTATCCGCAGCCTGGTAGCAGAAATCAGAAGTTCATCCTAATAAATGGGATTAATTTTAGTTCATTTTTTCCTCTCGCTGCCCCCCTCCCTTCTCCCAACCAGTTAAACAGCAAGAGAAGGCACACCATGACTTTGGGAGTAACTCCACAGAGGAGCTGTAAGAAGTAAGGCTGAAAGGAGGGGTCACAAGCATTGGTGGCTGCTGCAGTGAGCAGCAGTCAAGTCATTGCTGGCTGTAATTCCCTGCTCTGTAAAATGGTATCAAGTGCCTAGAATACTTTGCTATTTTAGTGTCTCCCATAATAATAATGTTATGGCATATAACAGATACATTTAAATTGTAGTAAAAATAAATCTGCAAGAGGTTAAAAATAATAGCTAGCAAGAAATATGCAGTTCTTTGTAGAAGCAGATTTACTTTCTGTGGAAATATCTGGACTGTGTTTCTCTTCCACTGTTTACTACTGCCTTTTCCCACGGGACAAGTATAGTGGAGACTCCAGATGAAAACTTTCAGCAAGTTGCCTTTGGGTTTCAGCAGGCCATTCAAGTGCGGTACCTGTCAGTCTGCACAGCTCTTGAAGCTGTAGGTGCTTGAGAATATTCAAAAAATTGTGAATGAATGCAATAAAACTTCCAGTTGGGCTGTCCTCCTATAGGACCTATGATATTGTCATAATGCTATGATGGTTCTCTAGCAGGGTTTATTATTTGTCTTGCTGTCTCAGTCACTGATTAGTTCCTTCTGAAGCAGATGCTGTGGAAACACTGAACAAAAAGATGATCCTTGCCAGTGAGTGCATATGATAAAAGCTGTCAAGTGGACTGTGAATTCATTTAACCAAAGATTCATGTTTTACTTTTGTTTTTAAACACGTCTGAAGGACAAGTCTGAGGAGTTACGGAGTCAAGCACTGGGTGCAGAGCAGAAGAAATGGCTGAGAATAAGGTACAAACAGAAAGATAGGGAAGAAATGAGAAATCTGTAGGGAAAGCATGGAAGAATGCCATAAAGTTACCTAAGAGAGCCCTTCAGAACTGGAGGGCACTTGGCTGAGAAAGGGATCACAGCCTGCATCCTCCGTGGAAGGGAAGCAGATGATGTCAGTGTGGGGAAGGTCAGAAGCCAGAGGAAATCACAGGAATGAGACAATAAGAGGTTTGATTGGAGTTGTAGCTTTTGGGATAGAAAGCCAAAGGTAGGTTTTCTGACACACTAGAAAAAAAAAAATGTAAAGATTGCCTGGGTTCATAGTGAAAGGAAGGAACAGGCAAAGCCTGTGCATGTTCCATGCTCAGACTGGGTAAGGCAGCCATAAGAACTGTGACAAAGCACAGGAAAAACAGCAAGGTTTTCTCTTCTAGATGTCCCTCACCGTTGAAGACTGTTATTATCACACTGCAGTCTTTTAATAGTGGTGCACCAGATGCCTGCCTTGCTTTGATGTTGTGAAGAGAAGGCATTTCCATATGAAGTGAAGACACAGAGCCAAAATCCTTGCGTGTTCTGCTTCATATTTAATGTCTCTTGTTCACAGAAATATGTCATGGAGAGCCGACCTCCTTGGATCTGACTGCCACTCTGTTTGCAGCAATTTAACTTCCCTGCTCTGCTTTTTCTGTGCCAAGGCAGAGAGTTCAGGAGTGATGCTAATTGAGTCAGTCTGAAGCATTCAGACAAATTTAGTCTGAAGGAGAAAGTCAGGCCTACCGGGTAAATAGTAATGATCTTGTGAGCTTCGAGGACTTAGATCTAAGGTGTGCGAATCTCCTGTTAACAGCTTGCTCCTATTCAACTCAGTCTTGCTCGAAAGTTAGCTGGAGTGTTAAATAGGTCACCTATCTCTTACAGGTTCCTGCTAGTCTGTAATCTGTCTGCTGCTTCAGGTTATTTATCAAATCCCTAATGAGATGGTGTTGAACTATTTGAGCCAGGAGAAAGTTTTTAACAGTGTCTTGGTTTAAAACACCTCTGATGCTAAAACTGGAGGGGAAACCCTGTTGATGGGATGAGTTTAAATCAATTGAAATTACCACTGATCCATGTGGTAATGGGAGTTTGCACAAATGACACTTCCCAGCATATAAGTCCTTATAATAGGAAAAGATTTTTTTTTTTTTTTTTTTAAAGCTGACTGTCTTCATCATTGAGCTGTGCAGTGAGGTGTTACTGGCACCTTGGACCTGGTTACTGTTATTTGGATTGATTTCAGTGTTTGTTCCAGCTTCAGCTGGAACATTATGATGTTTCAGCCTGGGGGTCTTATGATGCTCATTTGCAATAGTTCAAACCCAATGACCTTTAGGTTCTTTCTCAGGTAGATAAAGGGCAAGTTTCTACAGCATCCACCTCCAAAATCAAGAAGTGCTTGACATACAGCAGGGTGAACAATAATTTCGTTGCTTCTTTTCTCAGCCATCCTCAGCTCCTCTTGGTGTGCAGTGGAAATGGAGATAACAGTAATTAGAATTAATACACAGAATTAGTACAGCATTTCAGAACTCTTAAGTTTTGCAGTCTTTGTGTAAAATAGGGAAGTCTCATCTACAAAAAGGGGAAATTCAGGCACAAAGCTGTAGTAAGTGGTTTTCTTGAGGTCGTATGGACTTGGTGCCCATGTTCTTGAGAAACCCATATCCTGGTGGTAGAGCAAACCTTGACAAAGCACTTAATGGCTTCACCTTCTGTTGGCAGGGCATGGGCCAGGAAAAGCACACCAATCCCTTTTTACTGTAGGATTTTCAAAAGTTCGTGCTGAAGTGACAAGTGAAATCAGAGAGATGTGCAAACTCTTGTCTCTTCTTAAACCACTCGATATGGGTGCCTATATATGGATGCAGGTGTCCTACTTCAGACATGCTGTACTTCTTGGCCTTAGTCCTGGAAATGAGATTAACACACCTTGCCTACGTCCACACCAAGAAGTCAAATGGTCTTAAGATTTTTTATTACACTTGACCCTATTTTTAAATATACGTCGGTCAGAGCCACAGCTGGTATAAAAAATGGCCCAATGCCATGACAGCAGAGGAGCTACAGTAATTGACACAGGCAGAAATTTTGGCCCACGTTCAGCTAACAGACTTGTGTGGGGATAGAGCCAAAGAAGACTGGTAGCAGAGTAAGGATATTTCCAGTTCAATGTGTTAAGACATCCACATGATTTTGCTCATCACCGTGGTACCCAAACACTGACAAAAGAAGGCACTTGGGCTCTGGGTCCGTTCTGCTCACTATTTGGTAAGGTCCCTGTGCCTTTTTTGGTAATGAGCGTGCGGCTGTGAAAGTTACATCTATTAAATACTAAGTGTAAGAAAGATTTAATGACATGCTATTACAAAGTTCCACCTACCTAAGAATGCTTTGCTTTCCAGCTCAGGTTTGCTAATGTATTCCATATTTCACAGAGATCTCTCCATGAAGAGAGTGCTGTCAGGAGCCATTTACAGCTCTGATCCCACTTTGTTGTTGTTTACAAGTGCCAGGTTCCTTTTTGCTGCAGAGTCAGCTGCCCTACCGTGAAGTTTATGTTTTATATGTCTCCCGTGAGCATGTTAGTTACTTGGGGCATGGGATGGTACCTCCTGACTGGTTCTGTACAGCTGAGTTTAATAGAGCTATAACCATAGTATATGATTTCCTTTTCTTGGTCTCATTTTTCCTCGTACATTTTCCTCTTGGACTATATCTAGCAAATGTAGAACCTGTGTGTTGCTATTCCAAATGTTTGCTTAACGTGGCATTGTCTGGGGTAGAACAAATACCTGTGGCCTTCTGAAGAGCACTGATTGATTGCACATCCCACCTATGTTTGCCCAGTAGCGTTCTCCATGGAACATGTGAATGAGACAACTGCGGAGACTTGTAATTAGGTGCTACTCCAAAGAGTAATTTTTACACTGATAAACAGAAAGTTACATTGCATCTTCCTTTGGGAATCTATAGACAAAGGAAAGTTTCCTCTTTGGAAGTTATCTTTACAGACAGAAGCTGTGGGAGGTATAGCACAGGCAGTGATCACCAGTCTGAGGCCTGTAGAGATTCGTGTGGGAGCTCTCTTCCCTCTGTGAATGCCTGTGGTGGGTTGACCTTGGCTGGTCAAGCCACTCTGTCACTCTCTTCTTCAGGCCAGGGGGAAGGAAATAAGATGGAAAAAAACCCCTCATGGATCAAGATAAAGGCAGCTTGATAAAGAGAAAGCAAAGGTTGCACGCGGAAGCAAAGGAAAACCAAATATTTTAATGTCTACTTCCCATGATCATGCAATGTACCGCCAATTCCCGAGAAGCAGGGCTTCAGTATGTATAGTGGTTGCTTCAGAAAACAAGAGTCGTAAATAACAAATGACCCCCTTTCTTCCTCCTTTCTCTTAGCTTTTATGCTAAGCAGAGATCATCCAGTATGGAATATCCCTTTGGTTTGTTTGGGTCAGCTGTCCTGGCTATGTCCCTTCTCAAGCCTACTGGTAAGGGAGGGAATGTGGGAGAGACAGTGTTGGAGCTGTGAGCTCTGCTCAGCAGTAGCCAAAACACCGGTGTGTTACCAACACCTTTCTAGCAACCAGTGCAAAGCACAGCACTGTGAGGGCTGCCATGAGCTGGCAGTGTGCCCAGGTAGCCAAGGAGGTCGGTGGCATCCTGGCTTGTATCAGAAATAACATGGCCAGGGAAGTGATTAATCCCCTGTAATTGACACTGGTGAGGCACCTTGAATCCTGAGTTCAGTTTTGTGTCCCTCATGACAAGAAGTAGTAAACCCATGCCCTGGCTCTGTTTTCTAGATGTCCCCAATCCAAATGGGCCTCCAATTAGTTGTCCTGAATGAGAGAGTGCTTGGAGGGAATCTGTCACTCCTTTTCCTCTCGTCCTGCTCCTGGGATGTGCAGTGACCTCTGTTTGCACACAAAGTAGTTGAGTCAAATGGTCAAGACAGAGACTTTATACAGTTTAAACTGAAAATCTTGAAACTAATAGGATACTGTGGAGGGCAGACTAAGAGTGCAAGCAGGACAAAAGGGGTTTTTTAGCTGTTTTTTTGGTTGTGGGTTTTGTTGTTTTTTTTTTTTGTAAATCTGACATGCAGCTATGTTAGCAGCTGCAGCTAATGACTTCTGGAGAGATCTCCTCTCCTGGCTCCCCTTTTGCTCTTCCAATCACTGTGTGTATTTTCCCTGAGAAGTGCTCCAGGAACTGCATTTAAACTTCCCTAGACATTACTTTTCCTTTTGGTGTGAGGACACCTTACAAACAGTGGCTCAGGCAGGAGTCTGAAGCAGTTAGATTCCAGAGGAAACCAACTGTAGCAATCTATTTTTAAAAGGTTATTTTGATGAATTGGATTTTATGACCTGATTTGAACTGGTGTTGAGCACCCACGTGCTATGTTGCTGCAGCTTGGACCACAGGAGTGTCCCTGTGTGCTGTTCTGCCAAAGCAATCTGCCATTGCCTTCTGTATCAAACAATACCAAATTATTCTCTCCATTCTTAATCCTTTGTCAGTAGTGGAAAGTTGCAGACCTTTTGCTGAGGAAAATAAAACTTGTTACATTGCAGTTTCTTGGCTGTCCTGTTTCCCTTCAAGTGGTGGGAGTCTGGGGTTGGGGCTGTCATCTTTTATGAAACATTATTATGCTTATTTTGACTATCTTTAAAAAATTATTTAAAAATCCTCTGTGACCAAAGATTTTATGCAAGAGTTTACATAAGATTCATCCTTAATTTTGTTATAGAGTTACAGATACAGGTACTATATTAAGACCTTAAAACACCAAACATCCAGACCTCTCAGCTACAGTTGAGAATGAAATTTGAATGAAATTTGAACAGCCTTGATCGAGAAAGCCAGGGGCTGTTGCAGAATCAGTCCCTGATGCCTTGTCTGGACAGGTCCTTGCACAGCTCCTCTTAACATCAGTGGCACGGGAGCTTTACAGTGGGATTTTGGCGAGCACCAGCCTGGGCTTGTACTTCCTTGTAGGAGGCATTCAGCATGTAGGAGTGAATATAAACCTTGTATTCAGTCTCTTAAAACTGTCTCAGTATTTCTATTGTATAATTCTACACAATATTTCAATTGTGCTGAAGTAACTTGAGTTGATTCTCAATCCAGGAACAAACGGGAAAGCTGTAATGGATGGCTTTGGATTAGGTATTGATGCTCAAGAAAGCTGTCTGAGTGACACACTTTTACACATGGATAAGTAAATGAATATGTTAATTTGTAAGTTTAGGACTTGTCATAGAGGTTTTTATCATACTGAAGTCCTGCTGAGACTCTGCTGACAAATGGGATTTTTCGATAGAAAGCCTCCATGGATGAGTAGGTGCTAAGGGCTCTGTTGTTGGCACCCATCCATTTGAGCCCCTAAGTGACACTTAGATATTAGAAGTGCACTTTTTTTGAAGTTAAGGCTTGAGGTTCATGGTGTTGAAGCTGTTGGTGCAAATAAGGCATTCCCTGTGCAATTCCCGGAAAGGAAGGCTGCATTTCTATGTCTTGCCCAGATTCCTCTTGCAGTAGCTGTATTCTTTGCTTGCTTTTCCACTTTTCTACTCTGGGGTTATGCTTTGCAGTGCTGGTGTGCACGGGTAGTTGCTGAATTTGACTGCACGAATTGCTGCATTTTCATTTTGAGAGGTGATTTGTATGTGTGACTCTTCCATAGGGATTCAGTGTGGAGATCATATTCTTAACACCTCTGCTTGTCTTTGCATAACGTCCCTCGCTTTAGTTAAGGTAAAATAAAGGCAGTCTCTGGCAGCTGTGTCAGGAACAGCGCATGCAGACACCGTGTCCAGGCACCCCATCCTTCCCGGCTGCTCCCAGAGCCGTCCGGGAACACACGGGCTTCCCCTGCGTCACGCCCCAGCCTCTGTGCCTAGAGGAAACCTCCTTGGATCTTCAGCTCTTCCTGTCCAGCTGCACATGGGTCCAGCACGTCACCGCTCATTGTTTCAGATGGCAAAGCGTGCCGCGGTCTGCAGCACGAGGGGAGCTGGAAAATGGTATTTTGCAACAATGTTATTGTTATTAAAGAACTCGATAAATGGTTAAGTACCATGTGTTGGTCAGAGAGAGCTTCCTTACTTACGCTGCTTGATAAGGGACTTGTGAGAGAACACCTACTATGAAAAGAAGGGGAAAGGTAGGCATTGATTGTCTCCAGCATCCCAAATCAACGGGTGCTTTTTCTAGTGCTGACTGGAATTGAGTTCCCAATATCTCAGCCCTCTTCTGCTGTTTTGTGTGTCATGTTCTTAGAGGGTTAAATTAGGGTGCAGCAGCTGAATTGCCAGCTCTTCTAACAAGGGCTCTTGAGCTTCTGCATCTCTAACTTTCCTGAAGCTCCCTGAGGAAAAGTCTGGCATGCTTTATCTAACAGACAGCTCAATTGATACTTCTGAAGGTTTACTTTCCTGGTGTCAGTACATCTAGGTGCAGCCAGAAACGTTCATCCTAAAGTGGGTATCCCCAACTTCCGTTTACAAGCGGCAGTGTTGCAATAGAAATGCCTCGGCAGCAAGGGAGTAAGCGGGCATAAAGCTGTAAGGAGTGCTGCATCCCTGTAAGGTGAGACAGTTGTACCTTTTTTTTAGGTGGGAACCATAATTTGGATAGGGGAATCCAGGCTTTTAATTTTATGTACCTCACCTCTTCTGATCTATGCCAGACCAGAAGGTTCCTCAATTACTCTTGTTCATCTTAAATACCAGTTATCCCCTTGCTGTGAAAACGGATCCATTGCAGAACAAGGATTTTTTTGCCTTAGAGTAATCCTGAGAGAAAAGATTGCTGCTGTGAAAAGTAAAGCTCTTGGTGTTCTTGTTCTATGTTCCCCTTGTCATCATTAAAGCTTCTTGTGTTAGCCTGTGAGCAGCCCACATCATCACCGGCTTTCCCTGCTGCTGGAGCCTGCAGTGAGACAGTAATCCTGCATTTACCATCCCAGTGTCTTCGCATACAGTGTGATTTTACAAACCTAATATTATGTTTCTCTGCAGGAACAAGAGCAACAACAAGCCAGCTAAACAGCAGTGTTAGCAGAAGTAAGCAAGCATCATGCCATCTGACAGTGCTGGACAAACAGCAAACTAATTTTCGCCTTGTAATATCGAGACTGTAGATAAGTTTAGAGGATAATGTAAAATTCTGGAGATGAAGACCCTACTTCTGCTCTGGCCTACTGGATGACATTAGGCAATTAGTGTTGCTCCATGCCTCAGTTTCCCTCCGAGAGCTGGGTAATTGGCTGTGGATAAAAAGCCCTGTAAAATAATAGCACTTAAAGCAGTGCATATAACAGTAACAAACACAGAACACTGTCATCATCTCCACTCCATAAATGTGAGGAACTGAGGCAGAAAATGGTTTGCCAAAAGCTATTGATGTAGCTGGGGCAAGAGTCCTCATTAGACCTCTGGAGCTGGCAGCTGCCTGCCCAGCCTGCAGGCTTCGTGCTGCTCGTGGCCCTCCTGCCCCTGCCACCAAGCACCGCAGCCCTGGGGGAATGCAGAGGACTTCGGTGTGGGGAACAGATTTAGGCCCAGTCCTTTCACTGTTCCTGCTGAGCGAATTGGAAAAGTAATAAACAAAATGGTTTTTATCTAGGAAAAAGGTTTTAGAGCCCTCTGTTTTTAACAGTCGTTTGCTAAATAGTACAAAGTATATGGGACAGCATTGTCCTAATTAGTTTTCTGTCAAAATTAACAGCCCCTGAGTTCAGTAGGAACAGATTTAGGCCACCAGAGTGTCTTTGAAAAATTCACAGGACTTTTTTGAATATGAGTTTGAAGCTTCAACATCATGGAACCTCCTCTGAGCAGAGGTTTACTCTTCATATAAAACATTCTCCCTCCTTAAAAGCCTGCGTCTTAGTGTAATTTGAATCCATCTTATTTTAGGGTATATATTTAGTATCCAGCTGATTTTTTCCCTCTAAAGTTCTTGGATAGCAAGTCCACTAGGAAATCTCAGCATTGCCAAACCATTTTAAGACATTTGGAACTTCAATTACCTGCTGAACTCTTAAAAAGTAATTTGGTAATGAAAGCAGTGAATGCATTCTGCAGTGTTTAAGGATTGCTTACAGAGATAAAATGGTTTTGGCTGTAGGTCAGATAAATACTTTTATGATGAAGCATATGTGCAACCAGTTTTTCTCCTTTTTTTTTTTTTTTTTTGAATGAATCTGAAGAGTTTAATCCTTCAGAATATCCCCAAACAAATTTTGGATTACTAGACCGTGTGTTCTTAAATGAAGAGAAACATTTAGTATTTTGCACCTAAGGAACATCTTTCATCTCGATGTATTTTACAAAGCCAAATACGTTCAGTTTAACCAAACTTCTGTGAAACAAGAAAATGTAATTTCCCATTTTAGAGCTACGTTAGCCAGCAGCAAGACATGATCTGACTCTCAAGTCAGGCTGGTAGCAGATACTGCTGGAAGATGATATGAGATGGCATGCCTAGGTAAGAAACTTGGGGAACAGATTCTTGGAGTCTTGCTGTTTTTGACATTGACTCAGTTGTAATCCTGGTCACAAGTCTGGTGCCTCTTGCGGGTGAACAAAAGAAGGGTGCAAAACTCTTAGTCTCCCACTCTGAGTTGCAGATTATGTTTGCATGGATCCTTTGGGAGTTCTGCCCATGCCTGGGAAGCCAGACAAGGGCTCTGGTGTGTGTAACCACAGCCAGAGCAGAGGAAGAGAAAGATCTGAACTGCCTTGCTACCATACAGGTAACACATGGAGTTTTTCTTGAGGGAGAGAAACTTCTCAGCTCTTCTAATGTGCTTCCATTTAAAAATTCACATTTCTGGAGTTGGGTGGCTAAAATATATACCCACATAGCTCTGGTTTGAGAGGTGATTGAATTACTGTGAGATGCCTGTCTTGATGTGTGGCTATGTAGTAGTATTAACAAGTTTATCCCAGTCACCCTAAAATGAAGAATTTAGTTGAAAAATGAAGGCCATTAGTACCAGAATTGGAGGGGGGAAGGAGGGGGAGGTTAAACTGTGATAATGGAATCTGAAGCTGAGTTTCTGAGTTTCCTTTCCTTGAATCATACCCTAACTTTTTACACTCCATAGTTTATCTAGGACACTGAATGTAGCCTCATTTGCCATTTTTTTCCCCTGAACTACAGCATCTACAGCTGTGGCCAGATGTGCTACTTGGCTTGCAGCTGAGCTGGGTTCAAAGGCTTTGAACCCAAGCCAGGCTTAGAGTGCCTGGGCACTGTCCCCACAGCTGGGGGTTGGTGTCTGCAAGCGTAGCTGCACATGTAGTCCTTCTCTAACCTAAATCAGTCAAAATGATCTGGGTTAAAGAAAACCCTCCATGCTTTTAAATAGAAAGCCAACCTGGATCATTTTGACACAACCGGGTTAGGGAGTGACTGCGTACAGATATAGCGACAGATTGGAGGGGCAGAACCCAGCTCTGCTGCAGCTGAACCCTGAGTGGGACCACAGGCCAAGGAACACTGTGGTGGGAGAGTTCAGGAAGCTGCCCTGACTTTTGTCCTATACAATAGTCTTGTTTGTAGGAAATCATGAAAGAGGCTAAGGGAGAGAAATGCAGCTGGCGTTTCCCAGTTTTAGCCTCTGATGGCCAGTCTGCAGCCCGATGCCATCTATTGTAGATGTGTGTTCCTGCCCAAGGGCCTGGTAATGGCTGGGTTCTCCCCTATAGGCAATTTAGAGCAACTTCAAGGTTCTGCTAAACTGTGCTTGCTTTCCTGGGCTGTAAGGAGGCTGCTACCCAGGCAGTATTTTCTGTATAACATCAGTAATTTTCAGATATTTATGCACATGAGTGGCACACATGTAATCTTGACATGAGAGATGCTCTGTGAGTTTTCACAGCGTTCTAGACATGCTGATAAGAGGCAGATACAGCAAGACTTTCTGAAGAAACTGAATGAAAACATTCAAGATTTTAGTTCACAGAGGATAGTACGAAAATCTCTTGGGCAAGTTTGTAAGTGTGTGTGTGTTTGACATTGGACTTGACAGTGATCTCATTGATTTCTGCTGGGCTCAGACTCAATTACTTTGGTTTAACATCAGTGCATTTGAGAACAGAGTTAGGCCTGCTGAAAGTATGGATACTTTTTCTTTCCTCTTGGGGAATCTTTCGGCAGTGGTTATGCAGGTCACGTCCACATGCTGTGACCTGTCTGCACAACAAGCCACCACTCTATCACTTGGCTTTAGACATTTCAGGTACCTTCAGCTATGAAAAAGCATTTTCTCACCCTGCCTTCCCTCCCCAGGAGATACAATCCCCGTGTTTCCATAGCACACACACTGGATGCTGTTGTCCAGCTCCTCACCAGGGCATTGTGTTCCTGCCATCATGTCACCAGTTTTTCAGTTTCTGGTGGAGGCAACAACAGGAGAATCCTGGTTTTGTGTGTAGACTCGTTCAGGAGAGTCGAGCATCCATATAAACAAACAGAGGAAGCCCTGCTGAGTGAAGTGTGTGGTGCATGGTGGCGAAGAGAGATGGCTGGGCCATTGGATGGGGTGCTCCCCAAACACCAAGGCCCATGCCGTTGACTTCAGTAGTCCCATCTGGTGCATGTTGCAGGTGTGTTGATGATGACTTGTGACAGCTTCATGTCCTGTAGCCCTCAGGCTCATGACAACCAGAAAGGAAAGACTTTCCCTCGTCGGCGATTATTTCCAAATGCATTCACAGCACAACGCGGTGCTTCCTCCAGCTGTCTGAGGTGAAGACTTGACCTCTCCTTGTTTCACCTCTTGTGACATTTATTTATAACAAACAGACCTAGATGTTACATTATGTTTTTCCGGGTCACTGAATGCATTGAATGCTTCTCCTTCAAAGAAGAAATACAGCATCCTTCATCTCGGCCCATCAGCTTATTTTTGTTGGTTATAATTTTGTTGTAGTCTTTTAAACCCAGTCATTTTGGGGCCGTGAGGGGAAGCCGTATGAGGTGTTTGGCCAATACTCTCAGGCACATGGTGTGACTCTTGGGGATGGTGCTGTGCAGGGACAGGAGGTGGACTTGATGATCCTTGTGGGTCCCTTCCATCTCAGCTTATTCTGTGGTTCTGTCAATAGGCACAGTTCATATGGGAGAAATGAATGATTCATACTGGAAGCACACTTCCTCGTGCACACACTTCCACAGGGCTCTAGCATGAGGCAACAGCCGTGAGTCCAACCCAAAGGGGCAGCTCCACTGCTGTGCAATCTCTGCGGGGGTGGGATACAAAATCCCACAGCAGTACTCAGACACCAGTGGGGCTGACCTGTCCCAAAACAGAATCTGGTCTCAGGTGGGTTGCATTTGGCAAATCTACAATTTCTCCTGTGTTATGAGCATGTGCTCCCAGGCGAGGCTCTCCGGTCTCTTGCTTGTTCTGTTATGTGCAGAAACAAGTCACACAGAAACACACAGCCTACAGGCTCTCTTCTGCATTTTGGAAACCTCTGCGCATGAATGGTTTATCTGCACATCTGGAAATGAGCTTGATTGACACAAAAACACAGGAGAAGCTGCATCCCAGATGCTTTTGCTATGATTTGGTTGTGTTTTCTGTGAGTACTTGGCATTTGTAGCACTGTCTGGTCTCCTTCAAATCATATACCTGCCTGGAGGCTAGGACTCTGTGAACTCATGGCTTGAGCTGGAATTGGCTACCTTCAACCTTAAACACTACTTTTCTGCAACAACTGTCTTTTATTTGTAGAATTTCAGTCCCAATTTCATGGTATGCATGGTATTTCACTTACCATTTTGCATGCTTTTTCCATGCCATCTCTGCGTCCCAGTAGTGCAATGGTCTCCATGTAACCTCATCCTGAAAATTTTGGTGGTAACAATAAAAATGTGCATGTTTATTGATGATTTCAGGAGAAATCTCTTCAGCTTTTCTTGAAAAAAGTAAAATCAGATAATTTGACATGTTTGGACAAAAACACTAATAACTGAAAAATTTGATTTGAAAACTACCCAGAATATTAGAATAGAAATTATTAGCTAGTAAATACGGTACATTTTCCAACAAAAATATGGCATTTTCTTTGAGAACACGGGGAACTTTGATTATTTTTCTGAGTCAAAGACCTATTTCATAGTGAAAAGACAGTTTTGCTGAAAACTCCTTGTTCAGCCCTGCTCCTCCAACTAGTTCCTTAAGCGCCTCCTGAAAAACCATTCTGTTTGCATCAGCAGTAAACTACCATGTTTTAATACTTTTGCTCAGAGTGAGGTTTGATAACATATTAACAAACAAACAAGCAGGTGAGCCCGTGACCTGCATGTGCCAGAGTTAATGGAGCTGCCAGCTCTGTTCGTGCCATGGTGATTGATGGGTGCTCTGATGGAGTGGCCTCTTCCCTCTCTTTCTGTCTTGTCTGCATGTTAATGTCTCCACTCACTGAATAATGATGCACTTTAATACAGATTTGTCTTATTTTTGTTTCTGAGCGCTGGCAGGGCTGGGGTTATGTCTGTGTTTCTCTGAAGCACCTGTCATGCTTCTGGCCAGGAGGGATTTTACCTGGAGATGAGAATGCCCTTGCTTTATGGGAGCACCAAGCAGTAAAACCAGTTGCCATGTTGTATTTCAATGAATCTGCAGATTTGATACTAGGGGTAGATGAGGTCCTTATCTTGGAATATGTGGGATTGCATGGATGTGCATGGGTATGCCTGGCATTTTGGGGTGGTTTCAGTGTGACAGAGGTGTGGGTTTGAGGACATGAGGTGGGCACAACTGGCTGTTGGTGGGCTTCTTGCAGGAGTTTCCCCAGGCAGCTTGCGGGCACACTCCTGAAAGTAGAGAGCAGACAGACAGATCTATGCCCTTTTTGTCCTTGTGTCTGCTCCTGAGCCAACTTGTGAGGACCAGTGTGGACACAACCAGTGCAGTTGTGTGTGGTTCCCTTGTGGATGTTGCTGGCTGAGTTATACCTTTCAGGATGGATTCACTTGACTTTACACTTTACATACAGGCATCTGAAGCTCATGTTAACCATCAGAAGCAACGTTTCACCGTGTGGACATGATTCCTTGTGCAAAGTTTTCCATAAGGGTGATTTATTTTTACCCGTGAACCACATATCTCAAAAATAGAGATTGCCAGTATTTTGTAGAAAGCTTTAAACCCAAGAGGTCTCAATGAATTTTAAATTTTTAAGTGTTTCTATTGATAGTTTGGAAAACAGTTAACAAAGCTTAAACCATCACCCCTTCCCCCCCCAAAACAACCCTAATTCTCTACAGCTTCCTGAAAGGAGGTTGTAGCAAGATGAGGATCAGTCTCTTCTCTTAAGTGACAAGTGATAGGACAAGAGGGAATGGTCTCAAGTTGCACCAGGGGAGATTTAGATTGGATATTAGGGAAAATTTCATCACTGAAAGGGTTGTCAAGCATTGGAACAGGCCGCCCAGGGAAGTTGTGGAGTTATCCTTAGAGATGTTTAAGACGTGTAGATGTGGCACTTAGGGACATGGTTTCATGGTGGCCTTGGCAGTGCTGGGTTAATAGTTGGACTCGATTTTTGGGGTCATTTTCAACCTAAATAATTCTATGATTTTAGAATTTCAAGAGCTCAGATCTTGAAATGCACCTCGTGTTTGTCCTACTTGATATTCCTGTCTCTAATATAGGCATTTATAGTAGGGCCAGCTCAGCATGTTATTAAATTTACAAGCCCTTGGTTATATTGTTAGTAAGAATAAATACTTTAAAAGACAAGGGCAATTTAGAGATCCTGGGTTAGGTGTAGCAATTTAAGGAGGAAAAGTCAATTGATACTCTGAATAGCATGTGCCAAGACTAGAGATTTAACAGTGTGGAAGGAAGGGGGCTTCAGGGACATCTGCCACCAGTGTACATGGGATTGTTTCAAACACTGCAGAAGACCTTAAGATATTTGGATCAACTGCTGCTGTGTGATCACGGTGTGTGAGGAGGGTATATGAGAAGTAGGAAAGGCAAGAGTCTCACTAACAAAACATAGTTCTCCACATACTTTAATACTTTTAAAAAAAATTTATTATGGGAGTCTGGTGGGTCAAAGTGGTCCCAGGGCTGCTGTCTTGTGTAGGATACTTGGAAATCAGTAGACCTTAAGGGTAAGTAATTATTTGAAGATTGCAAATACCCTCTCCCTCCTATTTGCTTCAAAGATAAGTCTTGGAATAAAAGAAAATTCTCTGTTTCTGTTGACAAATATTGCAGAATACAGCACGACTATATAGTGAATGTTTCGGAAAGCAGCAAGTTACCATGTAGCTGCAGTCAATTTTCATGCTATTTGGAGGTCAAAAAGTATCACAGTTACACAAGGACAACAGAGGCTGCAGTTTGCAAGCTCTGCTTGCTCCTGCTCTTGTGCAGTGTTTATCCACCAAACTGTGCAGAGGGCTGTTAGCCACCAAGGCACTTGGGGATTTATCTCCCGGGCTGGCTTTGTTTCACTAAGGGGTATGGAGCTTTCATCCCTTCATCAAGCTACTCTGGAGAGGTTTAGTGTTGTGAATATGCCAGTGCGTGGTACAGCTGTCATAGTCCTGCTGCTCGAGCAGAAATTTATGGCAAGAAAAAACAGATAGATGTGGTGTTGGGTTATGAGACTGACAGATTTGCTGTCATGTCTCATAGCGGTTTAGGTGAGATAGAGATGTTTATTATTTATTTTATTTTGTCGTAGAGTGCAAAACTTGAGCAGAAATAAGGGACATTTAACAGGTAAAAGGAGCCTAATTTTCCTATTGGTGTAAATGTGGAATTTTTCCACTGATTAGAGATGATTAAAAAAACCATCTCAGCTAAGTGATTCAGAGGAAGCAGACAAGGTACAAGGCAGTGACAAGCACAACCTCCAGCATTCTGGGGACAGAGTCCCAACCCTCACTTGGGACAATGTGAACGGTGCTCACCTGCAATGGATTTTCACAACTTTATTGAAATAGTTTTCATCTGTGAATTGCTGTCTTCCTTCCAGCAGCTGTCAAAACCTTCCCTCGGGTATCTTCTCAGAGCGGTCTGCTCCTGATGCAGGAGGCCACTCGAGCCTGGGCCCCCTGAGAGGTTGTTGCACACGGCTGATCACATGGGAAGATGTGCTACACCACATGAAAACGAAGCAATTAGGGAAAAACCTGGAAACTGGGTTTTAAGCCAAGATTACGAATAGTTATTACCAACTTAAATTTTCTGGCCCCTGCTGCTAGTTCCTGAAAAGGAGTTTAGAAACTGGGGCTAGTCCATGCTGTAGTGCCTTTTGTCGTGGTTTTTTTTTTGTCAGTATTTATGTTTTGAGACCATATATGTGACTATTTGTGTCAGAAGCTGTTGCCTTAAGCGAGCCAAGTAGTGAAATAAAGGTCAGGGGGTTTCCTTCTCCTTCTCTGTGCCTTCACAGTAGGTCTGCATGCTCATAACCTGTCCACCGAATGTGATTTAGGATGCCTAAGAGGAAGAGGATATTTTCCTGTATATATGAGTGTATTTCTGTCTCTGAAGTAAAATGTGAAGAATTAAAAGGAAAAAAATCCATTCATTATGTAATTTCCTCCCCCACTTACAGTATTTCCTTTGAAAAATGTAATCCCTATGACACTTGGATGTTCCAGTGAATTTGTTTTAAAAAAATCTTACAGGTGATTCCAAATACTTATTACTTCCTTAGTGGAAAATCAGTTTCTAGAGACTTCTTGGCAAATGTCTTTTTTTTTTTTCTTTTCTTTTCTTCCTACATCATGGTCACACTCTTGTTTAATTTATTGTCCAGCTCTTTAGAAAAATAAATGGATCTAGGAAAACTGGGTTTATTTGCTCTGGTTTTGACTTGCCACATAGGCATGACCAGAACCACAGAGAGAACACTGACCTGGTTGTGACTCAAAGCATCAGAAAATGTGTATCCTTCAGGCTGGGGTGATTCCTTTGGGATTGCTTAGAAGAGCTGACAATAGATACAGCCAGGTCTACCCTGGGCACCATTTACATGTGCACATTGGAGAACCTTGGCATTGGTGCGGGTTCTGCATTTACCACACTGCCAGGGTGGCACCATGTATTGTTATAAGCTGTCTTTTGAAACACTTAACTTCCTTCTGGAGAACTGCTGCCAGATGTTTGGGGTTTTTTTTTCCCCCTTACATACCTCCCTGTATCCCAACAAATAAGCTGCTCTGTGTACAGATATAAAATAATATTGCTTTTCTGATACAGATAGTCATCTTGAAAAGAAACCCACTGTCTTGGTGCAAGATAGATGTCCTAACAAGGAAAAAATATAACCTTCATGATTGCTTTGAAAATCTTGACATTCACTCCATTTTTTAGTAAATGGATTTCTTAATTGCCTTTGCCCACAAAGAAACCAGAAATTGAATGACTTCAATACTTGCTTCTTTTCATTATTATTTGTATATTTTTGGTACTTCACAAAGAAATATTGGTATTGGGAGAAGAAGCTCTAGATTTTGTTTTTCCTTCTCACCTCTATTTATCAAGCTCTTTTGTTTAAAACCTAATATTAATGTGTGTTGAATATCTTCTGGTGCCTTTGGTTCAATCCAGCAGCAGCTTATATTGTGCCTTGGGTAAGGTGTTTTGTTCTGAGTTTTCTGAAAGTTAACATCTGCTTTACCTGGAGTATTCCCTCAGCTAATGCAGCAATTTATGGTGATCTATCTGTTATCCTTTAGACCAGCTGGTGTTGTTGACATTTGAACACCTTTAAGTAAAATATGAACCCTTGTTGCTTCATTCATTAGGCTGCTGAAATATACAGAGGCTGAAAAATAATCACTGTATTGCTGAGCCTTTAGTAATCAACATTCCAAGTATCACCAGTTCAATAAACAAAATCACAAACAAGCAAGCAAAAATCCCCACCAGCCCTATTGGGTACCCAAAGCAGCCCAGTTGTTAGACGTATCAAATATGCAATTTGTAAGCAAAAAGGTCTCATCTTCTCCATCACTGTGAAAATGAGTTTTCATACCAGAGCTTTATGGGATGCTTATGCTAAAAGTTCAGACTGCAGTTCCTAATATTAGACAGATAAGTACATTTTGGACTTGGATATGAATTGAGACTGCATTTTGGAAAAGAGCAGGAACACAGCTCTCTTGAGCATCTGCAAATGAAGTCACTTGTTCAAGACTTTGAAATAGGTGTCCAAGATGTTGGCTGTAGCTTTCAGAGTCTCTGAGTTGCAGCACAACTCATACTGCTGTTTACCTGGAGCATCCTTATACCCATGGTGGGGGCTGGACCTGAGAAGACCAGTCTGTGGTGGTGCTCATGCAGCACAAACAACGAGGTAGTTTTGTCTGTTCTGAACAAGCCAAGAGACAGAAATACTTCTGCTCTGATTCATTAAAAATGGCTTGTTGGAGCTTCCACACCAAATAAGGCTGTGGTAGCAACCAAAGGTCAATTTTTCTGTGACTTGCTGTCCATGGTTGCTTTTATTGTTTGTTTTGGTGATCAGGTGCTGTGATAGAGCAGTTCACTTAATGTCTCAGACATGCAGCCTAGAGCAGAGAAAATCTGAGAAGGAAAAATATGTTTTCTCTAAAGAGCGTAATTAGGAGCTTAGAATGATAAATGCAGCTCTGGCAGTGATGTGTCTCAGACCCTTTTTTTAATCCCACTTTGCTCTTCTTGGGGTGAATTCACAAACAGCTAAAATGTCAATGGTGTAAGAAGTTTTCACACTTTAAAGAAGCACGAAGCAATACCTTTGTAGGTTTTAAAAATGTTAGAATTCAGGTTCCTGACACCTCTAGTTAGCTATTTTCAGTAATCCTCCTTTCCATAAAGTCAATGAGAGTTTTGCCACTGCCTTTGGTAAACTTAGGTCGTTCTGCAGCAGAGAGAAACAGAGATTCAGTGATTAACTGAAAAAGCGGGTCTGCTCCAACCACTAAAAAATCCCTTTTTCTCTAGTGCCTGATCCTTTCTTTCATTGCTGTTCTAGCAGACATTAAAAGCAGTAGTGTAGCAGCAATATTGGAGGCTTGCTTAAATTCACATCTGTGTGCTGATGTAGCAAAGCTCTGTGCCCTGCTATCTGCAAGTTTTCCCCAAATTATAAAGTGCACACACAGAGAGGCTTCCCTCTGCCTCTCCCCAGTGCCATCTGGGCTTTGTTTATCTGTGTGTGAAGTGGGGGGTTTTATGTGGCCTCCCTGTTGCTGCACTGTCCTGGTGCGTGCGGCCTGAGCTGAGTCGCACATGGGATGAGTTGGGTGCTGTGAGCCACAGCCCCACAGCTCTCACCAGGAAAGGGACAGCTCAGAGTGTGCCCACAGGGCTCTGCTCCAGCCAGGATCAGCAGCAGCTGAGGCTGGTGCTGAACTGCCCTCCAGACCTGGATCCTCCCAGTCTTGAGGATGCAGTGTGAACAGTTTGGGAGGTGTTGGGAAGGCAGCTGAAACGTTTGAGCTCTTATTTTGTGTTTTGTGCTCCAGTGAGCCTACATCTACTCTGTCCTTCACCCAGCTCCGTCCGCTGCAGTTTATTCACAGTTGTGCCCCTACAAAATAGCCCATGACAGTTCACGTGAACTGACTAATTGCTCCTTTCTGTAATTTTGTGTTCACACCAAGTCACACAGTGCTTTTAAACCTATTGAGGACCAAAAAATAAAACAGAATGTTACAAGAGGCCATTCTCCGTGCATGAAACGAGGGGCTGCTGGTCTGTCCCTCTCATCAGATCTGCAGTGTTGCTCATCCTCCAGAGTGCCAGGGCTGAAAAAAGTGTGTTCTTGCTCTGCAATGCTTTCTCTCTCTGCTGCTCTGTGCTGGACTGGGAGGCTGCAGAAGGAAAGTTAGAATTTAAATTTTAAATCACATTCCTACAAAGTGATGATATGGAAATATGGAAATGATATTTATTTGGTGGTTGTTCTTTGTTGACTATGGCCTTTTTATGGTTTTTTTTTGTGGGTTCTTTCTGTTGGGTTTGGTTGGGGTTTCTTTTGGTTATTGTTTTTGTTTTTCCTTCTTAACGATAAAACCCAACTGTGTTTTTTCCAAATTCTTTAATCTCCAGTCACACTTTCTTTGAAGCAGAATATGACCCAAACCGGACAGCAAAGGCTGTTCTTGCACAAGCTGCAAGGAGGCCACATGTGGTCCCAAACCTGATCTTACTTGAGATGATGAGGTCTCACTTTACCCCACACCATCCTGAACTGCAAGATTTACATTAAAGCTGATAAGAGAAATTTATTTCACTGGATTTCCTGCTTTGAAAGGAACTGCATATTTTGCTGACATGGTTTGACATTGCTGAAATTGTGAGAGAAGTTGGACCTTTCCCAGGGTCCCAGTTGTGGAGCCTGCCAGCTCTGCCAGCCACCGTGGGGTTGGCAATGCCCTCTTGGGAGGGATGTGGTGTCGGGGCATGCAAACCGCTGTGAGGCCAAGGATCCTGGCATCACAGGATCTGTGGCTGCCAAGCCACTAGAGCCCCATTTTTCTTTTGGAAGAAAACCAGGTTTTTAAATACTAAAATGCTGCATTAGGCAACAGCCTTTTTCTTCCCAGCTCTAGTTGTTCCTGACCCAGAAGGAAGAGAACCATCCCAAATCCCCTTCTCTCAACAGTTAACTATTCTTTGGATGTTTCCCATCTAAGTATTCGTTTAATGCCGTCCTTAGATCCCAACAGAAGAAGATACAGCCCAGACAGCATGAGAGAAGTTCATTTAGTCTGAAACAAACTTGATGAAAACTTCCTTGGTTATTCCTTGAAATATTTCTGCAAAAACTACCACGATTGCTGTTTTAATTTTTAGGATCTGCTATGGTTATAAAACTGTTGCTGTCTCCCATTTAGGAAACCAAGTGGAATACATAATATAAACACACACTTTATATGTGCAGGCTTATCGGGTACAGCTGAAAGATGAAGGCTTTGGGCTGGCAATGTCTCTCCCATTACAGAAGTGTTTAATACCAGCCCAACAGGAGACAGAACTGCAATCAGCAGTAGGTAGTGATACAGCACCACTCATTAAAACAGGGTGAAAATTATATATTGATTAAAAGTTTTGTCATACCCAAGAATGCGACAGATGGTTGATTTGTAGGCAGGGAAAGATTATTGGCTCTCAATTATTTATTTATTTCAGCAATTCAAACGTACTCAGTTGCAAGACCTGGAGAATACGTGCAGTAATTAATAAGTTGACAAAGAAAAGAGGTGATGCTGTGCATGTCCTGTGAATGCCCATCAGCAGGACCGAAACACCACTGAGCCCTGGTGAGTTAATTCACAGAACAGCTGTGAGATGGGGGGGATTATTAGCATCTCTGTTTTACAGATGGCACCAAAGCATGGAGAGGTGGATGAAATGGTAGGATTTGACAGTGGTTGAGAGGACAGAAATGGTTCCAATTTTCCCCTGCTTGACTTCAGGACCTCCTTTCTCCCACCACTGCCTCTTGTAAGAAAAATTAGACCCTGTGTCAGGTCCAAGTTTTGCTTGAGCATTTTGTCTGATACTCTCTGAATTAGTGGTAAAGGAGGACAGGGAAGGGCTTTCACAGAACTGGAGCCTCAGAGGGATTGCTGGCCTATTAATGGCTTGGATTACAACCAAGAAACCAGTGAGAAGCTGGTCAGCCTGGCTCCCTTAAGCTTCCTCCTCCTGTTGCCTCAAGCAAAGAGAGAGCTGCTGGCTGTGTTAGGTGAAATAACTCCACTGTCACCCATGAAGTAACCTCAGACAGGCTTGGGGAGAGTGCTGGTCAGAAAAGCTTTCTGAGTTGGATGTGAGAACTGAAGGGAACGTACCTGCCTATTTTGGCACTTACTGCACATTTCCAACAGAAGGACTGTAGAATCATACCTGATGTACTGCTGCAGGTCATAACAGCCTGAGCCTGCTTTGTTGGATTTCAAAGAAAAGAGGAGAAACACTACAGTAATAATAGCAGCCCTTATGAGCACCTGCCAGGCAGTCAAGAAAACCAGGTTTTCAGCACCAAGCATTCACACTGCTGCATTAATGTCAGTGCACTGCCCTCCTCCAGGAGCTTGCGTGCCTCTTTTTCCTCTAAAAGAAAGCAGAACTCCCTGAGACCGTCACTGATAGTGAGCCCTGGTGGTTCGATGGTATTGGTCGTTCAGGGGGTGTGTGACAGTCTGCAGCAGCAAGTGCTGGGTTCACTAAATGCATGAGGTGGGAGACGTGAAGGTGAACAGTTCACCAGGATAAGCTGTGCTCTGGGGTTGCAGCTGTCTTTTTTTTTCTCTTTTTTAAAATTAAATTAAAAACCCTGAGCTATTTGGGTGGTACCTGGGTTTCCTTAAATCTGGCATTACCAACACATGATTCTCAACGATCACCACATAAACAGGAGGTAGTGATCTCCAGAGAGCTACATGCAAGTCTTAAGATATAATAACTGAGCTTTTGGGGGAAAAACAGAGCATTTGGAGGGTATGACTGAGGTTCTGAAATTCTGCTTAAAGACAATGTTTTCATCCTTCCCTCAGTTATCTGGGATAATTGATTAGTGGGATCCCTCAATCCCCACTGGACTCCCCTAACTTTTCTTTATTTTAATTGGTTGTCTTGTAGTGAGTTTCTCTGTATCCTGGGCATCCTTTCTAACACTGACAGTTTCGGAGGGTGATTTTTTAACAATTGAAGATTACCTACATATCTAAACAGCTCATGGATTAAACGCTCTTCAACATTTTTTTGAAAGGGCTGAAATTCTCCAAGTTCTAGTTTCAGATTTCTCTTTTAGACAGTGATGGGTGAGATTTCTCGTTCACCATTGCACTGCTGCATAATTCTAAACACAAGGTGAGGGGAGTACACACTTTGTTGTCTTTTATGTGTGTGATAAACTTAATTCCCCTGTTTGTCAGCTCCCAACTTCAATTTTATAATTTGGCGTTAGTCAAAGTACAGTTTTTTCAGCATCCTCATTAGGTTTTTATGTTTGTAACTGCTGATTTAAACAGATTCAGCTTGCAAAGGGCCTTGGAAATCTTCAAAGAGTATTTACCGAAGGTCCAAGAAAACACAGTTCTTCTAATTGTATCATAAATTCAGTAGGGACATTATGCTGCTGGTTTCATGCTAAAAATATTAGTATGCAACAAAAGAGACACTTCCATTTGCACATCTATCAGTTCTTGTGGAGCACAGTTGTTTTCTCAGGATATTTCTTACCTGCACACTAATAATTAAACAAACAAACACCTTGTAAAATGGCCTGAGAAACTGAATTTCTCTAAAAATACAGGGATTGCCAGGCCAGCTTGTGTGTGGGCTAGATGGTGATACCAGGTGGTGTAGAGGTCTAAATGGTAGTGTAACAGATCCTCTAAAATGACATGAAACAAAGGCACTCTTCTGATCATAATTCTGGAGGGATTGTGCTGCCCAGAGAGTAAGTTGCATAGCACTTTCTTGGTGCTAGGAAGCTGTAGCTAAAAGTAAGAGATGAAGACTGGAAGTGAAATTCCCGTATTTTGGTCTAATTTTAGGTATGGAGACACACTTTGGTGAATTCAGAAAATGGAGATTTCTTGCTGAGTAAACCCAGGCTCTTCGGCACCATATTTTATTCTGTTTCAGCATTGCTCATCTACAGTGAATCCAGTTTTATCAGTAAAGTATTGAGTGATATATTAGAGCCACATTTACTGTTCTGGGGATTAAAATCCCACAACAGCACAAAGCTGAAAGGAGTGTGCTTTCAATGGATCTGTGTATCTAAGTAGGGAAAAGCAGCTTTCTGTCATCCTAGGATTGATACAAACCAGCTTAGTCACATTGAAGCATCACTGCAAGAAGTACAGACCCCATTTTGAATGGACATCTTTGCTGTGTTGGGAAGTACAAAGGTCAAGTTAACCAAAGGAGGTCATGAGGTGATGCAGAAAAGATACAGTAGGAGTAAATAATTGAAAACAGGTGACTTGTTCCCACACACTTCATAAGTGGTAAAAGAGGGATGGAAATGTCATTAATACACAGTCGGAGTTGCTGTGGCTGAGATCCATTCATACAGTGTTGTGTTGAAAAACACAGGTTTAAAAACCAAACTAAAACAACACAACCCCTCCTCCCACCAATTTTTAACCAGTTCAATCAGATTCGTTTGTATTGTGTTTGGAAATTACAGGCTTTAGCAACAGGACTGTTTTTTTTGTGCTGACTTTTCCTTTTTTTTGGTGTTATAATTGAAAATAGATATGTAGCCTGAGAAGGATGTGACAGAGTCCTCTGGCTGATTTGCAAATGTGGAGCTTTATGAGGTCTTGCATCTTCTGAGCTGAGTAGGAAGTTCTTTGTCATGTCCCAGTGAACATGGCAAAGATGTGGTGTTCACCCAGGCATGATTTAAACCAGACAGTGGACACTACAAGGAATTCTCTCAAACCTGAGAAATTCCCCCTGTTTTACTGGGAAAGCTCAACAAGCTCTTACTGAGTCTTAAGAACATTTGAAGCAACCATCTGAGCGCTACCTGCACTGGGAAGGAAGCAAGGGATGTTACAGGTGGTGGCATCTCAGGGAAAGCAGAGCAGCTTCTGAAGTGCATTTCTTGAGGATGGCTTTGGCACACTGCATAATTGACAGGTCCCAAGAGGCATCTTTTGAAAATTGGTCCTTTCAGTAGTTATTTTGTATAAAGGTATAAACAGGGTTTGCTTGTCAGGATTTTACATGTGTTTCTCATAAACTCCATGTGCAGGTATCTAAGGAACAGTTTACAACTTAGCAATATGTGAGAATGGAAAATATTATTTTTGTTGTAAGTATTATTGGCTGGATGAATGAAGTTTCTCATAAAAGATCCTGTGCTTCTGAGGTGCCTGTGTCCCTGAGGAGCTTCCATGCTTGGAAGTGGATATATCTTGTGGTTCAGGACTGACTGCATCCCACACTCTGTAGGAATTTCACATTTCCATAGAAACTTAAATGCAGTATGTCATTCAAGCTAGACAAATTTTGGCCTTTTGAAAGTTTTCAGTGTACACAGCCTGGGTCTGATCCTGCTCTTACTAAGGCTAATGGGAACTTTGCCATCAACTTAATAGGAGTAGGAAAGAACCTGTCACAAGCTGTGCCTATCCAAGCCACGGATTATTTTGCCCAAATCAACGTCTTTGCTTTAGTTGATTTTTTTTTCCCCATTGCTATGTTTTTCATTATTATTAGTATAACATATTTTTATTATTATTTGACTGAGCTTGAGTACACTGTGCACTGTACAAACAGGTACCTGGAGAGGAAGCTTCCCCAAAGAGCTTGTAATGTACATAGGAAGAGAAGGGAGCCACAGCTGGCAGGCAAAGAAAGAGAGCTGTGCAGAAGGGACACAGCTAGCTTGAAGTGGCAGGCAAGGATGAGGAGTGCAGCCAAGTCTCTTTGGTCCAGGTTCAGTGCTCCCAAGCACACTGTTCTGTTCTGTGCTGGACTAATTTTGGATCTGTTCTGATGGGATTGAAGGAATTTTCAAATGGATTCCAGCTGGAGCACTATCTGCCCCATGCTGTTGAAGGGCAGGAGGAGAAGGGACATACTTTTGTGTGTTGGGGGATTACAGTGCCTGTTATCATGGGGAATAGAAGCCATACCCAGCATTGCTCTTTGGCTTACCTGGTCCCATGAATAACCATTTGCCTTCTCAGGAAAGTTGTCCTGATGCTGAACGATTAAATGTGCTGCGTGGTGGAGTGCTAATAAGAGAAACACAATTAATTGATAATTTTCCTATTGATGTTTCAGAAATGCCCGAGATCCTTGGTAAAACAGGAGTGGAGCAGGTCTCCTGGAACTAAAATGCACCCTTACAGTTAGTCTTAGATGTTTTCATTTGCATTTCTTTATTCATCATCTTCTGTTGGAAAGGAGGAAATTTATATTTTCATTTGGTTCATTATTAGTCAGAGTTCCTTAATTTTATCAGCTGCTGTGAACTTTATTAATTTCATTCCTGTACATGTATTTATTCTCTCTACAGCTCTATGGTTTACATGTCATAGAATCAGAATGGTTTGGGTTGGAAGGGGCCTCAAAACCCATCTCGTTCCACCCCCTGCCATGGGCAGGGACGCCTTCCACTATCCCAGGTTGCTCAGAGCCCCATCCAGCCTGGTCTTGAACACTTCCAGAGATGGGGCCCTACAACTTCTCTGGGCAACCTGTTTCCATGCCTCACCACCCTCAAAGTGAAGAATTTCTTCCTAATATCTAATCTAAACCTACTCTCCTTTTAAAGCCATTCCTCTTCAGAAAAGGAGATTTCTGTTGTTTCACAGGGGCCGATTTATTTATTCCTTGGAACAGTCCTTCACCTGTTGAAGAAATGAATTAGCAAAGCCTAACAAGTTCTGGATTTGTCTCAGCTGGTTCGTCTACTCTCTTCTGGGCAATATCCCAGGCTTTTTTTGACTACAGGGCAAACATGGTATCTGTTTAGCACAGGAGAACATGAATTTTACCTGTGAGCAAAGACTACATTGCCCACACAGGTATATTTATTTTAAATATGCTAGTATCAGACTTTATGCCAGGATAAAAATCCTCTTCTGTTTTCCAAGGTACGTTTTTGTGCTAAATTTTGAGCGAAATTAATTCACTGTTGCAATGAGAAATACTACAACCTAATCTGCTTCCTCCCTGTAGGAAAAGCCACCAACATGTACAACATGACAAATTGGCATTTGCTGTTAGGAGCTTTCTTCTGTATGTGATCCTATTTGAGAAATGGAATGCCATGGTGTATGGAAGGGCTGTGTTGTAAAAATGCATATGCACGGGGGGTAAAATTAAGGTTGCCTGGGTAACCTTAATTCTGGCATTTCCTGATTTTTGAATGCTATTTTGTGCAACCTTCTCATTGCCTCAGAGTGGTCCTTGCACTGTGTTCTATTTATATGCACACAGTATAAACAAAAATAAATGTTTTGTAATGTTAGTAGTGGATTTCAGCTGGTTATTTGTTCTTGATTTCATGCTGGAGTTGTTTTGTCTTCTGAGGGTTTTTTTTGAACATTCTTAACAGTTTATATTCAAAGGAAAATGTTATGGAATTTGTCTTTCCTGTACTGAAGTCAGCGCTTTCCAACTGAACCTGACCATGTAGGGGTGAATCAGAAAAGAATTTTGCTCAGGTGATTTCTATTTCCTTTGGTACTTTTCTCCCTGTGTTGCAGTAGTTCTGGATGCAGCTTTTCAGTGAGCAATATGTTTCTCCTGCAGTTTCACTTTACTAGAGAGATCAGGATGGAAAACATAACATCCAATCAAAGTGATGTAATCTCCAAGGGAAAAGTTTCTTCAGCTTGCTATAAGTAGAAATTACGTTTCTTTTTAGCAGGTCTCCTGGATCAAGCTGTTTAGGGCTTCTAGAAGGGAGTGACTGCATCCAAATGGATTCACTCCAAAGTAAAATGTTCTTTTTTTATTTGGCTGTGCTTTTAATAGCAAAAGTTGTTTTAGCTCTCATCAATTTCTAAAAAGATAGAAGAGCGAAGTTCACGGAATCATCTGAAAATGTAGCTGATAAGTAATCATAAAAATCAAACTGAGGAAACAAGGACAGAGTGTAACGTATGATGTATGGGGACCTCGAGGAAACAAAGATGAATGAAGTGTTTTATTGAAGCTGGGAGCAGGAAGGAAGCAGGTGGGTAGAGCTAGCTCTAGATCAGATAGCAGTAAATATGGTCCAGGTTATTTTTAATATTACATCTCTGTTTCTTTTAATGTTGGGGCAAGTGTTTTGGTTTCCTGAGGTCTGATAATTGAACAGTGAAACGAATGTTCGTGTTTGCAGTCAAGACTGATGGTGAAATCAGATTTGCAAGATAACTAAGGGAAGAACCCTGGTCAGTAATTAATTCCTCTTGACTATCAAACTGAGTAAATCTCATTGCCCTTTGGAACAGGAGGAATGAGGGCAGGTAAACACCTTACCAAAGGGGTGGTGGGGTGCAGTGCTGGGGTAACACCTCCATCAATGAGTTAATGGCTTCCAGCAGCCCCATGTCCAACCCACTAGACGTGATCTCTTTCTAAAAATGTTTGCTCGTACTGTGATTTAAAATTAACATTCCTCCCCAGCACATCATATGATTTTCTAGCAGGGGTAGAGTGAATAAGAGTGCTCAGGACACTCCCAATATCAGCTGTTTTAATCTAAGTACAAGTAAGGAGTGGTTTGATGTTCTTCGGACCTGCTTTCCAGGCTGGAACATGCTGTTCCTTTTTCCCATCCTGACCTTTTCTACATACTTTGGGCCAAACTGTCTGCTGAAGTAAACACCCAGAGTACCATTTGAGTTTATAGAATCCGAGACGGGTCTTCCTCCCAGTGGGGGCTGGGCAGGGTGGGGGGGAGTATTTTTTAAGAACTTCCCCAAATCTAAGCACTGCAATCGCAGTGAGTTTGAAGTTTAAGAGGCACTTAAAATAAATCACTGTGATATAATACGAAATGCACAATTAAGTCAATCAATCTTTATACTAATGCCCCGCAATAATGTTAAATGTGTGATTAAGGAATTTAAGTGGTTGTGGTCCTAGAATACATGCAAATGATTATGAGGCAGATTTGAGTTATTTCTTCTTCTCCTTCTGGTATCTTGTAAGGCAAAGGCAATTCCTGCAAGACAGAGGAATTGAATCCTTGATTCAATTTGCAAAATTAAATTCAACCTAAATATTGATTTGCTCAGAGTACTGTCACAGTGAGATCATGCAATGACTTGCAGCATTTTGTGCCAGCTTCTGTTTCCATCAAGATCACTGGGAACTTTGTCACTGACTTCCTTGGGAGCAGCTCTGGGCTGTTCACGTGTACTTGTCGCGCCAGCACTCCCACTTAGCAGGGCCTGAGGATAAACTGGTCTTGGAGGTGATGGTTCAGTGCTCAGAAAGCCAGCGGGGAAAGATGTGAATTTTTTGATGTGAGGTCTTCAGTCACTTCCTGGACTATCTGGAGCCTCAGTGGCATGTGGTTGTCACTGCTGAGCTCCTTTATCCATCACAGCTCTTCTGACCAAAGGCCCTTGCACAGATGCACCTCTACCAGAGCAGCTGCGCTCACCCTGTCCTTGGAAAGACTAGCATAAATCTGCCAAGCAGTTTTACCTTTTTTACTTAAAAATGCTGCATCCACCGCCTTATCAGCACAGTTGTCCTGGTTTAATTGCATTGACATGAAACCCTTGCAACTCGCACAGCTCTGTGAGCTGGACCAAAGACCTCAGCACATCCCTGGGGGACAGAGTGTGCAGGCAAAATTATGTGGGTATTTCGACACTTCCTTTGTGCTGCTGTAAGCTTTCCTTGTGTCCTTTTCTCCAGGCCATGACATTCCCAGTGATTAAGGTACAGTACTTTGTAAAGAAATGACATAGACTGGTTTTGCCCTGGACATAGTGAAAGTCAGGTCTCGGGTGTTTGTTACTCTGCTCTACGAGTCCAGCCAAAAACCTGAAAGTTTCCCTTGTTTCTGCATTATCAGAGCTACTGTTACCTGCATTTATCTTGCAAAGCCACCTGTATAAACTTATTGTCTTCAAATTATGCTCCCAGTGACACATGTACGACCCCAGAAAGGAAATAGTGTTGGCCAGATGACACAGGAGCGATAGTTAATGAATAATGGATTTACACAACACTGGACCTGAAAGGATTTGTATTGTTACTGATGATGCATGAGCCAGAAAACAAAAGGAATTTGACTTTCAACTTGAGATGAAGTTTGCAGTGGTGCTGTTTCCCTTTTAACCTCAGTGTCACGTTGTAGTGGTTCTTAGCAGCTGTACAAGCCATGTACAGATTTGTACAGTCACAGTGCAGGGCTGACTGACACCGCACAGGGAAGATGGCAATCCTGAACGTCAGGAAAGCTCTCCCTAAAGACACAACAGCTCTCTGATGAGGAGAACAAAACTTCTTCTTTTTTACCCCACCATGAAAATATGTGATGGAATCTGAAAGTCAGGAATTCTTTCCATCTCCTAATTCACAACTTTTAGATCAACATCACAGTAAGTCATGTTGGAAAATTGATAGCTTCAAGCTGAGTTTTGTCACAACATCCACAAGTTGGCCTGTACAGCCCAGCAAAAGCACAGACAGTGCCGGTTAAATTGTTCTCCTAGGCAAGCCTTCTGGTTTTTTTACTTCAGCAGTGTTGAGTTACTAAATATAATTTTAGGGCCTAAATTTTCACTGTTAACACTTGGATTTACTCTGGTATAGTTCATTTGAAGCCAGCGATGCCACATTGTCATAAGAATGAAGTAAAAGAGAAATCTCTCGCTTCAATCCAGAGAGTTATCGGGTGCTAACAGTTATGGGGAGAAAGGGCCAATATTTTCAATACAGCATTCTAAAAAACTTAGACATTTAAATCCATATATGGACGTGTCTTTAACACATGCCTACTTTCAGACATGCCGAATCTCTGCAGTCTTTGTTTGCATAAATGGAAATCGAGATGTTTGTCGCTATTGCTCGTGCAAGGCTTTGGGTCTGCTTTGCACATGTGCATGCCCAGTACTGGAGCATCCAGAACTTAGAGCCAGATGCTGAGCTCCCAGCTGTCTGGGCTCAGTGGGCTTGCCATTCTCTCTCTTTTTTTTTGATGGACTTCCTGTACCAGCCCTCAAAATTCGTGAGCGAATAAACCAGCTTGAAAGCACAGAAGACTATGATAAGACTTCCTTCAAGTCTCATCAGTGCTTTTCCTTATCATCTAGTTTCCGTTTTCCAAACCCCAAGACTGGGGCCAAAGTGGACTATTGTTGAACAAGATGAGATGTACCGTTTTCTGAAATAAGCAGCTTCTCTTGCCTCTTGAGTGTCCTCAGCCTCAGGAACAGCAGACGAGGACCATTATTCAAACATGCCTTGGCACAGAGATGCAGTCACTAAGCTTCCAGGCTGGCTACAAGTTGGTTCAGTTGAGCAATTTTATAGAAGGCTGATGTAATTCTTTCTTCTTTTTTGCTTGTAAGGGAAGAAAAAATTCATATTCTTTGGGTTTCATTGGAAATTAAATGATCCTCACTACAGTATTTCCCAAACTACCATGTAATCCAAATAAGTCTGGATTTGACTGAACTCCTGTAAGAGGCTTAGTGATATCTGAGCCATTGTTTTAACTTAATGCTGTCTGGTGGGTTGATTACACCTAGTGTTGTAATGCTCAGAGGTTTGTTTTGCTTGTTGAATTGTGGATAAAGAAGATGAGATTCCTTTCATCTCTTTTAGAAATTAACAAGTCCAGCACTTGCTCATTTAATGATTAACAGTTTGTGGCGTGTCTCACTGCATGGGCTTTTCAGGTTGGATTACCAATTTACACTTCTGATCAAGGATCTGTATGATTTTGGTGGAGCTGTGTGCACAAGGCATGATGATATTTTGGATGTTTCACTTCTTTATTTTAAGAGCCTCTCTCAGTGGGGGTCAAATTCCTCACTTTCACTGCTACAAATTTACTGCAAAAACTATCTAGTATAACACATCCATGCTTCCTCTTGTAATAGATGAGATTTACTGGCATAATATTCCTTGTTTGTTCTTGGCTAGCAGTATGATTTGCTGAATGATTACCTGTAGCTGCCAGACCTGTATTACATGCCTGCTTACACCTTGTGAAGATAAAACCACGACAAAGGATCAGTCAAAACGTCTACTCTGAGGCTATTGTTAGTAAACCATAACTGTCAAATGGTGCAATATTAGTGACGGAAGAATAACTCTGTGCAAATGTTTTATCATATAGGAAAGAAATTTTTTCCCAAAACTTTACCATCAACTATCAGCATCAGAAGAATGTTACAAATTGGCATCATTATAACTGCAGTGCCCAAGTCGTGCTCCCACTCAGATGTAAACAACCGGGGCAAATTCACGGCATAATGATGGAGTTATTAAACACTGAGCCAGACCGTGTCCTAGTTATTACCTTTGTGAATGTGTTCTGATGAAGAGGTGATTTTGGGGGGAGCCACGCACCCCTCTGGTCACATGGCAGGAAAAGCACGTGCCTAGTGCCTGTGCAGGGCTCCCAGCATCAGCCGTGTGTCCTGCTCTGAGCCAGGCCTGTCCTTGAGATGCTGGATGGAAAGGAGAGACAGTTTGGCATCGTGAGGGCTTGAGAATCACAGGGTGTTTAATTATAACATCATCTGGCCAGCTGAGAGTTGATACCAGGTTGACAGTTTAAACTGAAAACCAAAGACACGCTGGGGAAAGAGGTGAAATTGATTCCCTCTTGTCATACAGGTATCTTGTCTGATATTTCAGTGACATTTACAGTGATTAAATCGAGAGGATCTGTAAACCTATGATTTAAGGTTTTAAAAAAAATTTGTTTGAAAAAAGTCATTAGGGATTGGGAAGAAAGCTTTTATGATCTCTTTAATCAGTTGGGGAAGACTTGATAGAACACCAGCTCATGAGAGTCTGGCTTCACTACATCTCTTTTCCTGAAGAGAGCTGTTAGCTATATAATCTATAATTTGAACTAACAAAAAAAGTATTGCACACTGGGGAATTGCTCTCTCCAGTCTCACTTCTTTCTGTCGTTTGTGTGAATAATGCTCTGTCATGTGTTAGCATAACATACTTCCCAGGTCCTTGCCTTATTTTGAAGCATCAACTCGAGTTTTCTTTTTCACTTCCTTTATAATTTCAGTGCTGTTGCATTCCTGGTGTTTCAGATCAATCCCAGATGAGCTAATGACAGCAGGCAAAGTTGTAATTCTGATAATTTTATTTATTTATCATTTGGTGACACCCAAAGCCTTAAAGAGGGTCTGAGGTCTTTCCCAGGTCCTGTACGGGTGCTTGCTGCCTGGCATCCAGATTTGCAAATGTATTTAAGTGCCAAACTTTTCTTTTTGGTCTTAGGTCCCTATAGAAATGAGTAAGAATTTAGGGTCATCAGAAAATTAGACTTTTATTTTCCACTGATTTCAGTAGCCAGGATCTCATAAATAAATACTTACTAAGCCAGGCAGGGAACATGAAGTAGATTGCGTGGATGCAGGTTATGGAGTGAGTGCTGTAGCTTTGTAAGTATTTTGGTAACTGTCCATGAGTAAACCCTTAAATTAATGAGTCACGTGTCAAAATGCCATTTGAAGTCTCTGCTTTACTGCATTAACTGCTGCAGCTGAGGTGTACAGTCCTCTTGATGTGGCCTGGCATCAGGGGGACAGCACACCAAGTTGTGCTCATGTTGATCGGGTACTTCCAGAAGTTGTAGGGCTTTTCTTGCCAAAATTATAACCCCTACACCTGGACACTAGTGCTGTTATAGCTCCAATAAACACATGTGGACCTATTTTCCAATTGGCAACAGCAGCCTATTTTTATTTGATGGCACTTGAGTCCTAAGTGGGGAACATGCTATTAATAATAATTTACTAAAAATATTTTGTAGTGAATTTATCATTAATGCAAAGTGTATTTTTCTATTTTTGGAGTAACTTCTCTGATTGCTCGTTGCATACTGGTGGATATGGGGGCAAGGTCCTACGTAGAAACTTGGAACTCGTGATAACAATTTTTTCTCTGATGACTTTGAAGCTGTTACATTAGAAACTCAATGCTGGTTTACCTTCCCCTGCCTTTCTTGGAAACTTCAGCCTGACTCCATCCTGAGCTGGGAGAGGAGCTGTGGCCTGCACACAAAACTGACGTTTCATATTGACAAGCAGGGCTGAGCTGCAAATGGAGTTAAGAAATCTTAGCAAATCTCTATTGATGTTTTTCAGTCCTAATAGACACTTGTATGAAATTTCTCAGAGTGCTGATGGGAGGAACTGAGATGGAGCTAGCATACAGCCTTACACCTTTAAAGGGAAATTATAAGTAACTGTGCTCAGTGAAGTAGGCTGATGCCAAAATGCGGGCAGTTCAGTGGTTAAGGAGGGCAGTTTAGTTACATACTGAATCTCTTCTGTGGCTGAGGTGTAAATTCACCTGCAGTAGCTCTCAGATCTGTTCCTGTGCCATCAGATGCCTGCCAAAGCCTCGTGGTAGTTTCGGTGCCATCACAGCAGGGCAGTGGTAGCCACACCAGTGGGGGACACCTGGGGCAGCCTCTTCGAACACAGCCTCAAATGTGCAGCCCGGTCGTGTTGGCAGGAGAAACAGACTTGTGAGGTCCTGCATCACTCCTGTGTGCACTAAATTTAGAAGGTCCCTGTGTTATAACAAATAGATTTGTTATTTGCAGGCAAAGGAGATCATTCTGGAGACCTCTCCTTTCCACAGATGTTGTTTTTTCATTGATATCTGAAAGATTATTTGTGCTTGTCAACCCAAACATGGGGCTAAAGTGATAACTGCTCTTATGCTTACAAAATACTTCAACCAGAAAGAGGAAATGTCTGAATTTGTATTGTCCAGTTTTGAAAAAACATTGGCTTTCCCTTTAGAAGAAGAAAGATTTTGTGTTGAAGGAGAAATGAAAAACATTCCCAGACATGGGTAAGTCTCTTACATAAGCCGTCCTTTCTTTTCAGATGCCCAGCAGTAAATGATGCAAATGAAAAAGACACAGTGTGGGGAGTACTATTTCAGTGTAATCTTCTACCTCACGACTGATGCCTGAATGATTTTATTATGAGAACAACATGGTTTGGGGCACAGTGTCAGAAAGTCAGCTCTTGCCTGGAGCACACATCCGAACGTCAGTAACCCCTCCATTGCCAATTGTCCAGAGAAATCCCTCTCCCTTATATTGTAAAACTTTTTCTGTGCTGAATACTACCACTGAATTTCAAGCACAAACCCACTGAAAAGGCAAAGGCTCTCATGTGGACTGGCTTTTCAGTGGCATTACTAAACAGGCTGTAACATGTGGACAGCTTCCTGTTAGTGTAAATCAGTGTTAGGATGCAGTGTCTGTAGTGTGACTAGATCTTACCAGCTTGTCACCAAAAGGCTTTTTCACTGTCACTTGCTTCAGGAAAAGCCTCCAGACGCTCCTTGGGAGGGTGCTGTGTTAAGGAGAAGCATGCGGGGTGGGCTATAGCAGTGGTTTGTAGCATTGCAGGTGTGAGGAGGTGAAAGGTACTGCTCGAGTGACTTGGGTTTCAGCTTTCCCCCAGGAAGAGATTTTACTTCGTAGAAGAGTGTGCTGTGTTGGTACTGCAGGAACAATTTGCCTGCATCAGGGAGAGGAAATACAGTCCCAGAGAGAATGTGGAGAGATAAATGAGCATCAGTGAGATTTGCCTTATGTAGACACACCCTAGGCAAGCTGTCATTGCTTTGTAGAATGTGCTCTCCTGCAGGGTCTGCACCAAGCCTGTCTGTTTTGGGAGAAGGACTTCCCATCTTGACCCATGAGTGCCAATCATATTTAGGGATATAATTAATGTTTACTGTGTGGCCAGTCCATAATATATTTTACTTCCAGGCCAGTGCAGAAGTGCTGTGCTGAATTACAGCCTCCCCCCGGGAGTGCCAAATGGGTGTAACTTGTGGAAATAATAACCTTCCTAGGACAACACGGGGCCTGCTCACCTGCAGCAACTTGGGCAGCCTGTACTGCTGCCTGCCTGGGACATGGAGATGCTGACCTGAATTCTCTCAGCCCTTGCTCGTCATTTTATTTCATTTTATTTTATTCATTTTTATTATGTTGAGCTGCCTGCAGTAGATGTTGTCTTTATTGTGTGTATGGTGGCCAGCTCGAGTTTGGTTGAAAGCTCCAGCTGCTGCAAACAATGTTACAAACAACAGTAAAAAGGCAAAGAGCTGCTGCTGGGAGAAGTGCAGCCTGTGCCACTGGCCCGGAGCAGCAGGGATGGGGAAGTTGCTCTTCCATCTGCATGGATTGTGTGGACCCTCGAGAAGAGAGCAGCCTTCCTCCCCCAACACCACAGCACTGGTCCTTGTTTTCTGGGAATCAAATAAACCCCTGGGTGCCTGGGATGAGAGAAGCAGCAGCAGGACCATGGCAAGGAGCAGGAAGGGTTCAGCTGGTGTACGAGGCAGGGAGACAGGGTTTACCTTGCCATCAACTGCACGCGAGGATGGCTGCAGTGGAGCAGCTGCTGCAGAGCTGAGGGCTTTGGGTGCTGAGCAGCTGGGGAGCTCAGTGATGATTCAGTGGCTGTTTCTGATATGTAGCCCTGCTCACCTGGCTGTGCCAGCTAACAAAAAACTTGATATTGTCTCAGGTGTAAGCGTGTTTCCTTCAAAACCCTGTTTTCTTTCCCTTTCCACCCTCCACCTCTCTCTAGTGCACAGCCCCAGGCAGCAATTGATTCCCAGAGCCTTGGAGATGAACCTCTCAGCACTTTTCAGCTTCTGCACTTTTGGACTTCACATTAAAACATTTGCTTTTGGCTGACTATGTAGGGTGCAGCACATTTCCCAAGTCTGAGGGCATGTTGCATGACAGGGAAGCATTTAAGGGAAGGAAATAGTTTTTCTGCCCAACACATAATTAAACTAGAGAATTCATTGTCACAGGAGGTTGTAGGGTTCAAAATTATAAAAGGATTCACAGAGGAATTAAAGGAACTCCAGCAAAAAATGTTTGCAAAACAATTTAATTAGAATTTGTTTCAGAGAAAACCGAAAACTGTTTTCTGGAAGAGCGTCCTGGAGAAGCATCACTTGTCAGGTGCCTGGGTCTTATACCCCCTCCTGTGAGGGTTCCTCGGGTTGTATCAGTCCTTCCTGGGATCAGGCCTAGGGCTGAACAAGTATAGCACTCCAGCATGGATGTTCTCCAGAATGATTCTTGTTTCTTCATGACTTAATTTTTTTTTCCCCCTGTGGTAAGTATGAGGATAAAAATGAAAGAGTTAGTAGGATAAAAAAAAGGTGAGACATGTGCATGTATATTCTTGCTGGTCTTCAGAGACCAGCACAGCAAGTTCTCTCTCGGAAAACAGAAGTAACTTCTTGGGACCCGTGAGCACAAGTGCTGGGGATGTGGATGCTGTGTTCCCACTCTTGGCTCTTGGTGTGTCTTGTGCAAACTGACTTTTAAAGATGGTATAGAAGCATTTTTTTTCTGCCTTGACTCACTGTATGAGTATTTCTGGGCATAGAATTAAGCAACAACACATTTGAGAAAATCTGCAAAGTCTTGTTTGAGTTATCTGTAAACAAATTTAGACACTTAATTTGGCAGGTGAATTTATTACTCTGAAGCTTTTGCTGGTCTCTGATTTTGGGCCAGGTAGGTTTATTTTTGTAGTTGATATTGGTTATGTACCTATTTAAGTGTCGTCGTGCCTTATTGAACTCTGAATGTGTCACCTATGGTAATGGGTACAGAGTCAATGTGTTTTGTTTTTTTATCAAACATGGGAAAATACTGATGCATAAACATATTGCAATCTTGATTTCTTTTACAACTTCTATAAGCACTTAAAAACTGCAAAGCCCCCAACTTCAAACACTTCCTGCAACTACTTAGGGATTCATTTGAATTAAGATAATTCAAATGTTGGCATGTAACTACTAGTTGGGCTTTAAAAAAAAAAAAACTTTGCAAAATGAAAGGATTTAATTTTTTTTCCTAATAAAAACAAACAGCTGGGTCTCCCATATGGTATTCTCTTGTAAAATATTTACATTTGAAAGGCGCCCAGACTCCTTGCAGTAGAATACAATTTAAACAATGAGCCCAAGTGAAAAAAGTTCTATTGTTGGTTCTGATTGCAAAGGGTTTTAGCATGCACCTTCCTCCTTCTGACCCTTCTGTGCTCAGCATTAGGCTGTCGTCTTAGCGTTGGAAGATTTGCCTTGTTGAGTAACTCAGTGTTTCCCTTTCTGAAGAAATAGTAATTTTCATCAAAGCTCAACCTGATCCAGGTCAAAGGGTGTGTGAGAAGCAGGATATTGTGAAGGAATTGGGGGGGAAAAATGATAGAAGGGAATGAACTAATAGTTCATGAAGTTCTTAATGGTTCACTACTCTGAACTGCAGAAAAGTTGGCGGTAGGAGAGTGTCCCTGGAAGCACCATCTCTCCCTGGTTAGTGGAAGCAGTTTCCTTGGCTGCGTGGCTGCCAGAGTCTGTCTTTTTTACCCTACTGCAAGGATAAATGTTAACTTTCCAGCTGGAATTGCTCTGTTTGCTTTCACAGTGAAAACAGAACTAACCATTCTGGTAATGTTATTAAAAAATATTTGTCATGTCAAAAAGTCTTGCTGCCTGTAATTATGTTTAAACATCCTAAACTGAATAGCAACATTCAAACTCAGCTGAAGTATTTGATTAGACTCAGTTACTAATGGCTGTGCAGCTTGTATGTAGGACTCAAGGGAGAGAATGGGGGAATTAATGGCAAGCTTATTTGGAAAGCAGTGAATGGCTGAAGAGCTATGAGGTCTTGAACCTTGTCCTGTCCATGGAGCAGGGCAGGGAAGGCTTGTGCCAGGCCTGTTTCGTGAAGCAAGAGACGTGATTTTACCAGATTAAGGCAAGATCTTAATAGAAAACAAAACAGATTTTATGTCTGATGAATGCAAGGTTGATGGGAGTTTCTTTTTTCTTGCCCTTTTTTTAAATTTTAACAAAGTCTCTGTTTTGTCTCAAGCCCACAGCAATCTTTGCTGGCTGTGTGTGTTGCTGATGTTATGCTCTGCAGAGCGACAGGGAGCTCGGTCTGTGACGTTTCAGCAGCAAACTCTGATTACGGCTCCTTGGTGGTGCCGGACACATCTGAGCTCGCCACACACCCACGGCAGTTTTCTAAGGCCTTGTCTCTTGGGGAGCTGTATCACTTGTAATACCACCACTGCTTCTAAAGCAGTCCATCACTCTCAAATGTAGCTGCAGATTGGAGTTAAAGGTGCTTTTCCCAGAAAAGGTTGATGCTCAGGGGAAATTCTGCCTGCATGGACAGAGGCGAGCACTGCGATCATCCCGTGATGCCACAGCAGGGCTTACTCTGGGAGGCTGCATTTATACCTGTATTTTATAAAATCCCATCCCTAACACATGGAGGAAAACTGGGTACAGACCTGGCTTTGGTAATTTGAGAAATCCACACGGTTTTGCTTTTCATTTTATGTCACTTCAGTTTACCGAGGCCTCTTGGTGTAAGCTTCCCTGCAGTCCATGAGGATGTAGAAGTATGTTAAGAAGGAAGCTGTTTTACCCTGCCAGTGCTATCATGACATCTTGAAGAATTAGTTTCCAGCACAACTTTGTCCTTTCTCTTGTTTTTTTGCTGTACTTCCCATTCTGTGGGCGTGCTCTCTTAGTTGTAGGAAAAGAGTATTTCCCTATTGAATTATTTATCAGCTCTGTCCAGTGCGTGTTGTTTCTCAGGAATAAATAGGAACTCCTAACAGGAAGATAGTTTTATGCTTTTTGGCAGTAGCCACAAGATGGTCAAAAAAAGCTGCATCTTTTTAGTACATGCAATGCTTGGACTTTAGGAATATGTTCCATTCAGAAATAATGTGTTGCCAGCGCCTTGAGAAAAGCCATGAGACTAAAGAACGCTTGTTTTTGTTACTTAAAAAAAAAAGGTTATAAAGATAATGTGTATGACACATCTGATGTTGGAGATAAACTTGTTATTGGGGTGTGAAGCAGCATGCTGGTCTGTTGTTTGCTGTTTTGAATGGAGGAATTCAAAGTTTTGGATTTACAAATGCATTTTTTTTTCTTAATTTGAAAAAGAGAATCTCAGTAAGTCAGAATACAAGAGCAGTTAATTTCAGTGCAAAACTGATGGTGTCTTTGAATAAGTCCGGATGGTGCATTTCTGACACAAATGTTAGAAACTAGCGCTCATTTTAAAAGCAACACAGGAAAGGCACAGCTATTTTATCCTGGAAAGGAAAGCACCTGGCATGGTTACATTGAATTCAGAGACCAACATCATCCGCCCATGTTTTTGGACAGGTCTGGAGGAGATGACAGGAAGATAATAGCAAGTTCAAGGGGTGCTGCTTACAGCAAAAAACCCCAAAGCAAGGTTTTAACCCCTTGCTGGCTGCTGCTTTTCTCCTTGGCCATGTGTTGCCCTGGAACAGCTGTCGGCAGCTCTGAGCGCACCAGGCTCAGCGCTCACAAAGGCTCAGCGACACAGAGGTTATGACCTAATGTTAATGGTGCTGCCATTTATTGTGTGGCTGCCATGGGACTTCCCCTGCTTTGTCTAGGGTCCTGCCTAACCTAATATTCTCTTTAAAAGGCTTCCTTGCACAAGGAAGAATTATGAAATCAAACTTTCTCTTTTATTGTAGCGGCCTGTGTTTACTCTTGACGTGCTTGCTCAGAAAAGCTATTTTTGTCACCGCTGGGGAGAAGAGAGTAGGTTCCTGCGTGTCCCGTTTAATCAGAGTTTCAAATGCTTGTTTTCTAGGGGACAAAAAAAAAATCGGGTCAGCAGTCAAGGGATCTTTTTACGTTGATGGTGACAGTTTTTATTCTGCGGGAGTTATAATCTAGATGAGAGAGGCAAAAGTACTCGGGGACAGATATCTGGCTCTGTAGAGTAAAAATGTTAAGTGTTGCTGCAAGGCTGAATGTAAGTCTTTTTCACTCGAGTGCTTTACTGTAGCAGTGCGATTTTGCACCATAGATTTTTCCTTGTAAAATCTGTGCACATCTGCTTTGAAACTCACCATAGTTTGTTGCTCCCTACCAATCGGATGGTGGGAGGCATTTATTTATTACATGCTTGGGGGATGCCTGTGGTATTCCTCCAACAGTAATGTGAATAAATACAGCAGATCAACTATGATTAATGATGATAATAGTAATAATTTTAAAAATCGGTCCTTAGATATCTATCTTTCTATGTTTCTACCTTTCTATCTATCTAAATAGAAGATCTCTTATCTGCAATAGGAGATAAGTGCAATTCCAAAAGGGCAGCAAGGATGGAGCATTGTTCTGCAGTTCCAAGAGCACAAGTCCTCTGCTAGCAAGCAGCATCTGTTAAATTTGTCTGTGGTTATTAACTTATAGCTGACCCGTGGTACATGTTTGGGCAGTCCTTTTTGGGACGGTGAAGGGCAGCAGTGCTCACACATGCCGGCCAATTCATTATAATTACTTTTGCAAACTGGGAGATCTAGAAGAGCAAAGGTTGATTAAGCACAGGATAATCAGAGCTGCAAAATTCAGTAAAATACTATTTGGTTCTAACTGTGCCCAGGGGATACCTAGGGGAAAAGCAGATTATAGATACATCATGGCAGAGACAGTACTGTACAGTCCTGTCCAGAATTATTCCTGATGTTTTTATTCAAGTATGCAGTTAAACTTGCCCTTTGGTTAGTCAGATTTAATTTGAGATTCAAGTGCCAGAATGAGTAATGTATATTTCAGGTTCTTGTATCTGTTGTTTCTAGCTGGTGCCTAAAACTGAGATACCTGCAATAACTATGTGCTTGTTAAAATCTTTGTTAGGTTTTCATTCAGAAAAATGATAAATGGATGGGCAGGAACAGGAAACATTTAAATTCTTTGAACATAAAAGCCTCATGTGGCAGTAGAAACAGAATAGAGGCTTTTTGCCAAATGCCTGGGACAGACGCAGGGCCCCGAGCACCCCCACGTACTTGTGATGCCAGCGCTCAGCCACATGGTGAAATTCTAGCTCGCCAACTTTGTTTCATTACTTAGAGAATCTGTTTCAAATTTACTTACATAAAAACCCCACAACCTATTAAATATGGCTCATTACCAAGTTTAAAGGATATCTGTAATGGATATTTCTCAAACTTGCAGGTAATGGCGGGTACCCTTTGGAGAGTTACCTAAAATGACCCTTTGCATGTTTAAACCATTTGCTACCACTGCTGCAAAATCAATTATAAGGATATTTTAAAGGAAACGCGTATTGATTAAGAGACTCCTGGGATCCTTTAGTTGTGGTTCGGATTTGTCACAAGGATGACGCTGTCAAGTGTCTGATGTTTCACAGCTGGGTGTTGCATAGGGGGACCCCCATGTTTTATCTCACCAGAGGCACATGAGAGCCCAGGGCTTTGAACTGGCGACACTGGTGCGGCCTATTGTTCATCATCGACACATCACCTTTTGAAACGCTGCTTGCCAAAGTTGGAGGCATGTCGTGTGCAAAACAAATCATAGAAAATATGAACCTCAAGAGGTTGCCCTTGCCCAGTCTGTCCCCTACTTCATGATGGGGACAGTGACTCTTCTGTTTTACCTAGCAACTCCAGCAAGGAGATGGTCACAGCTTTTGCAGTGGCATCTGTTCCAGCACTTCACTAATGCACTGTTTGCAAATGTTTTTTCCTAAAACTTTCTCTCTTTTAGAGAAATTTAAATAGGAATCTGCAAGTTTGAAGCTGCTCTTTCATGAATTTGTTTGAAAACCCTTTGTGTGTCTTTCCATAGTCCTCTCTGATGAAATAACCCCAGCTCTTTCATCTTTCCCAGGAGTTTGTGTGCTCCAGACCTCTGCATATTTGTGTCTCTGGGGAGGGTTTTTTCTTTTTCCTTTTTTTTCAGCTAGTGGCAAAGTTAGAGAGTGTTTGCAAACAGTTAATTGGGTAAAGTAGAAGGCAAAACTAAAGAATTAACATTTCATTGTTCAACTAATTCAGCTTGTTCCAGGTGGCCCAGTGCCAATTTAATGAATTTCTTGTAATTCTGATGCAAGTGATTGGGATGGTTTCATTTCCTGAATGTTGTAATTCACTTCTTGTCTCTTATTCTCTTCTGCTTCATTCTATAGTATTTACTTGCTGCTAGTTTTCAGGTGGAATTTTTGGGTATCTGAGAATGAAACTAAGAGATCCAGCACGAGAAGGTGGAAATTTACTGACTTCTCTGTTCCATCCCAGCCGCACACTGATTTATCTCTTTCTTCATCTGCAAGCCAGCCGCCGTCTCTACTTTCTAACTCCGATTCAGGCCTCCTTGCTGTTGTTGCAGTAGTCTGGGACGTAGGAAAACTTCTCTTGTGCTTCCCTGCTATCCCAAGACTGTTGAAATTGTATCTTAGCTTTTTCTTTGTGTTCAAGAGCAAAAAATTTCAGCCACAGAAATAACCTGAACCTAATTTTTCTGTGTTTTGTGAATATAAATCTTGACTGGCTGTTTGCTGACACCAGCCATCCTCCTGGCTGTAAATGAGAACAGAATACGGTCCTGCTTGTTTATAGAAAAAAAAGAAAACCCACATCGTTTGGACTTTCAGTGATATTATCTTTTGGTTGCTGATCTGTCCAATGGTTTTCAAATTACGATTTCTAAAAAGTTACTCATAAGGCATCTGCTGAAGGATTTTTGGCCTAAGCAGTTTGGCAAAGTGCTGGTTTTATGGGATCTGTATCGGGGTTCTTGACTGTTAGTGCTTCTACTGACTTATCATTTCTGTGCTGATTTGCAGCTCTGAGTTGTGGTTACCTGCAGTAATAACTTTGGCCCTTTCCACTGAACAAATGGCCCAGATTCAGCACTGGAGTTGCAGAGAGGTTGCAAATCAGGGCCACATGTATAGACTTAATATTTGCAGGAATATGGATTGGAGGCGCATTTCTGTCAGGGGAAGCAGCCAAACAGGACGGAGTCTCGTGGAAGCCAAAGCTGGGGTTGTGCAGTGAAAATGCTTGAGTTGCAGTCATGCTGAGATGCTTGGAAGAACAGCTCTTACCTAAGTTGGCAACAAGGTTATGAAAAAAATCATCTCAAAAAGCACAGCCCTTTAGGAGGGAGGCAGCAACCATAGTAGTTGTTCAAGCCTCTGAATGAAACAACCTCCTGTGATGGCTGCATGTCTTCTTCAAGTATTCTTGGTTTTGTAGCAAAATGGGAGAGAAATTTTTATTAATCTAATACTGTAAAATAAATTTCTGTCATATTTGTGTGCAGAAAAAAATGAAAGAATAAAAAGCGCTGAACTTCGCCAAACTCAGAGCAGTTTCTTGGGATGATGAAATGGATGGTGGCGACCTGTGCATGACTGTCCCCTCTTTTGCAAGTTTAGTAGCCACAGGGTGCAGTGTGGTGACAACAGGCATTTCCTGGCTGGGCCTGTAATTCTTAGAGCAGAATATTTTTGCATGCCTCAAATACGTTAAGATCTGAATGTCCTCTTTTTATAGCTGAAGGAAACCATCTCTCTCTGACCAATCTTTTTATTCACTTACTAGCTGTGCTCAGCACTTTCCAATCCACAGTCATCTAAGAGACAGAGAATAGTTAGCTTGGATTTTCAGTCTTGAAAAATACCTCTTGTGGAAGGGGTCGCATGCTGTTCCTGCATTTGGAGCTCAGGACACTCAGAAATGCTGAGGAATCTCCATGCTGCTACATATACAGTGGTAAATAATAGGTAAGAGGGAATTAATCTGCACCTGAGAGATGGTTGGTGTGAAGGAGCTGATGTTTGCACATTGTGTATTTCAACTGTTGCACTTTGGACCGGCCCCATGGATTCCCAGAGCACCCATTTGTGGGGTGTGTGTGTCAGTCATTTGAGCATCATCCAAAAAGATGTTCTTTGGCTGTCCATAAGCCCCTTGGCAGCACAAATCAAAGCAGCTGGGAGATTTCTTCAAAAGTGCATTCTGGACCTGTGCTGTGGTGCTGAGGTAGCTGCACCTGCTCTCACCCTTGTGAGGTGAGGGGCCGCTGGTTTTGCTCTAATCACTGATAATTGCTGCTGTGGCTCTGAAGGATGAATGCACATCCAAAACTCTCCTTCCTTACATTCTCCTTCCTCAGTGTGACACATTTGTCTCTGGCACCGCCTGTAAATCTCCCCTTGCAGTACAGCCCCTACTGCTGTCCGTGGGGGCTGTGCCGTGCCCCTCAGCCAGGCACCCAGCTTCCCTGCCTGGCCCCTCCACCTCCCTCTCTCCCAGGGAGTTGTGTGCACACATCAGCACTGCTCCCACTCAAGTGGTTGCTATTTTGGAAAAGAGCAGAGAGGATATCAGCCCCTGCATGGAGCACTTACTGGAAGTGCCTCACTGACTCACAGCAATTACTGGGGTATCTGAGGTTAAGGGAGTGATGAGTAATTGAGGTCTTTTTCACTTCAGGGATGCCAGATCCCGTCTCCTTGTGCACCCAATGGAGAGAAGTAATTTGCAAGCGTTCAGTGAAAGATTTATAATAGATGGAGTATTTTTTTTTACCTCAACAATACTATCAGTGTCTCTAAAACGTCCCTTTGCGTTGATTGGAGGTGTCAGCAAGAGCAGAGAGTGTTGCACACTGCATCCTCTATGAGAAGGGTGCAGGGCTTTACTCTCTACCAGACCTGCAGAAATTGTTCTGAGACCTGACCTTTTCCTGCACAGCCGCTCTGAAATTTGTTGTATCACATAGAACACAGGGTTGTGCCTAAATAAGATTCTCGCTGATAATCTTCCAAGAGTGCTCTGTGCCTCTTCTTTATCAACTGGTGAGCCACATCCCTGGCAGACTAACGATTGATGCCTGATAGCAGACATTCCTGGGAATACAAATCCCCACGCTGCTGTGTTATGCATTCATGAGGCAATTATCAAAATGGAGGTGATCTTGCTGAGCATATAATTTGGATGCTGAATAATCTCTACTCAAACGTAGTATCAGTGCTGAGTGAAGGATCTGTTTTTTGTGCCTGAACATGTAAAATCTTCGAGCAGAGAATACAGCCCAGCAACTCTGGTAGCTAAAGCTTGTCAGGGCTCTGCACCCACAGTCCGAGTCCATTTCCTGCAGTTGCCTCACCTTCCTGAAGCAGGTTCTCTTGCAAAAATGCTTAGCAATTATCTGACACTGTATATTCCTATGGATTATTGCAATTCCATCAGATGTACCAGATGGTTGCTCCTCCTTTTCTTTTTAGACTCGGCGTAGTTTTCCATGGGCTTTTCCATGTGTCTGTAAAATTCAGAGAAGTTTGGCTGTCGTTAGTCTCTTGCCTGCCTTCCCTCACCAACTTTGCTTTCCTTTGTCGTGATGCCTGCTGTACCATCTCCTCCTGGAGGATGCCTGCCACAAGGGACTGGAGCTGCAGCCCATACACATTTAATTCTTGAACTAAAAATACAGAGATGTCATTCCAGTCATTTCTACCCTGAGGCCAGACAGGCTTGTGGGGTTTTTTATCATGTAATGAAATGCTTCCAGTGACATAAATGAAGAATAATAACTTAGGCATCTTGCAGAAATGAATTCAAAACCGAAATATAATTAAAACTGCTTTTAAAGAAGAAAAAATCATACCGAATTAAAAATAAGGAAAATTTCTTTTTAAACACTCACTTTTCTGGACAATGTTGGGTTTTGGTCTGATTCATTAAAGTAATGAGAGCTTCCAGAGATCAATGTTTGTCTAAAAAAATATTGGCTTCCAGTTATGTAGACCATATGCAACCGGAATGGATGAGACCTTTCAGGGGAGAACAAGTTTAAAAACAAGTCAAAAAAAGAAGGCTTTGTTTGAATAAAACCCTTCATCCTAAGCTCTGGACAGAGTAGATTTGGGACTGAAGAATGGCTTGTAGGGTCACAGCTTCACCCTCTCTTTTCCTCAGGATCAAGGCAAAGTGACCTGTGGCAGCTCCTGGGGTTTGCTGCTTTACAGGGCTCTGTAAAGTGTGGGTTCACAAGGCAAACCTCCTCTGGCAAACCTCCTCGCACTTCCCAAAACTTCCAGAACCTGGAGAGTGTCTTCTGTCACACTCATAAAGCTTCAGATCTAAACCCAGAAATGAGCCAGATCAAAGCATTTTTTCCTTGGTGGTTCCTGGCTATGCAGAGTGGATTTCTGACCCTATGTTTTTGGGATTAAACCAGGAACTCCTCATGGCCCTTGGGTTTTCCTCAACCCAAGCAAAGCACCAGGGCCCTGACCCTGGGCAGACCCAGTTTTCTGCACCAGCGCCCATTCAGCCAAAGCCTGGTAATTGTGCAGCCAATTAGTCTTTGTTGGGAGCATCTGTGACAAAATACACTTTGTTTTAATAACAATCATTATTTGAAAAGCCACTAAAAATTAAAACAGATGCAGCCATTATGTAGCTGCTTACATTTGTGTGGCTCTACCGGCTTTCTTCAGTCATGAGTGAAATTGTAGCTTGTTCAGGGAATATGACAGACCCCTAAATATGGAGATCAGGCAAAATATTTTCACCCGGCTGCCTTCACACAGAGGAGCTCACACACGCCTGTGCTCCCAGTGGCTCAGGGTGAGACAACGAGCTGACAGATTTCTGAATTCAAAATAAATTCAAGTCAGCCTCAAAGGCAGGGATGGGAGGGAAGCCTGTCTCGCTCTCTCTGCCCCTCTTCACTCGTGTGAGTGTTAGGTCTTGGTGAAGCTGCAAATTAAAACATAATTTGCAGGTTGTACTTTTGTGAGCATTTTTGTGCTTTTGAAAAATATTATCCCAGGAACTCAATTGAAAAAATATCTCTCCTCCACCTTTAGTGGTGGGAGTGCATTTTCTGGTAAAAACAGTACCAGCAGTTACTGTTCTTCCACTGTTCAGAGACCCTGCAATATTTGTCAAGGTAAAAATCCATAAGAAAAAAAATGCATCAGCCGAATGGTATGGGAAATACTGTTTGAAAATGTCTAAGTCATGGCTAAGAAGACAGCATTGTCTTGTCACAAAGCCTGGGATGATATTCTTCCATTTTCTTAACACGCTTCTTGCCAGGTAACAGCGCAGTGGTCAGGTATCATATCTGCTATGAGGGGACTTGTTGAAAGTTTTCAGTGTATCATTGCCTGAAGAATATGAGAGGCCAGGAAAGGAGTTAAGTGAGAGAGATGTCTTGGTTTAGTACATGCCACACCTGCTTTTTCCACACTGGCCCCTATTTGCCCAAAGCTCCCTTCCTTTTGCTGCACAGTCCATGCCATGAGCTCGTATGAACAGCAAGGTCTCTGTTCTTCATTTGCTAAAGGGAAAAAGAAAAGGATTCTCTTATTTTTCTAAACTTCATCCCTCACATCAGAGCCTCCTTCAGAAACTGCTCTTCCTCATCTGTTCCTACTGCCTCCCTTTTTCTGACTGTTCCACAAAGTTACAGCTCTCAGTAACAACTGCTAGTTATGGACATTGTGCATCACGGGGAGCACCAGGATGGGTAAAACCAGAGAAACCCTTATCGTGATCTTTAGCTTCCCGTCATTTTCCTTTCTTGGTATTTCCTGCTGTGCCATGCATCCAGTAGTGGCCAGTTAAGTCATTCCCTGAGAATTTCCTTTAAAATCAGAGGGATGAGCAGTGTCAGCAAGAACTACTCACCTGAGGAAGAACTAAAGCATGACACTGGAATTGCAAGTCAGATCTCCCTAGGCACCTACTGGCTTTATTTCCACTTTCTTATTTTTGTAAGGCTTAATAAAAGTTGGTGATATCAGGGAGATTAAGTGAGGAGATCACACTCCCAGGCAAATGCGAGTGCTGAATTTGTGGTGTCCAGCAGCAGAACACAGAGCTGATGTGATGGGGTCGGTACCAGGTGTGTGCCAAGGTCTGCCTGAAAGGGCTGCCAGCCACAGCCTCCTGGCAGGGCTGCCCAGTTCAGGGACTCATCAGCTTTTTGTGCCAGATCTTTGCAGTGGGAAAGCAGCTTCTCAATTGCTGTTCCTATGCATGGCAGTGCTTAAATCATGACATTTATTAATTAAAAACCCTAGAATCCAATAGATGAAGAGATACGCAGGGTGCATAACTTTGAAAAGTTGATTAGGGACAGTAGAAAATGTGTTCCATTAGAAGACCTTAAAAGTGAATCACACAGAGCTTTAAATAAATAATTGATCCTAACCATAGTTTTGTAGAGGAAGTTGCTGAGTAGAAACTTTTTTCCCCATTTTTCAAGTGATAGTCTGGGATGCCGTCATGGTAGTGGACTCGTCCAAAACTCAGACAGACGGTTTCAGAAGGAGATTAAGAGAGCAGGAATTCCTGGCTCTTGGCCCTGCATCCAGACCATTTGCCCTAATGCAGAAGAGGAAACCACAAGACACCAGGCACTTGGTTGGAATACACTCCATTAAAGAGAATACGAGACTTTTAAATTCAGCTCTGTTTCAGCAAGGTGCTTTCAGCGTGCACTTTATGTTGTGTGATTTATGCAATGACTTCACATGTTTTCCATGGGGTTACTCACGCTTAATGTTATTTGTTTGCTGAATCAGGGCCTAAATCAGATCTTCTTTTAAAACTTCCTAGTTAATTAGTGATCTCATACTATTTTGTGCCCAGAGCAGTTTCCAAACTGGCATTTTAGAACCTGTGGGTACAGTTAGCTTAAAGTAATCAAGATAAATGTTAGATTTGGAATGCTATTCCTATCCAAATTGCATGTTAACTAAAAATACTGTTTGCATAAGCACTATTGAATGCAAATAATATTAAAGAACTGAACCAGCCCATGTGTGCAACTTAGGAAATGTTGGAGATCAGGAAGAAGAGGGAGTAAACGAGAAAGCCATTGGCATATTAAAGAAGAAGTCACTGATTTCTGTCAGATTTGTGACACAAAGTTTTGCAGTAACTAGGGACCAGTATATTTCTCCAGCTGCTGTAACTAGGCTTAAACTTACAGCCAATTTTTCAGCTGAAGTAGAGGCATAAGATGATGGAGGAAGAGTGGTAATGTGTTTATACTACGTGACAGAAAGTCTGTGTTCAGTTCTTGTCCTTGCTATAAATGTCCTGTTGGACCGTGGGCAAATCTCTGTAAAGTTTTGTGGGCCTCAGGTCTCTGTTTTCTGCTTCATGTTTCATTTACCCATTGGTTGCATATCCAGAGTTTGGGCTTTCCAGAACAAGAGTCCCATGTCAAAAAGCTGAAAAAGTTTCAATATTGCTTCTGGTGTTTTCATATCCCAAGATCTAAACACATATTTTCCATCTAAACAAGCTTATTTTAGATATAAAGAACCATGGCAATGGATAACCATGAGACCTTGGAACAAATCTTCCCTAAGGGCAGAACTTTTAGAAATGTAAAGATGTTGTCCAATGCATACACAAGAGAAAAATCATCTGTTTTACAACTCCACACGTGATACTAATTACTTTTACCATGTAATACTCACTTTAAATAATAGTGACATTTCATGCTTAAAAGCATTTCGAACTAGACAAAAGGGCATATTGATCACGCTTAAATCCTGTGAAGCAACCTACACAGTTTGAGCTGGGATCTCGATGAGGTCCTTGGTGAGGTAAAGCCATGGAGCACTGCATCCAGCATTGCAGCCTTGAGCAGTGTGGGTCATTGGAGTGGTACCAGGAGGAGCTGGGAGAACTTCAGCCTCTCTTAGGGAAACAGCATCACTTCCTGTAGGACAACATTAGCACAGAAGAAGTGAAGCCAGGAGAGTAATTTTTATTTTTTTTTCCCAATGAATAAAAAAGAACATTGTAGTTCATATAATTTTATGATCTGATTATTGTAAATTGCACGTTATCTTTTGTGTTTCAGAAGCACCTACATATATTAACCAGATGTAGGACCCAGTGTGTTAAAATTGTATAGTTCTGTAGGACATGTGACTTGCATACTTCCCTAGTCCCTGTGTAGCAGGACTGAACCAATCTACTGTTGTTTGGTCTTACCTTGAAATGTAAAGAAAAACGGGCCCTTGTCATTTGTGAGATTGCCCATCTCCACTGTCTTTGATTTTGTCCAAAGGAGACCTAGCCCATAAAAGTAAATAATCCAAACATACCTTAGAAGCACCACAGAGGAAGTTCAAAGGAAATAGTTAGAGAATGAAAGCCATCTCATCATGATTTTAACATTTTTTGATATAATTACAAAATTATATTTGTTTGTTTGGTGCTGGCGCTGGCATAATGCTGTTGTGCATTAACACAGAAAGCATGAGGTTGTGTTTAAAGTTCATCTTTATCAAGCAGCATTTCAACTTCAGTGTGATGTAGCTTCCAAATCAGTCAAGAAGTATGGAAGAATTTACTCACTGGGTGGAATTCATCAATTAACTTGAACTGCAGTGGAAGTCTGTGTAGATGATTTTAATCTCCATAGTACCAGTAGTTCTCTGTGGTGGAGTAAGATGACATTTTATGATCTGCCAAAGTTGTTTGCATTTTTGACACAGATTCATGGCATTACTAAAGTTAAGGGAAAAGAACCAGAGGGAGTTAAATATGAAAGATTATTTAAGGTGGAGAAAAGATGTTCTTAATATATGTAAAATGGCAGCCACCCATCACTCATAGTCAGAAGCTGCAAGACGTGGACTTTTTTGTTTGAGTCCTTGCAAAATAGTCCTGGAACTCTCCCAAAAGTCTCTTTATCAAAAGAATCAAAATGTGTTGTAAATCTCGCACCGCTTCTCAACCTTAAAGATTGCTAAGGCATAGAGAAGGAATTTCCAAATATCCTTACTGTCAGCCTACCTCAGCCTTTTTGGTTGTTGAAGCTTTACAAGCGATATCTGAAGGAAAGCCTGACCAACAAAGAGCTCTGAATGCTTCCTTTTCTTCTTATCCAGCCAACCTGTAGATGATCCCAGTGCTACCAGGTCATGAATATACATTCAACCCTGGGAATAAACACCAAAAAACCATTGCATAATGCATAAGGCATCACTAAAACTCTTGAATGCCAGTGAATCACGAGATTTTTTTTGTTTTTTACTAGGACATGAATAGCCTTTTCCAGGGGTTGCAATACTGGGGCTGTAGTTATTTGGCCAGCAGTTTGCACCTCACTGATGCAGAACCTAAAGTGTGATTTGCAGCTAGAACTGGAAAAATTAGTCTCTGGCTTTTATACCTGTATATTAATCTGGACATGCAGATGCCTCATTTGTAAGTTCATTCAAATACTAAACCAGCTAACTGATATCTCCAGAAGAAGCTGAGGGTGTAAAAAGAGGCATAATAATATTCCCAAAAAATATAGGAATAAACCAGATGCCTGGCTAATACAGCTTGAAATTGTAGGTCTTCAGGCTTTGCCTGAAAGTGCATTGAAGTTGATGGAGGGATTCTCCTTGCATCACCTAGGGCTTGCTTTTGACTGCAAGTTTATGCCAGTATTTCAGAAGCATAAAATACGAACAATTGTCAAAGCAGCACATGAAAATACAGCAAACCGTCTAAAAAGCCGACGAACAGGTTAATTAAGGGGATCCTCCACAGATTCTCTATGTTGTGTTTCAGTGCTGGGAGTTTGGAGATAATAGTAGGTGAGGTATAATTAAAGGGCTTTTCAATTTAATGCACCAGAGTTTGAGGTCTGCATGGTACATTATCAATCACTTAGCCTGGATTTTATTACGTGCCCTGTGCAGCCCAACAGCTTCTGAAGAATACAAATTTAAATGCTCTGCAAATGAAGAACACAGTATTGATTTGGTGTATATCCTGTTCGATTTGAAAAGAGAGAGCAACATGAGCCTTTGGTCTTTCCCCTGGATTCCTGAAGCCAATACATGGTCTCAGCTATGAAGCAGTCATTGAAATCAACAGTTTCATGGGCAGAAAAAGTGCTGGGTCCATGGTGCTGCATCCCAAGGGTCTTCCTGACTTTCAGGAGATCAGTACTCCATTCTGCTGGCATTGCCATTGGGGAAAAATTCCCATTCCCAGTTTAACACATGGAAACCAATTGTCATCAGTCAGGCTAAAGGGGATTGAACTGCATGGGGGGATTTAACTTCAGGCAGAACTTGGCAAAAATGTGAAAGTTATATAAGAAATAATAAGTTTTGAGCTTGGGAATAACTGATGAAGCCTTGTCAGCATTTGATGGATAATTTTCATTTATCAGTCCCCTTTTTCTCCTTTATAAAGATTGGCTATGATGACTTGTGGATTAATTTTTTTTTTTTTTTGGCACAAAAGAATTTTTCCCCTCAACTGGTTTGGACAATGCTTTGCTGAACTGTTTGTACCAGGGATGCTCCCTCACACAGGTAATGTTCAGATGCCAGTGCAACTGAACAGTGAAAAATGCATCTGTGTTATAGGAGCGGCTCCAACCAGATGGTTTTTTAACACATACAGATCCTTCTCCTGCATTTAAATGCTATAAGGTATCACGAAGGAAATGCAAAAGCTTGTTGCCTGTAGTTACAAAGGGGCTTCTTCTGTTCCATCATGGGCTGTTCCGACCAACAGAGTGGGATTTTCAGCATTTCCATTAATAAAGAAGGGGTTTGGAAACTGGTAGGTTTTTGCAGGCAATGTTTGCTGCTGCCTTGCAGTGTGCATATGAGCACTCGAAGCAGACTACAGCAAGTCAAAAGGCTTAGTGTGAAATTTTGTTTGATTTACATGCAATAAGATACAGGAGGTCTCGAGCAAAGAGTCAGTGTTGAATAACTTAATAGTCTGCGGGAAATGTAGCCAAACAGCTTTAAGGTGCTTTAGGGGAACTAAGGAGGTTGTCAGCAATTGAAAGAGTTGGGAGGTTTTAATCACTGAGAGATGTGGGTGGGACTGTCTTCACCAGTCACTGCTGACCATAAAAGCTCCTTCCTGCAGGCCTTAGGCAAGGCTTTCCTTGCCTGAAGTAGCTGTATAATCACACCTAAAACATCTCATCAGTGTTAATGTCTGGCAGGTCATTTCACAAAGCAGCTGTTGGTTATAACTATGTAAGCATATTTGCACTCCCGAAAACTCAGCGTTATTATTGGCTGGTGGTTAGGAGCTTATATCTTGTGTTGCCCAGAAGAGACCAAATGTATTTACATTTCAGCACAGAGAAAAATTATATCGGGATGGTTTGGTAAGCATTTATAGACAGGCTAACAGCTCCCACCAAGAGCCACATTAAAAGGCTGTTTCTTGGCATGGCCCACACAGTTATGTTTGATGAACCTGAAAATTTTTTGTACAGAGAGACCTCGCAATGTTTTGTCTAATTGTCACAAAATACTAATGATATATCCAAGTTGCTGTTGTTTTCCAGAATACAGTGGTAATAACGAACAAGGAATAAAATCTTCCCAGCAGAATGATGTAATATGTTTAAATATGTAAACTGTGTAAGTGGCTCTCCAAATGACTTGAAGGAAGCCTATAAAAAGCGATCAAACATTACCTTTGCTTTCCATGCAGCAAAGGCCCTTGAGTGTGCTCAGGGTGGTCACCAGCGCCCGTGGGACGGCCCTGGCTGGTGCATAGGTGCAGAGCTGGTGCATAATCTCCACTTCTGTGAGGCAGAGATCATGGCAGCTGCTGGCTCTGGAGGGTCCGTCAAGTCACAGCCTGGCTGAGCGGGTGATGGATGTTCCTAAACAGCAGTTTAGTGCTGGAGAGAGCCCCAAGGCTGAAGTCATTTATTTATGCACGGAGCGTCCTGCACACAGCAGCGCAGCCTGGCCTCGCGTGGGGAAGCACCCAGGGCTGCCTGCATGGGACCAGCTGTCCTGGGCATCCCGGTGACTTCTGACATGGATGTGTGCCTGCAGAAACTGTCCAAAGGCCACTGAGGCTCCTCCCATCTACCCGTGGTGCCTGGGTCAAGCTGGGAGGACTCTTGCTGGTGGTCCCTGCGGGTGGGTGGCTGTGCCACAGCCCTGCTTCCAGCTGCCCAAGCACCTGAAAGGCTGACTTCCAAAATGCAGGAGTTTTCCATATCAGTAATGGCTGGAGTGGGCATGTAAGTGAATGGCATGAGGGGGTGTCTTCCAAATGAGAGCAAAAAGTAAGGGTATCATCTGGGAAAGTCTGGGAAACATGGGTGCTACAGTACAACCTTAAGGCAGCACAGGGATTTTACTTCCAGGAGAGATTGGACTGACTTGAGCCGGTGACATGGAAGTGACTGAGCATGGGTTCCTGTGCTCTGATTTGTCCACTCCACCTCAGGAATTGCTGAAATATATATTAGGTTTGTCGTAGCTGCTGGCAAAGTTTCCTAAGGCAGGGACAGACTGACAGAACAGTTAATTTATGGATTGATTTTTTTCTTTGTCCAGTCCATGTTCTGGTTCTCTGGAAAGAAGGATGTTTACAATTGGGCTGGATTACCAAACTGCCACCGATGGTATCAGGAGTGATGATTTAGGATTTATTTATACCCACCCAATAGGAAGTGATGGACAATGCTGTTTCTGGCAGTCCTCAGCCACCAGCTCTTAAAGGAGCCAGTCACAATTTCATGTGATCGGGATTTCTTGTTGTTGTCTCAGAAAGCAATTAGAACTTTAATTAAAATCAGCACTGTCTTTATTGGCTACAACTGTAAATATCCTAAAATGATCAGACATGTGTCTGCAGCCTTTGGAATCATGAATAGTGAACAGTTGCCAAAGGTTGAAATGAAGGAAAGTGTTGGCATGCATTTAAAACCCATATAAATGCTAAATTAAATCTTTTAGATTGGATAATAATCTCCATATTTATTTAAAACTATTTTAAGTATATCGGTCTCAAAATAAAGCAGGGAGGCAAAGGGAACGACATATACTTTAGACAGAACAACATTACTCATCAGACTTTTAACTTCAATGATCACAAGGCTTTTAAAAGACTCTCTGTGCAATACTGTAATGTAGAACATATTTTCAGCTGAGTATTTAGGACAAATAGAGTCAGTTGCTACAAGTCAAAATTAAGCTTCCAAGAATGAGCTTTTTTAGAGGCACTGGGATGGCACCATGGTGGGGAAAAGCTGGTGACTTCTTGTATAATTCTCTTCTCCTCCCCGTTACTGGAGTAGATTACAAAGTTTGTTTACTTTTTAAGACTGTAATAGATTTTTGTTATATTCATATTTCTTCTATTTTAATTTATGTCCTTAATTTAAGAAGGTTTTGGCATATATTATAGGCAAAGAGTTTTGTTCAGGAGAAATATTGCTTTGAGGAGGAAACTCTACCAGCATGGCCTGGATCTAAGTGAGTCCAGTTGTATAGATTTAAATGAATGTGAATACGTCAGAAAACTGCCCCTGTTTTGCTCAGTGAAGGTGAAATCACAGGCTCAGAAGCTAACTTCCTGAAGGTGCAGAGTCAAGGGATGTCTGCATTCATGAGGTATCAGGCTGTCAGCAAAATGGAGAAAAAAAACATAGGTAATGTAAAAAAGGGAATTTTATTTTAATGTCCCTTCTGTTTTGCATCCTTGAGTCTGACAGTCTCACCGGACCTGCAGGAGAGGAGTGTCCTTCACTTTCTAACAGAATCTCAGTGTGGATCTCACCCAGGATGTTGTAAAAGCCCTTAGAGTCCGTGTCCTGGTATTTCAAGCTGCAGGATGCTGAGTGTTTGCCTTGATTGTTATGGGTTGGTTTTTCTCATGCAAAAAGGAAACCTCAGAAGTGGGCATAATTACTAATACTAAACATCCAGTGTGCAGTAAAAATAACATTAGATCTTGGTGTAGTTGTAGCTGCAGAGCTGCTCTTGCTGGTAACAGCCACATGCTCAGCTGCTCCACCAGGTTATGTCTGCCAAGAGTCCAACTGACTGTTCTGCAGTCTTTATGTACATAGAGACTGTTGCTGTGGACAGAGGTGTTATTAAAAAGGCACAGAAATGATGTTTTCTGGTTTTTCCGTCCCACACGGAAAATGCCCTCCCAGTGCCCGTTGCAGAAGTTGAGTGAGAAGTCAGAGGTGCAGCGAGGAAAGAGTTTCCATTTTCTTTTCTGTACATGGGTGCCCTGCTCAGGACTAGTGGTTGATTGCAGCACAAGAGTTCTCCATGTTAGAAGGGAATTCTTTGCATTAAATATGTGCCTTGATAACACAGGACTAAGTCCAGATATCCTTCTGTCACTGAGACAGGCATTCTTCAAGTGGAGCCATTCTTCTGGCCTGCTTTTGTTAATCACTGTCATAAATAGTCCTAAACAGGCCAAAAACTTCATCTCTCAGAAATGAGAAAATAGCAATGGTTCCTTTGGTCAGCGATATGTAGGAGGAAACAACACATCAGGAAGTTTATTCCCAGAGAAGTGTTCCGAGTGGGCTTCAGACAGCAAGTTTGGTTAAGCGTAAACTTGATAAGCATCAATAGTGTCCTGATAAAAACAGTGGTAGTAACAGAATAAGATGCCCAGTAATGGAAAACTTCCAAATTATCTTAAGTGCTCTGTACTTATAGTTATGAAGGTACCTAAATTGAACCTCCTGTTTCTCATCTTCCTATCAGCAAAAAGATATCACCAGGTAAAAGGTTGTTTAGGGGTGCAAGGTTTCTCCTTCCTTTCTGGCATGTGATAGGGATCATTTGATCAACTTAGTCAGCTGGAAGCCTTAAGCAATGTCATGAACCTCAGGCTTTCAAAAACTGTGGACTGGGTTCACCAGTGCCTTCAAAAGGAGATCTGCAAGAAGTATGTGTTTGCTAGCTTTTTGTATATGTATCCTGGGCTTCAGGCTTCTAGGATTTGTCCTTTTAAAGTTTACATCGATAACCAAGTTTCGAGGGAAGCTTCAGGAGGTTTGTGGTAAAATCAGGAGCAATCCAATCTCTGTTTTACAGCATGTTAAGTCCGGTAGGAATAGTAATGGAGAACTGAAGTTTTATATCATATTCTCTTGTGTGTAATGTATGTACTTCCAGATGTGACACAAATGGGACTTGTTGATATTCATCCAACACAATGCACTGATCATATGCGGTAATATTTTACAGATTTTACAGAGATAAAATTTTGGAGTTTGGAAACAAATTAGTCTGGCTTATTTGAGCACATTTAAATAGACGTTCTGGGAACCTGAAGATCTCTGGGCGTTTTCCATTTCTGGTAAGATCTCCAAAGCTAAATTGGAGCAAAAGGCATCATTAAAAGGCCACACAACTGCCACAATTGTATCTCACCGACCTGTAATTACAAATAGTTCCCACCGATTTGCCTCACTGACCTCCACTGAAGGCAAATGAGCATTTATTTGGCACCGTGCTGCAAATTGTCCTGCGTGTTTCTTGATGTACATTGACTTTTTTATTCTTTCCGCTTTGTGTCTTTGTTTTTGGGGAATCACCAGTTGGTAGTATTTTCCTAAAAGTTATAAAAATAGGAGAGACAAAACTTTAAAAGGGAAGAGGGAATGTGTTGGCAGAAAAAATCCATTTGAAGCCACTGTAGAATTCCTACTGTCACTTGAAATGGCTGTTGGGGGGGGGAGATAGTATAAAGGCCTGGATTTTTAAATGTGATTAAGATAAACAAGCAGTGTTTCTTATCCTTGAGCTGGTTACAATCTAATCCAAGCAGCTCAGTGTAAAAGTGCATTTTTGGCCTTAATTGATATTTTTAATAATGTCAGTGCACAGTCTGGAACGATCACATTTTGCTTTGACAGCATAAAGCATTGTGTAAGTTTTCATCCGTACCACTGAACTATAAACATTGCCTGAGCCAGCCCAGCAGAGCTTGAACGTTTGAACTGGAGCCGGCTTGCCTCGAGTGCGGGAAGGAGCCACTTTTCTTGCTGAGAGCAGAGTTGTCAATGGTGGTTTGGGGGGACACCAGCAGCGGCCACTTGCAAGAATTTTAGATTAAATGGGTCTGATTCCGTAAACTGCCCGGCCCTGAACTCTCAGGGAGCTGAAGAAGTTGTGGTGTGTGTATATGTGCGTGTTTGCGTGTGTGTGAGAGAGCCGGGTAGGACTCGACCCCGAGATCGTTTTAGTTTAGCTGCCCTTTTGTGGTGCAATTTCAGTATTAACGGTGAAGAGAGAAATTCCTTAAGTACCGTTGGATGCTAAAGCCCTTGCACAATGGCTATCACGATATATCCTCCCTGGTTATTTGCTTTAAGGGTGTTAAGTCCATCTTAGTCCTTTGTAAGCCTGAGACTGAGGTTTTTGTTGGATCCCTATCCGTGAGCAATGTCTCCATTAGTGGTGGGTTATCCCTTCTGGCCCTGGAGAGTGCTCACCTCCAGTCAAACAGAACTTTTGCCAGAGGATGTTTCCCTCTTACTCAGAGCCATGCTGCCCTGTGCTTAGAGGGGCAGCAACAAAAGCAAGGATCTCAAAGAAAACATAAATCCTCATTTATTATATCCATGGTGCAAATCAAGGCTTTGCCTGCTTGTTGCTGTCCCCAGGGTGTGGGGAGCAGGTGATGGTTGGGGAAGCTGCTTTGGGCTCTGAGAGCCATCCAGACTTCTCTGTGTTTAGATGGTCTTGAAAAGCTTTGGGTAGCAGAGCGTTGCCTCCACAGAGTGGACCTCTGTGCTCTGGACCTGGCTAAAATGATGCTGCCATAGGTTATAATATAGCATATTACAGAGAGATTTGTAGGCTTTCTGCAACGATTTCCATCACTTGAATTCAACTCTTCCATTTGTCACCTCAGCTTCTGCCCTGTCCCCAAACCCAGGAGCAGAGAGGGTGAAAATCTACAGGAGGGAAAAACTACAGCTTTTCCAAGCAGCAGTTATGTTTTGATTTAGGGATGCATGGGAAAAAAGCTCACTATGAAGCAATAACAAAAGCAAAAGAAACCAAAGCAGAATGCAACAACATAAAAAAAATTCCAACAAACAAAACAGGAAGGGAAGATAAAGTAATTTTCTGTTTGCTTTTGAATTTAGAAAAGAACCCTAATTCATAATGCTGTAAACCCACATCAGTTTTATCTTACTCAACCCGTTTTGTTTATTTGGAGTAGGAAAAGTGTGTCTTTGTATTTACTCGAACTAACTTATTTTTTATTTCGGTGTACGTAGTGTTGAAGGGGTACGGGATAATGTTGGTGAGAGCCAAACACCACATGGAAACACTGCAGGGTCCCCACACAGCAGTCAGTGAGGGCCAGGCTCTGAGCCACACAGGACATTTATAGCTCCCACTAAAGTCATTTAAAGTTCTGCTATCCAGTACCTTCCACCTATATTGCTTTTCCCTTTAAATCTGTTTGCAGCCTATCTGTCTTCATCCTTTTAAAATAAATTTCTCAAAACTCCTCTTTGTTTTTAGAAGCATGAGATCATTGTTTTTGATGGTTAAGGGTTTCAAAAGAGAAAGAACACACTCATTTGCTTCATGTAGTTTGTTTACAGAAATGAGCAATGACATTCTTTTTGTTATTTCTGCTTCATCCAAAATCTGTACCTCTCCTTTGCAGTATTTAGTGGCATAAAATTATAAATAAAATTTTAAAGTTAGTTTGCCTGTGGGAAAACAAAACCTGGGACAAGTTGGCTGGGCAATCTCCAGACCAACTCTGCAGCACTGAATGAGAGAGCTGAGAACAAGTGTTGGTGAGCAGAAGGAATACAAGGCACTGCTGAGGTTGGAAAACCAAAATTGGTTTAAGTGTCAAAGCTGCTGCTCATGAGAGTAAATGGGAAATAAGATGTGGAAAAGCCAAACCTCTGTGTTTTCATCTTGACCCAAAGAGTTGACACTGACATGACAGAACACATCCACGTGTGTCCAAGGATGGTCTGTGCAGGAGACAGCACTGGGCTCTTACCAGCTTGTCCCCATGCAACCTTTTCTGACTCTGTGAGAGGAGGAGAGCTCTGGTCATGGTTGGCCCCATCTCGAGAAGACTCGTAGCTTTGAGTGCTGAGTGAGCTGGGATTTTAAGAAAATGAGTAGTTTAGATATTTGTGTTTGCATCCAGGGACTGCTACTGTTGATGTCCTCCTTTTACCTCTGTCCAGTGCTGTAAAGCAAAGGGATGCTCTGAGTTTTGTCTTGGTTCATCACTCCCGGTGTACAAGTGCTTCACTTTATTCAAAATGTAAAGTCAGGAATCTCTCTGGACCTGTTCCTCCTTGCTCAGCTGTGTATATACTAAGACAAAGAAAAATTGGTACTATCACGTGAAACACGGTGTCTGTGCTGACTCTGCATCACCAGCCAGCTGGCTCCTCAGAAAGAATTTTAGTCCTCCCTGAAACCTGTGAAACACTTCACAAGTTCACACAACCTCAGTAGCCAGATCTTGCCAAGGTTGGCTGGGATCCACACCACCCTGCATGTGGGTAGTTCAACATGCCAGACTCCTGAACAGTGTATTTGGAGCTGGTTGATGATTTTGTATTTATCAAATAAACCTTGTCTGATTATATTAATTCATAGCCTCTGTGTATCACTGTCAAACAACAGATTAACCTCTCCTTGGTGTCCATGACACACATCTGCTCTGGGATGAGGAGCACGGACAGCTGTGCACAAACACACAGTGCGGTGTCCAGCTAAAACCTGTCTCTTCATGTGGTATTCCTATGTCCATCTTGTTGTCTTCCATGCTAGTGAAGAACTGATGAGGGTGAAGTTGGTGCTGATGCAGAGAGATCAGTGGCAATATGACTAAGATGTTGATTGCACAAGACTTAATCCATTGCACCAGATGCTGGTTTATTTCTTGCCATTTCCCTCCATCAATTTATTGCACCCTCCATCTCACCAAACACATGTTGAGTGGCTGTTTTGGAAGAAGGAGGTCACAAATATTCAAGACATCCTCACCAGCAGCAGAAAGGGCTCAGTTATGAGCACTTACCTGGCACAGTAGGAAAGGATTTCAGTTTGGCTCAGTGACATCTTCTGTCTCTATCCAAAGCACGGGCCCAAGGTGTTTTGAGCCTGCCAGTGGTGAAACCAGGCCTCCCAACAAGATCACCAGAAGTTCTGTTTTAGAAATGGTCTGGTTTTCCTTCCTGCAAAGATAAGAGTTTAAAATATTCAATAAAGAAACGTGCGTCTTCCAGGGCCCATAACTCAAGTCTTGATGGGACTTCTGAGACAAATTTTGCAACTGTCGTCATTCTTTCCATTCCTGTTATAGGTGAATAGAAGAGCTACAAAGCTTTAACAGCAGGGCTTCTTTCCAGTCTTTTTTATGCATACATTACACAGAGACCTCACAGATCTCTATCAAAAGTGATCCCAGAATTCCATCCAAATTGGCCAATATATCCATCAATATTCTTTCAAGAACTTAAACATGGAAAAGCCGCATTTACAGGACATTTGGGTACAGTGGATTTTATACAGACATGCATTTTAGATCCACTCCTTGGCTTTTTCCACCTGCTGCAAAAATAATAACTTAAAAAAGCGTATCTGTCACTATGAGGTAATCTTAGCCCAGCTCAACTTGCATTTTGGAGACATCCTTTTCACAGACAGCTTGTGGCACATGTAGAGCTCTGCATGGGCTGTTCAGAGGAGCAGCACCTCCCAAGATGAGTGCCTGGTACTCCCAGGGTGCTCATGACTGCAAAGCCCATGGTCTGTCTGCAGTGGGCTTTTCATTCCTCAGTGTCCTCTTTTGATGACAGCTGCAAAGAAATGAAGACAAGAACTGTTAAAAGTTAAAATACATCTTTGTGATGTTTCAAATTAACACTTGGTTATGAATTTTGGGGGGTGGGGTGTTTTGGTATTTCTTTTTTTTCTCAAGAAATCTATCAGACGAGCATGCTTGTTTAGTGCCTTTCAACTATAATATGTGATTAAAATGAAGATTGTGTTCTTGGCTCAGAATCAGCTATGATGAACTTCAACAATGTGTGTGTATGTGCATGAGAAAAAAAAAAAGATTTTAAGAGAATGACTTGGAGTAGAGAACTAGAAGCTGTTTTGGTTACAGCACAGTAACCCTTTTGCTTCAGACAGAGCTGTCAGAGGCTGGTTAAGGGTAGATGATTGAAGACAGTGACACTGAAGTTACCGAAACCATCCAGTAAGTGGGTAACTTCTTTGTTCCTGGCGATGCATTCCCCTAAATCAGTTTGCTTAGAGCGAGTTGTCTGATAAGAGCTCCGTTCGCTGTTTGAATGAGAAGTGGGTGTATTTAATTTGTGTCATCAGAGGTTAGATAACGCTAAGTCAAGGCAACTGTGCTGACAGATGGGAATGCTTAGTCACAACCAGCTCCTGGAGCCTGTAAGATCTAAGATTTATAAGGACCAGTACATTTGTTTTCTTACAAGTGATAAGGGAACAAGAGACCCTCTACAGAAACATTGATTAAGTCTTATTTTCTCTCCTAATGCCCTAAAGTTATCTGATCCTTCGTGAGAACTTGTGCCTACTTATCCTATTTAATTTATTGAAATACTTTAAGCCTTTCAAGTTATCCACAGGTAGTACAGAAAAACTGATAGAAGTGTCTACTTCAGCAGCAAAACTTTCTTATTTTACTGAGGTTTGGAGGAGAAATAGATGCTGACACCAAGAGAAAACCCCGCTGGTATGGTGGATGCATTCATGACAATTAGTCAAGGGGCTATCAGCAGGAATCCTTACATTTCTGTTGTCTGCGACATCTTGAGATTATCCTTTCCCAAAGTACAATAAACTTCAGGAGGCAAAGAATGCTACAAGGAAATTCCAGCTATGAAACGTGGTGTTTCTTCAGTGTTATAATGAAGATAACAGAGGGGCTTGTAAGAGCATGGCGACTCATAAAGATCAGACCAATAATCCCTAGCAGTGCAAATTTCTGTACTTTTTTACAAATGTTTTTTAATATTCTTTTGCTTTTTTGTGTCTTTTTAATTTATTTCCTCTTTGCTTATTGAGATGGAAGTGCCTATCAAACATGTTAAAAAAACAGTGGTGCTATTTTATTTCAGGATGTTACATCTGTCCCATTATTTTCAGTCTATTGGGTGGCACAGTTTCATAGCACGCTTTGTTTGCAGCAGATATTGAGAAATGGACGTTTCTATCAGCTTCTCCATCTACTTCTTTTCCTTAATGATTGCAATGCTCTCCATTGAAACTCGTTGTAAAACTGACTTGATCTTAGTGGAAACAGAATTTCACCTAATGTGTTGCAGAAAGGTCTAATCGTGTAGTCTGGTAAGACACACACTGAATACATTGACAGAAGGATAGGATTCATAAGGACAGTCTCATAGAGGCATTGTCAATTTGGGTCAGAATTGGAACAATTTGAACTTTTTTGAACTGACATCTTCCCTCCCAAAAGCCACAGGAAAATTTCAAGGCCAAATGATTTGTCATGAAAAACTGCATCTGGCTCAGGGACTGGAGTCTGGGCTTCACTGAGTCAGGGTTGCTTAGGGGTCATGAGAGCAAAGAGAAAATATCGTCCGTTGGTGGACATTTTCAGGGGAGCAGGAGTGGAAGGGAATTTGTCTCTGGGGAGGGGGAATTTGCTAGAGAAGAGAGGAGGGAAGGGAGTGAAGGAATTGCAGGAGGAAGAAAGGATTTATCTATGGACTCTGCGGTCTCCCTTGATGATGCATTTAAGGGTTCACCACCGTAAAAGCTGTAAAGGGTTGGTGGGGACCTGAGTGTCCCTTGGCATATGCGCAGGCTGGGGTGGAGCACTGTATCCAGAGGCTCCCAGAGAGAAGGACTTGTCCTTTGTTACTGTCCTCCGAAGACTCTGCTGCCGACCGAAACGGTATTTGGGTTCGTTCCTCAGCTTACTCTTTTGCAACCTCAATTAAGAAAAAGTTCAAGCAAGAGCTGTGTACTGAACTCCATGAAAAAGCCACTGTGGCCTTGGATCTTTCCTCCCTCTTCAGATGTTGCTGGGGATGCATTCTTTCAAATGCTGATATTGTGTTGCTTCCAGACTGAGCCATTTTAGGATTGTGGTTAAATATCATATTGTTGAAATTACTGCTGTTGATATTAAATTGGCAGGATGGTGACTCTTGCTTGGGGTTACCACAAGAATAAATTCTTTCTCTAATGACTGCTTTCAGGTTCAGTGCCACTAACATTGTGCAGCAAATCTGTTCTGAATGTGCTTAACTAAACTTCTTGGCATTAACAGATGTGTTGCTTCCACTGGCGTACACAAAACAGATCCTGCAGAATTTCTTTGTTTTGGGAAATGTGGATTCTTGAAATCAAAGGTGTGAACTGAATGTTTAGAATAGATTTATTTATGTTTTAATTCTTGCCCTGTGAAAATATTGTACTGTCTCTTAGATGAGATACCTTTAGATTTATATCCAACACTGTTGACAACATGTCTCTTAGAATTTGACATCTGAGTAGAGTGCCACATACTATTTCAATGTGGAATATCTTCCCCTCATTTTATATTCATTTAAAACCTGCTAGTGCCAGCAAAGAACCCCTAAAAAGTACTAATTCTCTGCCAAAGTAAGCTTGGAGACACACAGTGGATAGAGCATGAGAAATGCAATGCTCTACTCTACTATATCTCGTTTGCTTGCTAGAAGCAACATTTCCATCTTGGTTCTTCTGTTTGTGTTCCCTCATGTATGTGGATGTGCTGTGTATTTGTTAAGCACTCATAATATTCTCAACACAGTAAGAGATGCAAATATTACAGTAGTCCCTTCCTCAGGTATTTCACAACTTAGAAAATACAAAAATAAAATGTGCACCTGAGTAAGGACACTGATAAGTCACCCAGCGTTACCTGAGGGGACAGAACAGCCCTATAAAAATGTTTAAGTGAAATGTATGTTCTGATTTTGGAAAAAAATTAAGGTTTTTGAAGAGGTCAGTGTAAATGGCAAACACGAACTCTCTCTGCCAGCGTCTGGGTGACAAGGGAACTGTCGGATTTTTTCTTTGATAGCAGCTGCAGAGCATGAGGCAGGGAGGCAGACTGAGACGGGAGAGGTGGGACCTGTAAACGCTGCAGTTTCTCAGGCACATGAAGCGAAAGCCCAGGTGGTAGGTGGGCAGCTCACAGTGGGCTGGTGAGAAACCCTCTGGAGATGCTCAAGGTTGGGTGTCCCTGAGATGGTGGGTGCTGGGGAGGCCACGGCTCAGCTCCAGGACGGGGTGGCCGTGGCCAGCATCGGGTGTCTACCTTAGGCAGTTCTTTGCATTTAGCTCAGAGTCCTCTGAGGGGATTTGCAGCCTTGCACCTTCCAGCCAGAGGCCCTCTCTTCTGAACAGAGAAAGGCTGGGCTGGAGAGATTACAAAGCTGAAAGTAGTTTATTTTTATGATTGCTTTGTGACTCTTGTTTACATGGCCGATACATAAACTCCTATCTCTCTCCTCGCTTTTGTGCCATCTCCTGCAGTCTGCAGCATCTAAGTGGCACTAGTTACGTTTATTTAAAGAAACTTTTATGTTCTGTCCCTTGTACAGCTTATTTCAAATCTCTCCTTTCTTACTTGAGCCATTACTTGTCTGACTGCAAAGGGGAAATAATCTTTAGAATTACTCCTGGGGCCTACAGGGACAGTGTGGGAGTCACTGTCTTAATAGATCCTTCTGGAGACTAACAAAAAGCAGTTGCTTAACCGGGGGGGACTCAACATGTACTCTAAGCACGTAGAGCAATTCTAGGGTGTTCTCTTAGTAGGGGAGATTTCTTCACGACAAAGGCTCTGCCAGAGGAGTTCACTGTGGATTGAAAAGTATCAGATTTTTATTTATGATGTGAAACTGAGTAATTTTCTCCCTTCATTAACCTGTAAAAGTGCAATTGCCAGAGGTCTAACAAAATCAACAGAGCGGAGGTCTCTCTGATAATGACAATCAGTTTCTAGCTTTAACTGATGAAAAAAACCCCACAATAGTATTATGTGCAAAGCCATTATTAACTGCATAAGTCTTTGTAATTAATTTTCTGCCTTCTCTAAACAGTCTTTTTGCCTTGGTCATTTGCATTATAAATCTTTCCTGCTATGTCACGGGTTTAAATTTTTAAAATTGAATGTAATTAATGTATAAATAAGTTCATTTGTGTTGTAAACAATGCTAGGAATTCTGACTGAATAACTAAGCAGATCTTTTAATTCTTCTGTTGTTACTAGACTACCAAACACTGTCAAGAACCATCATCCCTAGTGATGGATCTGGTATCAATTGCTAGACAAAGATCTTCTTAAACTTTAAGTTTTCAGTTGTTTACATAGTCCTAGTTAGCTAATCACATAGCATAATCAGCTCAGCTAAACCTCTGGCATGTTTAGAAATACCTGAGATGGGATGTGCACACTGTGATATCTATACAGAGCAGAAGATGTAGAAAAGGCTTTGCAAAACATTTTGATGAGCAACTGAACAAATTCCGTTTGTTCCTTAGCCCAGTTTCTGAAAGACCACCACCACTGCGGTGATTGAGATATACTGACAGTTCTCTGGGTAATTTTTGAGCCCAGTGGGAAAAGACTGAGTGTGAATTGAGTTATATCATTATTAGACTATAGAGAAGTCCTGTTGTAAAGGGTGGTTCTGAAAGCCAAGCTATAGAGAAGGCTTTGGATCAAAATGTGTCTTACACCCCAGGGAACTCCTCCACAAGACAGAAACCCATAAGAAACGGGCACTGTTAGTGCCAGTGTTGATTGCACTTCATTAGAGCATGAGGCTGGGAAGCAGTAAATCTGTCGCTTGGTTGGGGTTTTCTTCCTGACTCTGACCTTGACTTGCGTTAACTGTTTGGGTAAATTTTTTTTTACCATCTTGGATAATCATTAAAAGGATTAAAGTGTTGGGCCCTCTGTTCTACTCAGGGTGGTAAAACTGCTTTTACCTAGAGAAATGGCATTTAGCCCTTGTGTCATCCAGACCCACTTTTCACTACACTGTGATATTCTCATTAATGGGGATGTTTCTGGAAACTCTTCTTCAGCCACAGGAGCAGGGCAGTGTTGCTGAACTTGGATACTTAAAAATTATTTCACCCTTCAAGAAGCTTGATCTAGCATTGGCATAAGGCTGTTTCGGAGATTGGAGGGGCCAAAAAATGCTCTTTTGTGACACCGTATTATTTCTAGGCAAGCACAAACAGCGTTAAGATTAGGATGAAATCATTCTGAGTCAAATCAGTGGAAGCTTTGCCGATTGCTTTGGAAAACCCAGGTCTTTTACATAATGATTAATTAATGAGAAAAAGTCCTCACCGGGAAACTCCAGAAGCACACTTTCTACCTTGAAAGTTCAAACTCAGTTTATACTTTGATGAAAACAAGAGAAATGTTAAAGAGTTCAGAGTAAACTGGAAATCAACAAAGCATAAGCCTCTCCCTGGCTATGCTTTTCATCCCCACTTCAGGCTGTTAACCTGATAGGAACTCATTGATAAGAGCATTAAAAACTTATTGATAAATTGTTGAGAGAAGCCATGCAAACAGACGGGCCTGGGAAGACTCCCTTCCCAGCTGCATATCAGTTTGCAGATACTTTCCAGCCTTCTGAGCAACCAATCTGAAAAGCTATTTACTTTCAGACATATCAGGTTGGAGTTCTAGCAGCTGGAGCTGAGTGAATAATTACTTCAATTAAAATACATTCAGCAAGAGGTCAGTGAATATTTTGTGTAACAACATACCCAGTACTTAGCAGATTAAATGTGTGCAGATTTTTCAGCTGTGCATATATACAGAGTGTCACTTTGGGCCGGTTGTGAGACGCTCAGGAGAGCAGCCCAGAGGTCTGGTTTTTACTGCCCTGCTGTCTGGTTGTGCCGGGCCGTGGGGCTGGAGGTGTGATGGGGGGGCAGCAGCCACAGGGGACGTGCTGCCCTCCCTGGGTCAGGACTCAGAGAAAACCTCTGCTGGTCTTGGACTTGGAGTGCAGACTTACTGACACCCGAGACATTATGTATGAACACTGAGCACGCAGATGGGCTGTCCTCTGTTATTATTATGCAATAACTGCATAAAAACGCTATTAAGCTAAAAATGAAATTAATTGAACATAATATGGAACAGACCCATGAACTGACTCCACGGTCTGTCTGAGAAGCCGTGGTCTGGTATCCACAAATACGGATTTATTACTAGGTCTCATAACCCATTTTAGTTGTGACAGGTAGTTAAGGCACCTGACAGGGCGTTCAGAGAATAGCATGTCCTAACTTCTTGATGACCTGCTTGTCCTATTTGTGAAGTGGAGATATTAATTCTACCCATCAAAAGACCATGGAAAATATTCTTAATTTAGAAGCATTTTCCTTTCCTCTTTTTTTAGCCTTTCCATATATGTATCTGTATCTGAAAAATCTTTATTCCTTTCCCTCCTTTTGTCTTTCAGTGGAATGGTTCAAATTCATTGAGCCTTCACCAAATGAGGGGCAGGTGGCTGCGGCCCAGGTAAGGGGCCCAGGCCTGAACTGCAGAAGTGCACCAAGCTCCCAGTAAGACATCAGAGCATCTGCAGTGTGACAAAGAGTGGCTCACACCACTGAGCTTTGCTGCTGTGTGAAGTAGGGGACTGTGGGTCAGGATTGACTGCCATGCTCAGTGCGCAGCTTTTTAAAGGAAAATATTTTACTCAGCCATCTGAGGCTTAGCAATTGAGTTAATTTGGCTTTTTTCCCCCCTTTCTTTCATTCTTTCTTGAACAAAATCCCATTTTATACAAAGATAGTGACAACGGGAGAACTGACATAGGTCTTCCTAGAATCAAACCTATGGTTAGTCATGCTCTTTATGTAGGCTTTTTCATCTGAGATTTTTTTCTAAAACTGGCAGGAGTTAGACCTTGTGATGCAGTCAGATGCTTTATTGCTGGTAAACGATGTAAATTAAGCTTTTGACAATCTCATTTTAGATTTTGTTTTCTATACTTTGATTTTTTATGGCAGTTTCTGCATCACTTTACAATCTCACTGTAGCAATACTGATTATAAGCTACAGTAGTTTTCCAGTTCTTCTTCCAGTTCTTCTCCTTTAGCAGTCCTCTGTTTGCAGATCCCTTTTGTAACATCACTGAAAAAAGAACTTGGATTCAGCTGCTGTAGCTCATTAACCTAAATTCCTTCAAACTTGCTGCCTTCCAGAGAAGGTCCCATTTTCCCATGCCCTTTGTTTCTTGTATCATTTTTCACCTTGCTTTGTAAAAATACACGGTTTTGGAATGGATTCCCAAGCAACCCAGATTGCTGCTGTACTAGACTGTCCTGCCTTCATCACTCTTTGCGGCTTTACCAGGCCTTGTATAAATCAGGCATTACAGTAGTAGCAAAGTTACTTTTACCTTCTGAACACTGATGAAAATGTTCCGTGGCTTCAAGCATAATAATAATAATAATAATAATAATAATAATTCCTGAAGAAACCTTTGCAAACACCCATCCTTCATGTGCAGTTTGAGATCTCAGTTAGCCAGGTCTGAGTTAATTTAATGCACACTGCATTGGTAAACTATCATGCTAATTTTTAATATGGATGTTGCACCATACTAATTTTTAAATTTTATAAATAGATAACTGCACTGTGCCAATACAACCAGATTTAAGCAGCCGCATTTTGCTGGCTCATTAAAGAATCAAGTCAGGTTTGTTTGACAAGATTGTTCAGTGATTGAAGTATGCACTGAGGTATTGACCATATTCATCTTTATCAATTCCATTTTGTATTAACTTTTACATTCATCTCCCTGCAGTTGATGTCAGACTCTATAGTTTACAGTTGTCCTAACTCTGTGCTTGTACTTTTTCAATGTTGACACAGCATTAATCCTCTGCTAAAGATTTTTCCCTGGCTTAATTTGCAGGCCAAACTTCTTAGCTGGCTTTAAGACCTTTGAGGTTTGCTGCTCTTTGGTTGTGCTTTTCTTTTCCATAGATTCTGCCTGAGAATGTTTTCAGGTTTTGATTACCTGGAGAGGAGTTCATCATCTTTGCATGATGGGAATTCATTGCCCCGTTTCTCTCAGGGCACAGTGCTTTTTTTCCTGGTAACAATTCAACTTCTGGCATCTAGCAAAAAGGGTCTACATAATTGCTAGGGTTATAATTGCTGTGATTTCTTTTTCTATAGAAGTTGATGTAAAAATCTAAAGTGTACAGAAATATAGCTGAGGAAGAATGATTTACTGTAGGAAGTAGATGAGCACTCTGCTCTTACAGAACGCTCGGATCTAAAATGAAAGTTCAACTTGGCTTCTGGAGCAGCATGCTTTTCCCTTTAAAGACTTTTCCACCTTTTGCAGTGAAACCTTTTCATATAGGGCTTTTCTTCCTTGAGAAGATCTCATGCTGGTTAATGTCAGTAGATACACCCACGGCTACTCAGGAGGGAGATGTCAGAAAGGCGTCCTGCTGGGTTTGGATTCCCGAGGCAAGCCGGGTGCCCTGCTTGAGGAGGGAAAGAAGCTGAATGCTGCCTCATGCAGCAGTCAGTAATTTTCCCTGGTTAAAATGAAGCTTTAAATACAAAGCCCTGTACTCCCTCCCCCACAAGCCTAATTAAAAGACTTATTTCTTTTGTTTAAAAATCATAAATCATTATCATTTCATGTACTTGTGCATGGCATAAACTGAAGCTACCTACTTTTTCATTATAAAGACCTCTGTTAACTGTGACCTGTATTATATTTTCTTTTTCCTATTTGAACTTTTAGTCTTTGATGTTATTGTGATCTGTAACACCATGGCCAGTAACTTGTGTTTCCTCCTGTACTGTCCTGTTGTATCCTATCCTATTCAACATTCATGTACTGTGCTCCCCATCTCCAGAGCTGACTGTCCTCCAGTGGTGCATTAGGCAGTCTGAAGAGCTGAAACACATGACAGCATTACCACAGCTGAAATAATTACTGTGCTTTAATGGCTAACTGACAACTACAAACACACAGTACTTCCAAGCTCAATGTAAGATGCTATTAACGAAATATGTACAGAAGCCCGGATGTTTCTATTAAAGAAAGGTGTCAAAAAGGGCTACTGGGAGGATTAAAAAAAAAAGAAAATATATATATATGAGTACTTGTTGAAAAAAAATACTCAAGATGTGGTTGTTTATTTCTCTAGAATAATGAAGACTGAGGAGAGATAAGGGTTGTTTTCCTGTAGATACAGGAGGAGATAATCTATTATACTACCACTCAAAGAGATTGAACTCCATGTTATTGTCTAATACAGAATGTCTCAGAATTTCAGGTCAGGTTAGATTGGGTTAGCAGCTGGAAATTTTCTATGAGTTTTCTAGGAAACAGGAAGTTTAAACTTGGCCATCATTTGTGAGATTGTTATGAGCTTCTTCTAAGGTCCAGATAGATCCTTTCAAATCATGACCACTGTCTGGTGGACTGGATCAGATGTCTTGGGGTAACTTAGTTTCCTGTGACTTGCAAGCATCCTGTGAATACTTTCACTGATAGGCAAAAGGAGAAGATGGAGGGTCCTGCGACCAGCTAAGGTCACACATGTACCAGGTGTGGCCCTGCATGGCTGGAATGGTGTCACACCATTGTTGCAATTAGCCTGTACAGGAAAGTGGGAGACTCTGGAAACCATGGCTAGCTATTACCTAAGGGAAAGGCAAATCCTGGGTTTTGGCCAGTCATCATGGACTGGTCCTCCCGTGCCTACACTGCTGGACCCTGGATCTGGAAGCTCGATCTTCAGAGAGTGTGACTGATGTTGCTCAGCAAAGGCTGCAGTTACGGCAAGCCCTCTTGTACTCCTTCCATCCCTACAGCTCCTATCACCACTGGGAACACAGAAAAAAACAGGCACAAAAGTTCCAGTGAGAGCAGCTTTACAGTGCATTTAATTGTCATGCAGTTGATCATCTCCCTTCCTCCCAGTGTTTTCTGACTGATTGGTAATTTGATAGATTCAGGATGATCCTGAAAATATGTGTGGAAGACTATTTGTCTTTTATTTTGTTTTGTTCAAAGAGAAATAATTAATTCCCTTCCTGCTGAACTCAATTCTGTTGAAACTTAGTTTTTATGCCTCATCTTACCACTTGACAGGCAAAATATGTTTGTGTAAGAACCGGCTTATTAAAGTGGGATAGCCCAATAAACCAGAAGTAAACCCATTGAATCCCAGTAAGATCCTTGCCTAACAAAAAACCAAATCCCATGCAAGTGTCCTTGTTTATTGTTCCAGATTACATGAAAGTTGTGCCAGCCAGTGATGGGAAATAAACTCTTATTTTTCTTTTTCTATTTGAGTTTGTGGTTAAAAGAAAAGAGGAAATATTCAGCTCTTTGAAAAGAAATGCCATCTAACCTCAACCCATGAGGAGGTACATGCCAGATGTCTGGATGCTGTCTTTGTACCTATCCTGGAGGTCTGTGGGAGGGTAATTTCAGGGCAGAGACGATCCAAATTGTTGGGTGCCAGATAGCTGGATACTGACCACAGATATTCAGTCACATTTGGATGGCTGATGTTTGTGTCTGAGGGTAGGTGTTTCTTTTTAGTTTTTCTCTACTGCCAGGACTTTGCCTTTTCATGAACATCTCGGGTGAGGGAGAGGAAGAGTTGTTGAGTGCAGCAGGTTGGCAGCAATTCCATCGCTTGGAGTAGTCTCAAATTGTTCAGAGAGAATAACCTTCCTTTCTCCTTATTAAATGCTAATAGCACATTGGCTTTGGAAAACCTTTCTTTGCTCAGGTACTTGGCTGGTATCTGTGAATCGTGGTATTTTATGGAGGTGGGCTGAATATTTCAGTAGCTGCAGAGTACTGTGTTCCCATAGCAATGGAGAAATCTTAGTGCCTTGCACAGGCACTTGCATGATTCACAGCTAGGAAAGGCAATCAAGGGATAATGGTGGTAAAGCCTACACAGTCCTAGTTCTTTGGGACAGTTTGTTGTGTCTGCTCCTTGCTGAGGAGGAAATGCTGACGTGGCAGTACTGGATGAGTCGATCAAATCACGCTGAAAAGGAAGACATCTGATGGGATTTCACGTATTAGGGTGACAGTATTCACCTGGATACGTGTTTAGTGTTGTGGCTGTCCTGTCCACAGCTGACAACAGGGCAGGGTTGTCATGTGGTTGTCCTATTTGTCTGCCCACCACACCTTTCCTGAGGAGAAGGAATTTGGGACCAGCATTTTCCTGGTAGTGCCATTCTTCACTCAACCTCCTTTTTAATCAATGCAGAGTGAAGAATCCGTGCATTGCGAAGGCACTGAGCTGTGGAGCAAACAGCTGCATGATGGTTTTGCCAGCTTTCAGGAGCAGCCAAATTTGGGAGAGGGCCTGACAGAATGAATTGAGAGAAGTACCTGAGTATATTTTCTGTAAAATAATCTTCTATTAGTTTCATAGTTTCTTTGCTTGATAAAACACAGAACTAGAGAAGTAAGGAAAAAGAGAGTCTGGATTGTATAGCCAGATTGTCTTCTTCTGAACAGTGGATCTTAACAGACATCCCTGTGCAGGCTGGAGAGTCACTCCGACCTCTCCCTTAACAGGCTCTGTCTCTTTGGGATCAGAGGTGACAGTGTATCAGCTGGGTTTGGTGGTGGAAGGGTTTGCTTGGACAAGGACATTGGGGACTGGATGTCATCCAGTGCTTGGAGGCAGGTTAGGGTGGTTTGTGCCCTATCAGTAATGCAATGGGGCTGTGCCAGGAGGCATTCCTTGGGCCAGCCAGGCAAAAGCAACCATGGGTTTGCCTTTATGAGTGTGCAAGGAGGAGCTTCAACCGCTTATAGACAGCGCATCCTTGAGAGTGTTATTTTGGTGACCTTCCAGACCTGATGTGAAAACAAGGCTCAGAAATGCCCTTTGGATACTCAAGGGAAGGCACACCATATTAAACAGTTGTTTAATTAATAGGAAGAGGCATTCTGAGCTCCTCTCTCTGGAAGCTGTAGTCAGCTAAATTGAAACAGGAAAGATGGGTGACACTTCAGCCATCAGGGTTATGGCATCTGCAGCAGCTTACCAGCGGATGTTGGAAGTTCTTAATTACCTGCAACATTTCAATAAAGATTAAATATCTTTCCGAAGTAAATGATCTAATGTGACCACAGCATGTAGCTTTGTTTCCAAGAACTGTTAAGGAATTATCTGCAGCTTGTCTGAAGGGGTGGATATAAATTCCTCTGCTTGTGATAGTCTCTTTTTGCTTCAGAACACAGGTACTCGTGCTTTGATTATTTCTGCATATACTTAAGTAGTGAAACTAAAAGGGTTGATAAGGCAATGGATTAACACCAATTTTTGACTTTGTACTTTTAGACTTAAAGAATTCTCAGGATGAGTTTCAAAACACTTTTTGTCTCAGGCTTATTTATCATATATGTCTTAACTAATGAAAAAAAAGCATGCTGAAGTAAAGTGCCTTGATTAAGGTCACACAGGAGGGCAGTGACATTACTGAGACTGGAAACATGCCATGATTTTTTAAAAATATATATTTTTTTCTAGGACTGAGGAGAGCCCCTAGTACCTGTACTGGTATATTCTCTCCAGTTAAATTAGCTCACTTGTACTGATACTTGGTCTGGTGATCTGAAGAATTAGAGTTCTCTGTCCGTTGCTAAAAAATAATGGGGAGAAAAAAGCAAGACAAGCCTCATTCATTTTGCATCCCATTCCTGAGCTGAAAGAAGGGTTTAGCTCGTGAATTTAAATAACTGTTAGCAGATACTCTTAGCTGGCTGGCTGGCTGAACCTTGACAGAAATTATAGTAAAAGCAGATGAGAGATACTGAATATATTTCACTACATATAACTTTTGACCATCTATGCGGTCTGCTTATAGATTCTGGCGAAGAAAATCCAACAGAATAATAATGTGCTTGCCATTTTTGTATTTAAGGACGTGATATTCCCTCTATCAAATCAGCAGAGGTGAAGTTTGAAGCTCTTTCACAGGCTGCCCATTATGTTTCCAAACAAAGAAAAATGCATAATTGTGCCTTTTTACTACATTAATTAATAAATGGCAACACAATGGTTATATAGTGCCTCTTATGTCTCAACTTTACAACACTTAACAGGTCGATAACATTTTCAGTTCTTTCAGAGGAAGAAAAATCAAGGCGAGGACCGTGTAACTCAGTGAATCAAACAGTGCTGGGGCTGACAACCAAGTTCCCCAAGTTCAGCTCCATGTACAAGCAGCTGTCAGCTACCAATAATCAACGCTTTCAATCAGGACTTGTGGCTTCTGTTTTATGATATGACTAACGACAGTGACATACACAACTGGAGCTCATTTTTAGAGTCTGAACCATAAACAATTTTAAGAGTAAATCTTATTAAATGTCTCCCAACATCACCTGCTAGTTTTGAACATTCAGATCTGTTTTCATGTAAGCTGAGACCCTCTCTTTGTCTTCTCAAGAAAATAACATGTACTTTTAGGCTGATTTCTGAGAAAAGCCAAGCTGTCATTATCATTCCCTCTAGCAGAAAGAGTATGTTGTTATCTGAACTATCAGAAGGATGAAGTTTAGCTTTTTGAAGAATTTGATTTAAATCTTGAAATGTATCAAAGATCACGATGATTTAGCAGCGCTTACCTGAACCTTATGAAAATTCTCCTTTAAAGTTTTCGCTATCAAACTTCTGCTTCTGAAGGTATTTGAGATGTCTGAGAACTTGAATTCTCTTTTAACGGAAACCTCTCTTGATTTAGCCCATGAGCAACAGCTGTGAAGATCAATAGCCCACTGGTGGCAAGGAATAAATTATATTGGCAGGATTATTCATCAAGAAAGGAAAAAAATGGGTTTTGAATAAAACTAGAAGGTTGATAACCTATTTCTGCTGTATTTATAAAATTTCCTACGAGCTTATGCATAGCTTTGTATAGACAGATTGGTGTAATTCTTAACCCAAGTGAATATTAGAATAAATATTTAATCAAACCACTTACAATGTGAATCATAGAGTGAAACATAAATCTCATGTACAAACTTTCTATTTCTTGCTCTGAATTTTGATGCAATATTTATTGACTAGGTCAAGTTGAATAATTTAGACTAGCATGGCTGGATTTCCCAGCGTTGTATGTACCCAGCAATCCTCCCATGGACGTACCTTGTTTGCCGTCTTTCCTCCAGGAACAACCGAAATTATAAATCTCCGAGTGGTTTTGATTTCTGCATCATGAACTCACAAGGAGTAAAACTAAAAGCAGAGGCGGTGTTGATAGGCTGCTCAGTAACAAAAGGAGAAGAAAGCAAACCCAGCTGTAATCCATTGACATATTTTTGTCTCGAGAATCTCTTCAGCAGGTTGGTTCTGTTTTTATAGGCTGGCTGTGCAATGACCAGCATCAGTGATAGAAACCAATGCATACTTGCATTGCTATTAGACCAGAGGGACTTTCAAAATGAGTATTTCAGGAGACTGAGCTGTCCCCAAGCCACCTGTTAGAGAAAGTAGGACAGCTTGAGCATCTGATGTGTGCTGGAGCAGAGGTTCCTCTGCAGCCCATGCTGTGGACTGTGGTGAGGCAGGTTGTGCCCCTGGGACACGCTGCAGCAGGGGGATGCCCAAAGGAGGCTGAGACCCTGTGGGAAGCCTGTGCTGGAGCAGACTCCTGGCAGGACCTGTGGATGTGTGGAGAGAGGAGCCCAGACTGGAGCAGGTTTGCTGGCAGGACTTGTAAACCTGCAGGTGACCCACGCTGGAGCGGTCAGTTCCTGAAGGACTGCCCCCCATGAAGGAGACCCACGCTGGGGCAGTTCATAGGAGACTGCCATGGGAGAGACCTCATGCTGGAGCATGGAAGGAGTGTGAGGAGTCCTCCCAATGAGGAGGAAGGAGCAGCAGAGATGTGTGATGATTTAACCACAGCCCCCATTCCCCATCCCCCTGCACTGCTGAGGGAAGGAAAGAAATTAGGAGTGAAGTTGAACCCAGGAAGAAGGGAGGGATGAGGGGAAAGTGTTTTAAGATTTGGGGTTATTTCTCATTATCCTGTTCTAATCTGATTGATAATAAAAATTGTACTCATTTCCCCAAGTCAAATCTTTTTTGCCTGTGGTGGTAATTGGCGAGTGACCTCTCCCTGTCCTTATCTTGACCCATGAGTTGTTCATGATATTTTCTGTCCCTGTGTAGTTGAGGAGGGGAGCGATAGAGCGACTTTGTTGGGCACATGGTGTCCAGTCAGGGTCAGCCCACCCCAGGATCTCAGACACCAGATTTTGATTGGCAAAGTAAATCTGTGCTTTATGCAGCACAAACATACAGAGCAGCAGTGACCAAAGAAAAATGAAATCTGTCTCTTGTCATTGAATTATAAATAATACCTAACATATGCATGTAATTATGACCAGGATTACATACACACAGAGAGCCAAGGGAGAGCTGTAACATGCTTAAAGAACCAGCGAGATCTTTCCAGTCCTGTAGGGATTATGTGACAGCATGTTCATTTTACAAATATGCTTGTGGTCCTAATGGGCCAATTTCTGTTCCTGATAAGTTACTGTTGTCTTACCTCTCATCTTGACAGCTGTTTAACCTGGAGATCTTTAGTTACATTGTCTTGGGGACTTGGGAAGATTTAGGATGAAGGGCTAACCTTCAAGGCCAGGCTGTCATCAGATGCATCTACATATCCCACGGAACAAAACACTGACTGTGGCAAGGGTTGGGCAAGTGAAAAAATTGGAGAGAAAAGAAACTTGTTGAGAATGTAACAAAAACGGTAGCAGATCCGTGGTTTTGTCACTGCTTTCTTCACTTATGACCAATTACGGTGTAGTTCACTGTTACTGAATTTGCAACACCTGTACCCCTTTCACATCTCTGCTGCTGCAAGAAGTGTCAGACGCACTGGAGAAAATCCAATGGCCCCACAGAGAGACGAGGAATGTGTCTCACTTGATATCAGCTCAGCTGCTTATTACAACTGTTATTGCTGATACTGATCCCTTACACCATGGATATATCACTTGTTTAAGCAAAAGGGAAAGTGCATTAGTTTTCTCTTCTGCCTTTTGGAATAGAATTCAGTTAGGGTTTAGTTGTTTTTAGAGAGAACAACTTGAAACTCTTCTGTTTAGAAAGGTCCCTCCCTGCTTCGTGAATCCAGACACATCCTGCTGAGAAGTATCTGCTGAGAAGTCTCTGACATCCTGCATGTCTTGCCTGTGCCCCTGGTGTGAGCTGCTGGTCAAGGAACAACAGCTGCACAAGGAACATGAGAAAGAATGGAGTCTCCTACTCCTATTGATTTGGAAAACTGATCAGGCCCTTGCATGCTTTAACTCTGAGTACTTTTGCACCAAACCCACTAATGCTTGCAGTAGTAATTCTAGAAAATCAGTTATTTGTTTGCATTTTTGGTCATGATCATGCAAAACAGAAAAAATTAATTATTACCTTCGATATCCTACCAGGATAAGGCAGACAATTTTCCCCTGCAGCTTAGTTGGAGCTCTTTAGGAACTAATAAAAATTATAATACCGTATCTTGTTGAAATCATTAAGGAACTTTATCCAGTTTTGTAGAAGAAAATATTGTCAGATTATCTGTCTGCTTTGATGTAGAAACTTTTCCTTGGGTAAAGCTTTTTCCATTGAAGACTTATTCATGTCGTTTTTATTATTTTATTGTTTTCACACGTGGACCCTATTATCAGCTTAGGGATGAAATGGTGCTTCTATATTCCTTTAAATAGAGGGTTCAATGAAAATATTATTTATCTTTCTGGAGTATTTATTCAGCGTTGCGAGTAGCATATCTGTGGCGTCAGTGTTAATGATTTTGTGCAGGAAGGAATGACATCTCTCTGTTGACCCTAAAGCACTGTGGGTTTGCCAAGTATTATTTTGTAGCACAGACATCCACTACTGGTTGCTGTGGTTCCATGGAAGAGCGTATTAGCTGCAGCATTGATTTTTCTTGTGCTCTTATATAGACAGGAAAAAAATGTGTTTGCTACAATTCATTTGAAGGGGAATCAAGCAAGGTTTTTGCATTCCTCTAGCCTCGGCTCACAGGGAAGTTTGGGTCCTGCCTTCGTAGGTGATGCTAAGGTGCACAAAAAAAGGTAGATTCTTTAAAAACCGTGGGCTAATGAGCTACAAACTTATCGAGCCTATGCTCAATATGTGCCTTATTCTACTGGAAACTAGGGTGGAAAAAAGAAAAATGTTGACCTTTCCCAGGAAAAAGTAAAAGTTGCACTCTGAAATGGAAGGTGGTAGCTGATACAGCACCCTGGCCAGGACACGACCGCTGCCCGTAGTGGAGGATGCCAGAGGAATACCTGTGTTTGTGTCCTCTGAGTGGATCAATTCTGTAGCTGTATGAGGCATGACAGGCCCCCAGTGCTGCACTTTAACTCTTGTCACACCGTTAGGCCTGGCTCTGTCTCCCTAGTTTATTTTTAGAAGTGATTTGGCAGAGAGAGAAGTGCCGAGACTTGCCCTTTCCCTGTGGAGGGGAGCTCTGATTATTCCTTTAGCTGCCGCATTCTTGTTTGTCTGTCTCTAATCTATTCTACCTCTGGAGGCATTTCTACTGCTCTCATTACTGTGGTATGTGAGCACTTTGTGCAGTGAGCTGAAGAGCAGAGTCAAATACAAAACCCTCTGGCAGGATCCTGCACCATGTTCTGCTTCTCTCTCTTCAGAGAGGTGCTGGGGGTGGGGAAACTGTTGAGTTTGCCATCCCCTTTCTGTACCTTCTGTATCTGGCCCCAGGGTGGTTGTTGCTTGCTGTGGTTCCTGTCCCACCACCATGTGCTGGAGGACTTTCCTATATGGGGGTTTCCACTGGGACCTGTGGGTCCAACACACTGAAACGACATCGACTGTGATGGGACGACTGCAGTTCTGCCCAGATAGTACCCTGGAGCTGCAAACCAGGATATCCCACATCAGCAACAGCGTGTCCTCCTTTGGACCATTTCAGAGTGATGTGATTTTTAAAGTTGTGCTTGTTTTAGAGTCATTTGTGCTCTGGACTACTCCCTTTCCAGCCTGGACAGCAACCTGTGAACCGTGACACTTCCTCTACAAATGGGTCTTTATCTTTTCCCTCTCATGAGCTGATATGATCCTTTAATTGCAGTGCCATCTGCCCGTGCCAGGGTTTAGTCACAAGGCCCGAGTGTGTGTTTGTGTCACACGTGTATTACCTGGAGCAGAGTGGGTTTTGTCCTGTTCCTTGGTGCAGAGGCGAATTGGTGCCAGGTATGTGGAGAGGCAAAGAGCCGTGCACAGAAAAGTAGAAGCACAACCAGTTCACTCACTTGGTGGCAATTTGGCATGTTAGGGACACTGTTTTCTGTAGCTTTCCCTCTTATATCCAGTGTTAGGGGAAAAAAGACAGGCTGGAGAGTGCCTGGGTCTCCAGAAGATGCAATTCCCTATGCTGACAACCCACTGTTTGTGGTGCTGCTGAGGTGCCTGTCTTATTCCCAGCTACGTTCCCTGTGCAACATTGCAAAGAAACATACTTGTCTGTGATGGTTCAAACACTCTGGTAGCTGCTGAGGTGTTTCGGTTTTTCCTCCTTTTGGCAAGGGATCCCTGTGAGGTGGAATACTTCTGTTTTCAGCAGCGATGGAGAGAATAAGAGGTACTCGTTCTCCATCTGCTGAGCACTTAAATTGTTATTCCTTCATGCTTTCCCCACCCTTCAAACATAAAATTGGCAGAAACAAATGAAGCTGTAAAATAACAGCTCCGAATTAAAGCTTAATTGTGCCAAGTGCTGTTAAAAAGAGCATTGCCCTCAGTACGCTCTTAACACTTCAGCTGTTACGGCTGCTGGGAGGAGAGGAAAGTTGTTCATTTTTACCTGCCTGGATACTGTGGGGTTAAGAGACCTCACACCAGGTCAGTCGGTGTTAAAATCATTGTCTGGAACAAGTGGAAATCCTACTACAAATGCAGTTGAGCAGCACCAGTTAATAGCCTGGCTGTTAATAGCTGGGTGTACGGGATTGCCAGTGAAAATACCCAGAAACGGGCAGGGCTCTGCCTAGAAGGAAAACCTAGTAGGAGCATGCACAGTGCTGCTGGGAAGGGGGTGGGATTTTTACGAGAGTCATCAAAGGCTGATGTGGGTGTCACCTCTCTTGGACGAGACTAAGTGAGCAGTGTAATGCTGATCTATCATAAACATTTGTTTAAAGTCTTCCAGGAGACTCACCCAGCCCAGGCAGGGGGCCCGGTGCATTAGCTGACTGTCAAGCAAAGCTACTTTGTATTCATAGGCAGGTAGCAGCCTGTCTGAAAATCTGCCAGCTTTTCTATTTAATTATCTATAAGGGACGTGTCACCATTAGGACTGTTTCCTATTTTGCATTCTTTGAGGAAACACAAGAACAGGCTCCCTCTGCCAACGACAGGGAAATTCAAGGATGCCTGCGAAGAGTGGCTTTGCTGGGGCAGCAGCTCTGCTAGGGCTTGTCAGAAAAATTTGGCAGAGGCCTCGCTCTGTGCACTGAAGCTGAAATGTTTTGTGGTAACTGGTCTCAGGGATGTTTCTAAAGGAATGATTTGGGAACCAATGTAGGCTGTAATTACTTCTGAAAAGAAGGAGAAATGTCTCCGTCAGACCTCTCTCACCTTTTCTGCCTTGAAACAGATATTTTGAGTGTTCTGGTTTTCCTGTAAAATTTGAAAAGATTTTCAGTCGAATGATGAACTCAAACAAAAGAAAAGAAATTATCCTTTGTTCAGCTCTAGGTTATGTCAGGGCAAGGAGATTTACAGGCCAGCACATCTGAGAACCTGAAAGGCCATCTTACATTTTTAGTCAGTAAGAGGATGCATGCCCTGTGTACTGCAGGCTGAAAAATCTCTTTTAAGATCCACGCAATTTTCTCTAAGACTGAGGTTGTTTTTTTACTTTTCCTTTGATTATTTGTTGTTGGTTTTCTCTGCGGTGAGGAAAACTGGTTGCTCAGAGCAATAATCTCAACCCTGTGCCTATCAGATGTGTGATGAATTGGCTGGAGTGAGAAGGGTGTCTCATTTAGATGATTAGTTTGGTGATGGTGGCATGGGGCTACAGGTGAGCCAGCTGACCAGCTAAATGCAGCCACCTGATGATCCCATAGCAAGACTGGGTTGCTTATGGGTAACAGCAGGTCTGGAGCTGCCCTGACCCTTTATTGGCATGTCAGGTCTGTGCACTAAATGTGATTTATGTGGAACTGGATGGAAATATTAGACAATAGAATAATATGGACAGATCTGGTTATCTACATTCTGAATTATTTAGAAATTCAAATTAAAGGACTTAGATTGTGGTGCTGCCAAGAAGCAGTAACATCCAGGGAATTTGATCAAGAAGAGTGGAGCTCATATTCCACCTCCACCACTGACACAGTGGACAGTGCTGGGAAAACAGTTCTTCTTACCTTTTCTCAAAGGTGTGTCTTTTCTTTGGGTGCAGAAGCTAATGTGCTGTGTTCTTGGTTTTCACTGCCAGTGCCAGGGACAGGTGCAAATGCTTAGGGCTCACCACTGCTGAGAATTTCTCATGGCCATCCTCATATTTGATGAGAGGACGTTAAAGAACTCAGAGTCATGGATGTCTTTTGGAAACTCTGGGGATGGGTGTGTGTAGAACTGGAATAGCAGCCAAGGCTTCAGCATCTTTTAATCTCCCATACCAGTATTGAGGAAAATGGCAAATTAAATGGAGAAAATGGCCTCCAGGATTTTGGTGCACTAAAGCAAGTAGAAACACGAAACCTTCAGAATTTACAGTGGTCCAGCCTCAAATGTCTTTGGAAATGAATGGGAAATACAAGATTTAGTCACTTATTAAGACAATCCAGGTTCCTGGTGAACCCTTTCCTTCAGAAAGGAGTGTTAGCAAGCAATCCTTGGTTCAAGAAATGTATCTTCAGAATTAATTTTTTAAGTCAGAATGGAAAAAATAGAGGATCTTTATAGACATTCAGGGAAACTTAGGCTGAGAGCAGGTCAAGATACAAAGCAACCACTACTCTACTCTTTCCCTGCAGCTTCATATTGACATTATTGGAAAAATACATTAGCAGATGTGCACTTTTCTGAGGAGAGTGCAAGTTGCCATAATTAAGAGAGAGATGATGTATTATTTAAGAGTAATTTACAATTAGTGTTCCTAAGTGCTCTGCTCGATTATTGGTTTCTTCTCTCTGTCTTGATCAAATGCAGTTGGATAATCTGTAAATTAAAAATGATGGAAAAATCACTGTGACTACAGCTCTGGCTCTCTGGACTGAAAAGAGCTGGAAGAGAAATTGGCAGAGAAATTGGAAGAGAAAACCTGGTTGCAAAGGGCAGGTGGCAGAGCGATGATGGTTGGGACCCTGGGGCACTCTGGGCACGGGAGATTTGGGAGTGAGCTGATGTCTGGGACTTTCAGCCAGTCTGAGGCAGGGCTGGGAGGGAGGGGATTTGCATCTTCCCATGGGACAAAATTTCTGCAAACACTCCTCTCCTCCGGATGGGATCTCTGCACAGTAGGAAAAGCAGAACTTTGCTGTCAGACCTCCTGGATGTTTCCTGGAGGAGAAACCCACCTGTCCCCAAGTCTCAGTCCTGCCTTTGGGGAATGCACCTGCTCCAGACTTTATCTTTGTGCATGCACTGGAAAAGGTCGTAATTATGCTTTACATGCCCCATGATAATTGGGCAAATGCTGACAGTTTAATTATTTCTCAGAAGGTGTTGAAAAATGAATGTCTCATCCGGTGTCCATGCTTCTCCATGGACACTGAATGAGAAGTTTACATGCTTTGAGACCAGGGAAAAGTTCTTTACTCTGTTAGAAGCTCTTTCTCTACATAGGCACGAGGCAGCACATGTTGCCACTGTCACACAATGCCGAATGAACAAGTTCCTCAAGCTTTTTGTCACCTTCTTGCATTGTCACATTTTCCTTTCCCTTGGCAGATTTATCCTTGCAGTGGCTATGGCAGCGAGTGATCAAATATAACTTATTATTTCAGACATTTCCCCACTGTTCGTGGCTTTAGTAATGTGGTAGGAATATGAAAGTATTCAACCTGTAATGTCACTGCAAAGAATTAAATATTTATCATATGTATAGTATTCCAGGGAGTGACTTGGGATTGATTAACATGTAGATTTGCATATGGGAGCATTAGGAAACCCCCCGAAGTGGATCATTCTTTTCTAGAAATACATGCAGAAACATGTTTTGTTTTCAAATTTTCAAATATATGTGTTTAAAAGAAACCTAAAGAGCTGTGATTGACATGATCCTGTAATTCCGCTGGCTTCAATGTCTGATTATGCTACGTATCCCATAGGGCAGCTGTCTCAAAGGCTTTTTGTCTATCTGTGACTGTCAATCTCTACTGTTTCTGAATCAGCAGCAGTTTTAATTTGAGCTGGTGTCACTGTGAGCACCCAGGCTTTCAGCTAGCAGAGTAATGGTTAATTTGCATGGTTGCAAGCAGTCGAGTAGCTGTGGCTTCACAAATTCTAGTTTATCGGGCAAAACATACTAATCTACTGTTGGTGTGCTCTTAGATCAGTGGGTTAATACCTCTGTGAAACAGCTGCAGAGATCTCCGACGCACGTTTCCAGCAAATGTGTTTTATTTCAGTGCTGAAGTGGGCTTCAAGTGCTCACATACTTATTGCAACTCAGAGGATGGGCAGTAAATTGCTGAGCTGTAATAGCTCAATCATTTTTAGTTATGGGAATATACCTATGCTTTCTGCTTTTATTAAGAACTTGATTTTTTGTTACAGGCCAAACTTGAGTTGGCAGTGGCAAGCTGGAAATGCTTTCGAGTCTTTTTCAAAATCAAGCAGAACAACTTCAATATTTTGAAGTGGTTTATATTTGTTGTCACTAGTGCTACCTGACCATTTAGGAAGAGCCTTCTAGGAGCTCATTTCTTCCATCTAGGCGAATGAAATTGCTTACCCAAACTAGAAAACAAGGAGGATTTTAAACCTCTTTTCACTAAGAGGGTATTTCAGTCTCTCCTGTGTTTAGGCTGGCAGTTTGTGAGATTCCCACACAGGAGTTAAAGACCTGGTTTTTTTTCTCTAAGTTCAGTCTATTAAGGTGTTTGACACTGGCTTGGCTTGTAGAGCTTGTGCTGAATCCTGCTGTGAACTGGCAGTTCTCTTGCAGAGATCACATCCCACCATCCTGTTGGAGGTTATAGCCCATGGAAGACGTGTTTGTTCTGTAGCTCTCAAATATCTTTTCCTCTCCAGAAAGATAGGAAAAGCTGTCTTTCATTCCACAAAGCTTACTGGTGTTAAAGGGAAATACAGAATAGAACAGATATTGCAGTATCTACCTTGCCATCAAGTTTAACAGAAAACTGTGGTTTTCAAAAAGCCTCTTGCATTTAATGGAAGTAAAGAATTCCAGTTGGAGTCCCTCCATCATAGCCGTACTCCTGATAATAACAGTTTCCAATATATTTGCAACAGTCAGCATGGCTCCAGGTATTTAAGAATCCTAACTAGTCAGAATTGTCCAAATCTTTTTGACTTAATATTCTCTTCCAATTCTGGTCTCCTGGGAGAGGAGTGGGTACCAGAGTGGGGGTACTCAGAAGAGTGGGTGACCCTAAGCCCATTGAAGCACCTTATATGATCTTATTTCCTCTCTTGCCAACAATATTGGTTCTAAGCAGTGACTTTTTTCTTTTTAAAAACTCATTTTAACCAGAGTTGTGAGATTTATTGCGCAAGTGTAAATGTCTGATTCATAAATATTTCTGGTTTCTTTGGTCTTTTAAGTGTTCAGAGCACCAACGTGATAGGATGCTGGGAATTTGGGTATTAACAATAGATACAACGATGGTCTTCTGAGGATTAGATTAGATTCAAGGTACACCCACAATGCTCATTCAGTTTCTGACTTTCTTAGAGAATTCAGACTAATGAGGGACAAACCTGAAAGAGAATTATCATTTGTATAAACTATCATGATGCATTTTAGGGTAGCACATTGTTGAATCAGCTGGTTTTAGAGGCCAGGTACCAATCCCGCGGTGTTGATGAAATTCCATAAAAAGAAAAAATGGAAGAAATGGAAAAGAATAAAACATGAACCAAGAGTTGAAATATTTTATGAAACACATGCTAAATCTCCCTGCTTTAGGACTGGTGGCCTACAACGGAGCAGAGCGCTGGGCCAAAAAGAATAAATCTTGCCCTAAATCAGTGAGACAATTTTATGCACAGCATGAATTTAGAAAGGGGAGGAAAGGAGGAGGCCATTTAGCAGGAACAGAAAGAGGTAGAATATGTCTGCAAGAGAATGCAATCATAAAAGGAAAGGAAAATTGACACAATGTGAACAAAATATGATGAACTCACTTTTTTGTTCTCTGGCACTTTGTCTTCTCTGTCAAAGCCTATTCTACCATTACCTCACTCATTTGCTGAGTACTAACCTGTGATTCCCCGGGTCATCTGTTGTTCCCAAGAACTTTACTACCCATTCAGATCACCTTGAGGCTTGATTTTGCATTACATTGGTGACACTGGGTTTAGTCCTGATTTATATTATTCTAATCATATAAAAATCGCACACTTCATTGGTAACATTCAGCATTTCTTCAGGGTTTATCATTCATTGATCTCAGAGCACTCTGTGGCAGTAAATAATGATCACTTCCAGCACACGGCAGATGATTAAAAATACCAAGGAAAGCAGAGAGCACTCGCATGTTTTGCCAGTGATCACATGATATGGCGGGGAACACAACCCAGATCTCCTGATGCCTTGCCTATGAGATCATGCTGCCTCCCTAAATAAAATTAAAATGGAGTTCTGCAGTAAAAAAGGAATGACTCTGCTCTGATACCAGTCTTAGTGAGATCAGCAGTGGGCCTCCACTTAATAATACTGTGTTACTGCTGGGTTCACTGGGAACACTATTAGACTGCCTCAATAACTGGAGAAGAAAGTGCCCAAGCTTTGGTTTCAATCTGTACACAAAATGCTGTCGAACATGCAGCAGGAGTGCTCCAGCAGGTGAAAAAAAGAGTCATTCATCTCACAGTTTACAGAACAAGCCAAGTATTTGCTATATCCACCCAATTTGTAACTGAAAAAGCCCGCTGTTCTTTTTCCCTGAGGTGGCAGTGTCCCCAGTTTATCTGTGATTTTCTGAGACTCATGTGTCTTTCGTGGGATGCATGTGTATCCCACTATTCCTCTCTCTCTCTTTCTACTCCATTCTGGTTGGGAAATGTGTTTTTAATATTGTGAATCAGAGATTGTGTTTCCACGCTATCAGCACCACAGGAAATTCAGCTCCTACTAATAATAAAAAGAGACTTAGTGATTTCAATTGGAAGGGAGTTCAGGACAAGTGCAGTGTGCAGTGTTCCACCACAGGGATGCGAAGATGTGGGAGCTGGGCAGCTATGGCCAGTGGAAGAGCTGTGACCATGTGGAAAATACACCCCAACAGGGAGAACACAAAGCTGTCCCAGGGTATGAAGCAGTGGGGATGGCTGCTTAGGCCTGTCCTGGTTGGTCTGCTCAGACGCTCAGTGGGCACAGTGGCTCTATGGCTTCATGGAGACATGGACAGGCCAGGGTCGTATTGCTGAAGGACACTGAGCTGTATAAAAAGTATAAACTCGGGACTCTGTACTCCAAGGTGAATGGTGTATCCTGTAGACAAAACCATTTATGCCTTTGTTTCCCCTTATGAAAAAAATGTAGAGGAAAAAAGAGGTTGCTGTTTCACTATTTGCAGGTATACCATTTATCTGGTTTTCCTTGAAGGTGTACACTTCTTCCTCTTGGATTTTTTCTCCCTCTCTTAAGAAATGTTTTGCATCAAAAGGTCTGGATAAATGGTCATAGCAGACGATTAGGCCACCTTGGTGCACATTTGTTTATTTGTGTTGGATCAGTTGGGCTCTGTGTGGTGTGTGGCCCACAGATCCTGAACACCTGAGGCAGAAAAGTTTTCCTTGCAGAGAACAGGGAGCCTCTGCTCCATGGTGCAGACAGTTCTGCTCACGTTTTTCCTGTGTGTAGCCTTGGCTGATTGTGGAGGCATGAGGGGGATCGAGGGTTTGTGTCAGGCAGCCTGACCCCAAGGTATCTGCTGATGGCTTCTGCAGTAAAGCTCTCTGATGTCAATGCAAATGTGTGGGTGCCCTGAATTAAGATGCAGTTTGCTGGGAAATAATAAACTTAGGGCAGTGGAGCCTAGGTACATGAACATAAAGTAGTCTGTGATAAATGACAGGGCAAAGGTGTAATGCTACCTCAGTGAAATGGAAGCTGGGTTTATACCTTCCGAAAATATGGCTATGATTCATTTTCCTGGGTCAAGGTTTGTTTGTGATCCAGTAGAGGGTGTAGGAATCTGACCATGAAGTATCTTAGTATTGCATAATTGACCTGTAATACTGAATTCCTGTGGTGGCATGAAGTGACCCGTTTTACTTTCTTGTGCTTCTTCACAGGTGTGCATGGTCAGGGCATCCCTTGAAATACTTCTGTCATGATAACGTGCTGAATGTGTGGCAAGTCATATCTGTAGTGCTGCTTTGCAATGACTGACCATTTTCTTTCAAAAGGTGTTGAAGAACACGTTTAATATGTATGCTTGATGGCATTAAAATATTTTGGTTGCTTTAAAACAACACAATAGGGACAAAAAGCAACTTTGAAGTTGGTGTGGAGTTCTGGCCTTCCTTTGCTTCGGTACTTCAACTTTATACAGAAAAGAAATACTGGATTGCCATGGTAACTGCTTTTTCACAGGTTCACCCTGTGTAACATGCTATAAATCTTTCTTATGTGCTAGATGGACAGAGATAAGGAGGTAAAATCTAGGCTCAGAGTTTGATGTATGGAAAGGAAAGTATAAAGTGTGCTCATGTGGAAGTAATTCAAGCAGTGCAAAGCACACAAATGTGCCAGTCTATCAGTGCATCTCTCTCTATTTTAATTAGTATTCCTCTCTTGGGAATACCTGCTTCATCAAGTTCCCTGTATTTATTTACAGGCCATCCAGTAGAACTGAAATTGTAATGTTATAGCTCTGTCATGTGGCTCATGGTTTTCTTAATAAACATTGCAGCCACCTATTTCTTAATGGGGTTTGCTCAAAGCAGACTGACAAACAGAATTTGTGATGACCTCTGTGGAAAATCATTATTGCCTTGCAAGGCAGTTAGTATCCCATAAATCAGTAAGATTATAACTCTTGCACTCTCCACAAGACACAGCTCCTGCCTCCTCCGTTGCCCTGCCGGGCTCACACATTTGTGCTGAGGATAACGCCTGTGCTGGGCTGATCTCCCATTGCAGCAGCAGATTTTCTGAGTGTTTCAGTTCTGTTCAGCACGTAGAAATGGGTGTCAAAACTGCAAACATCTCTTGGTCGTTTTTGATACTGAGAGTGCAGCACTATTCTGGCATAAGCAGTTTCTGCCTTGAAAAACTTTCTGAGCAAACAGAGGCAGCAAACAGAAGTTTTAAGACAGAAATGCAGGGGTGTCAGAGCTTCCCAAAGAGCACCCAGAGGTGCAGCAATGTAGTGGGGAGCAGAGGGGAGCTGAGCACCGGGTCCATCTGGCTGCAAGGCATCGCCAGGTTTGTCCTCAGTGCAGGATTTTGTACACGTTCACGATTTTGAATGAGACAGAAAATTGAACTTCTCAATGTCTCCTGGTGATTGTAACCTTGATGGGTGTTGCAGGGTGAAGGAGGGTGAAAACTCTGGAGTGAGAATGCTTTGAGTGAAAAAATATGAAATAGTTTGTTAGCATTTGTACCAGATTTCAAGGACATCCTGGGTGCGTACAGAGAAATATGCAAAACAAAGCAGTTCTTGGTCACACAGTGGTGCTACTCTTACAGGTATTTGAGGATTTGATATTCTTGAGTTTCTCAAGCTCACCTCATCTTTTCACCCTTTTTCCTTTGTGGGGAATGTGTTCATGGTGAAACACAGCATGGGAGACAGTACGTTAAAACATGAATAACTGGAACATACTCTAGGTCTCTGCAACAGGTAGATCAAAACAACCCAGAATTTTCAACAAAAACCTGGCTTGCAGCCCCGTTTCCATTTTTACTGGTGGAATGAAAGCCTAAGGAGAACCTTGAAAGCAAGCAAGCGCATGTAGCTGTTTGTCTTAATCCCTTTCTGAACAGATACTGAAAGGCAGTTTTGCTGGAACTCTGAATTCTTGATCTGTGCTTCACTGGGTTGGCATAAAGTGAGATCTGACACCTGAAACACTGGTTTCAAGGGCTGTCCCATGTTTGTCTGATGATCTGCAGCACTAAATAGCCACACTGGTTTTCACCAGTGAGATTCTTTTTGCTAGGCAGTAAACTTAGTTGAGGAAATTACCCACGTCATAATCATGTTAGAAGTGTTGTGGCTAATTGTAAATATCAATATTGTATTTAGTTATCCTAGAACTCGGGAACAGCTCAGACAAAAGCCTGAGATTCTACTTACTGAAGGAAAAAAGTTGGACGGTGTCTGATTTTGTTTGCATTGATTGCTTTATCCATTAAGCTTATATACAGGGGAGCTTTTGTGAATGGTATCAGGCTGTAGGTAGGCAGCATAAAGAGCTGCTGGCGGGATGCTCTGCTTATTACCAGCCACGCTGTGGATGGGGGCATCAATTGCCAGGAAAGTATTGAACGGTGAGACAAAAGGCTGACCTTGTAATGGGCAGCATTAGGGGCTTGTTATGGACCACTTCCTGGACGAGCCAGGCACTTTGGCACCAGCCTCATCGTGCCCTGTCCACATGGGAAACAAAAGTGCCTGAGAACCAGAGCCCGCCTTGGCCATCGGGCTGTTCCTGGCACAGGGCAGAGCCACTTGCTGAGATCTCCTGTGAGCTTCTGTGTGTGAAAAGAAGGAGCTGCAGCCCTCACCAGACCCCAGAAGTTTGATCCTTAAAGAAGGGTCACAGGTAATAATAGTAATAATAATAATAATAGTGTTGTGTCTTTTAGGGGATAGGTTGCAAAATGACAGAGCAAAGGCAGTTTGGTCATTAAAAGACCTTTATAAGCTTCCTGGGTGCCAAGAGTTTTCAACTTTCCACGAATCAGCAGTCCCAAATGATTTAATTGGCTCCAAAGCACAGAAGGCTGTGCTAAGTCCCAGTCGTTCAATGTGTTAAAGCATAACTTGGGTTTCCTGAATTACCTTGGTTTTCTTCCATTGAACACAGAACCTGGAGAGGAGACAGTGGGACTTAGCACTTTCCCTGATGTTAAGTTGGGATGTGGCCAGAGTATACATCCAGAGGAGTGGGAAAAATTTCCCAGACATGATGGTTTAGATGTGCCCATGTAAACACTGTCTGCTTTTCCTGATTTATTTGACGATGTCACCTGGATAAACTTCTACAATGCTAGGCAGTACCTTTGAAACTCCATCTCCTGCAGGGAATACTCACATCCCACTTTCATGCATTTGATCCGAGTACTTCAATCACCAGCTTAGGTGATCTGTATGAACTCACTGGAGTCTCCAGTGGCAATTCAGAGCCTCTAAGCATCAAATTAGAAGCCACTTGTAAAGGGAGGAATTTTTACATGCCTTTTTCTGAAACGGAAACAATGCAATAATGCTCTTTAAGTGCATTGTAGGAGTCTTATAAGAACTCATTCAGTGACTGTTTTGAGAGACCTGGAACAAAAAGATAAAAAACATCTTCAGTCTTACTGTGGTTGACTCTATTGCATCCAGATGGAGGATAATTCTGGTTAACTATGTCTCAGCAAGAAGAGTATTAGGTTCCTAGATGGTGAGATGTTAAAGGGAGCAAAGCACAAGGTGAAATTAGTATCAGAGATGATGAGGATATTGACTTTAAACAAGTGCAACGGAGTAGAGATGATACTAATTTTGTAATGGTTGCATAAAGGTGTGTTAGAAAGTGGACATGAGGCTTTTTGTCTACTTGAGGTCACTCAGTTTCTGTACTGAGAGTTAAAATCTTACTCAACTCCTGACCAGCTTGAAAAGTTTATTGAAGCATTGAATATCTTTTCAGCCTGGTTTTCATGCAGGGCATGGCACAGTGAAACTCTTCTCTGGAAAGGGATCTTGTGTTGTCACTGTGCATGTAATAGATGTGCTTCTTGGCAAAAATGTTTCCTTTTGATTGAACTTCTCGAAGACTTTCCAGATGCATCCATGATTTTGTTAGTGAAGATAACTAAATCCAGTTTACAAACAGAAGGCAGCCTATTAAAAAAAAAGAATATCTTTTTCTAGAGAACATGTTTTTCATGCACTGACGTTCGCTCATACTGTCATTTCTTCAAAATGGAAAAAACCAAGTTAGTTTGGTTTTCCATGGTGCAATCATCAAATCATTAACAAAAAACAGGATAAAACAGAAATGAAATGGAAATAATTTAATGAATAATATTTAAAGATTTATTGTATATCTGCCTTATTACAGTTTGTCTGCTTTTTTCTTTTCTAATTGAAATCTATGGGAGATTGCAAAAACTGGAAAGCTTTTTCTTCGTTCTCCACCTTCTAGAAAGCTGTATGTTAGGCAAAACATACAGGCACGTGGACAAAACTGTTAATAAATTAGCATCTTAATTGATTTTAAAGACCCCATCAGGAGACAAACACAAAACAGTAATTTATGAAATTGTGTCTTTATATGTAAATTACCTACCAGATTCCCTCAAAAGAGTTTAGTCCTAATGAAAATTACATGCCCATATCCTTGTATATCCAAAACACATAACATAACCTTTCCTTTAAACTCTCGTAGTGATTAAATGTAAGCTCATTGTATTTTTTGATGTATCCATAATTGATTGAGATTACTAAAGTGTGACAGTAATTCCTCTTTTAGGAAAGTTGCTTTGCATTAATCATACTTGGTTGTGGGGAGAAGTGTGGGTGTGACTTTTCAAATTAAGCAGCCACAGAGAAAAACACTTAACTGATTTTCTTCAAGTAAGTTAATGTTTTGAAAATTATTTTCATTTGAAAGCAAACAATCTTGAGATCTGAGTCCGAGAAGGAGGACCAACCTTTTATTTTTGTTCTTATTTAACGTTCCACTCTCTTCCTTGGCATTTTTCTTGCACTAAAAAAATTAATTAACTTCATTGAGTTCGTTTGGAAATAGTAACAGAAGGATGGCAGACGCGTTTGTTGACCCTTTCCCTAATGAGGGAGCATTGTGTCGTTCAGTAGCTGCCCAGTGCCGTGCGTGCATGGAAGGAGTACAGCCGTGGTCCCACTCCCTCTGCCTCTTAATGAGCAGAAAACGTCCCCCCGCTTCATTACCAGTCTGTAATAAAAGCTGCAAAGATGGTGCTGCTGGTCCCCCGCTGGGGGTGGCAAGGCCATATCTCTGGTGCCCATTCGGGGCCTTCATTTTCTGCGTCCAGATTGAAGAACTTTTAGTAGGACAAAATTCTTTGGAAAAAACAGCCAAGATGAAAAATGAAGGTGTTTCCATCTGCAAACAGGACGAGGATGCCTTGTTCCTCTGTGCCCCTGCCATCTCTGAGCAGCCGGTGTTGGCATCGCTGCTGCGGCCCCTCCAGTCCTGTCCTTCTCTGGCTGTGGGAATTTGCAGTTTGCCAGCTCTTCCTCAGGCTTTTCTGAGTGTTTGCACGCCAGTGTGTGTGCTGGCTTCAGATTTTGGTCTGGGCTTCCAGGTGCAGCTGCTCTGTGAAAAGTAGTTCTGTGCACCTGAGCAACAAACATCATCTGGGACAGGAGGTTCACTCAGAGGGATCCAGCCAGTGTGAAGTTTTTACATTGTGCTGGGATCATGCGGGGAAAGCTGACTACGCAGAAGCCTTAAATAATCTCTCAGGAATTTACTCTTTTTCCTTACATGGATCATCCTTTAAAAAAATCCAATGAATTTTTCACTTATTTTTAAAGCTGAAACTGAGGTCACTGTTGCAGGGTTTATTTTTTGGATTTTTTTTTTTGCTTTCCCTATGTAATCAGACTTCCAAGGAGACAGCCCAGAAGTCAAGAATGGGCGCAGGGGAGCTGGGGGCTTATCCTTTGCGGCACCTTCCCTTCCCCCCTGGGTTCAGGCTTCCTCTCCCCCCATCTGCAGACGAGTGGCTCCGTTGGCTGCGTTGGGGCAGCAGTGCAGGCACGGGTGAAGACAGCTCCTCTCCAACATCAAGCCTCCCACGAAGCTCCAGAGGTCTAAATTTGTCTCATCATTTACGGTTTCAGTCTGGATGTTGAAAACATCTGCTAACCTGTCCACAGACATGAGAAAAAGGGGATTTATGTATTGTAGTCAACTTGATTTAAAGGGGTAAGAGTTATTGCAAGGCAAGGAGGTATCGGCTGTTCTTCCTCACGGAGCGAGAACCGCCACATGGCCGCAGTAGACTGTTTTTGGCAAGCCCAGCTGAAGTGCACTAATGTGCGTGTTTCCTATGAAACGCGAGGGATGAGCCATGAAAAATGCCAAGCAGCTCTCCAGGAGCAAGGCCCGCTTGGCTTTCCTCACTGCTTAGCCCCGTTCCCCCGGGGTGCTTCGGCTCCTGAGACTCTGGTTTACCACACCTCCCCTGTGCAGCAAAACACAGACACACATGCTCGAAGTTAAACCTACTCCTAAGTCTTATATAACTCATTAAATACGAGCATATGCGTTTAAATGCTCTCCTGAGTGACACCCTCACAGCACATGCCAGCAAACACGTATTTAATTTCATGCGTTTGATGAAATGTTGATTTTGCTTTATTTATTTTTGTGCCTGGTGAGACGGAAAAGTTCCTTTTATTTTTCTGCAACTTTCTGTATAGAGAGCGTTGAAAACCTGGACTCTACACCATCACTGAGGAGCTTTGCTACCTACTAAATCTAATTACTTCCCCCTGTGGTTTTAAAAAATCAATGGTGATTTCTAAATGAGTGTGCTATATAATAAATTAAATTATTTTAACAACAGCTTGTATCTTTAATATCTGTCTGCAAGATAAGATGTGTTAGCGGTTGGGCATGATGTGTAGAAGAAGAGGCAACATTCCCCAGTATAACTTTGGGCGCCAGTGCCCAGTGTAACTGACTACAAACAAGCAGTAACATTTATTCATTAAGAGAAGAACTGCGTATTCCTGCAAATGAGATGTCACCGTACAGCCCCAGCTCAGCAGAAAACCCCCTGGCTTTGCTCAGATGAAGTATGAGCATGGCTTTACTGGAGCAAGGCAGAATTTTGAGGGGATTTCTTATACATTTTTCTTCCCAGTGAACACCATCTTCCCCCTTGCATGAGGTGTGCAGTTTCCCTATTTAGATTGGGCTGATCATTACAGACTTAGTTCAGCAAAGCTTTTGATCATGTTCTGAACTTCAGCAGGAGGTTGATGGGCATGCTTTGATGCCTGTGGGTTCATCACTGCCCCTCTGATTTGGAGCAAGGTCAAACTAACGCTGAAGCAGCACTAGAGCTACCACACTGCTGATGTGTCCAGGTTTGACTATTACTAGGGTAAAAGCTCTTAAATTAATACAGGTGGCAAATTTGTACCAGCAAAGGTTTTGACTTGGGATCTCCATGGGGAGATGAAGTGCTTCTACTTTTCTTAAAGTTGTACTGTCCTAGTGAGATTTTTACCTTTATCTTTTTAAATAATGCCTTCCAGGTCTGGAAAGGAAACCCCCTTTCTTTGTTTGGCCTGAATGTGCAGTGGGGTTGGTGAACCCCATAAACGGACCTGTTTGAAAGTATTGTCCACCGAAGGGTTTCTGAGAAAAGAGAAGGACAAGACAACATATTTTTATTATTTTTAAATGGCTAAGAGATGAACCATAAAACAGTAAGCTAGTTTACTTTAGAACAGGAAACTTCTTGGAAGCTTTCTCCAGTGATGTGATAAGAAAACACCTGGAAAGTGTAGTTCCACTGTGGACAAGCAGGGTGAGGGCTGGCTGGGGGGTCATGCTCAGCCAGCTTCTGGTGACACTTAGGATATTAGAGGAAGAACATTTTTTGTAAGTACTGTACATAGGCCTAATGGGGCTTTTGGAAAAAGGTCTGCATGGATGAGCAGTGGCTGAGGAGCAGTTGTGTGCTGCTGGAAACTGGCCTGGCGCCAACAACTGATCACTGCAGATTCAAAATCCAAAATTGAAAGGGGTCAATGGTGTGCAACCCTGTGGCACAGCTCTGCTCGGCCTCACCAGCTGGCGAGGCAGCAGGGTGGGCACCAGGGCAGATGTGGTGGGAGGCTGGAGGCTCCCAAGCCCCAGGCCTCCAGCAGCTGTGCCCCTGCAGCTGGGGGCCCATCGTGCACATGGGACCGCTCCTCCCCCGGGCTGTCTGCTTGGCACTGACAACTACAGTCTGTGGTAGGAGTCAGAAGTTCTCTCGAGGTATCATTGCCTTTATTAAAACAGCGTAAATAGTGAAGATTCTGCGGAGTTTGTTTTGCAGGTGGTGGTGGGAGGGGGTTGTTCATGTGCAAAGCTTCAAACCGAAGCAGCGTTACAACCTTCCTATTTATTTTTTGTCATGCCAAAATGAGAAATATATGGTGGCTTATACTCAAAATCTGTCCTGAGACAAATGCATGCAGTTGCATATATTCATCTCTTTTGGACACAGGAGGGAATTCTTCTTGCTCGCCTTTAAAGGTCATTGTCCCTAGTCTGTCTAATAACAAAATATTAATTAGAGTAACTAGTATAATCCTCATTTATCCCTGGCAGTCTGCTAAAGCCTGCATAACCCTGCAGGCTTACTGCCAAATTTTAGTGAGTGCGAAAGATGCCTTGGATTTGTGGTCATGGTCGTTTCTTGTGCTGTAAGTAAATGAAATGATCAAAATGCACAAGCAGCGTCTGACATTAATTGCATGAAATACAGTTCTACTGAGAGTTAAACAAAAGAGAAATTCACTGCTGGAGACTCCTTGTCTTTAAGATTGATGCTACGTGGGACAACAGCCTTAAAATTCATTATTTAAAGTTCACTGGAGGCTGCTGACAGGGGAAGCCATCTCGATGAAAAGAACTCTTCATGTGGGATTTCCTAGTTTCCTAAATAGGGTTGGGCTTTAGAGAAGACCGTGTTAATAGTAGTTAGACCTTCTGGGTTTTCCTTATGTTCTCTGTAATGCCCAGGACATCTGTGCTGCTGCCCCATATTCTCAGATTCAGAAATAAGGTGGTGCAGGTATAGGCAGCTGCTTAGTGCACCCTGTTTAAAAAAATGACATTTCCATTCCTGTTTGGAAGCAAAAGCACTGTGAAGCTTATTAGAGCTCAATTAACATAATATATTGCAGTTACTACTCTCAGAATGATACCAGACATCCCCCGCGGAGGGGGTAAATTGAATCCTGATAACTGGCATTTAAACAAAACTGGAAACCAGCACTTAATAATAGGCAGAAAAATACAGAAAGTAATTGTTCCTCTTCTGAGTTCAGCTGAGTCTGGTTGCAGGTGAAGAATTAGCCGTAGACTTCCATCTTTTGTTAAGAAAAAGTAAAAAGCAAAGAAAACCTTAGCCTGAAATAATCATTACACTTCATAACATGGTTTGCTGTCAGTACAGAGCTTAAGGAGGAGGAGGAAGGTTTTATGGTCCTCAGCTTAGCACTTGATGGACATTGATGGACTTTGTCAGGCATTTCTCCCAGGAAGAAAGAAATTTCTTCCCATTTCTTCCCTGCTCTCATTTTCTTACAGGACAAAGATAATAATTTTTCAGTCTGCTACAATCTGCCTTAATAAAGGATCTTAATATGATCCTTTACTCCTAACGCAGGAAAAAAAAAGTGTGTTCCAGCTAAAGCCTGAAACAGAATTGTCTGTGTCCTCTGTAACGGGATGGGAGAAAAATGAGTGTTGAGTTAGTGCCTCAGAAACAAAAATTCGATGGCTATTATGTTGCCCACAAATCAATACGATTTTCAGGCCTCTGAACAGAGCTTTGAGTTCTTTTGGTGTTGTAACCAACAGTTTATGTGAAAATCTTTTTCTCTAAATATCTGTTTTTATCATGATCCTCAAATTATGTACTTTTAAACAAAATCATTATTACAGATACAGGAAGTTTTAGGACATTAAAGTGAATTGCATTTAGTCAGTTCTTCCTCGTGCCTAAAAGAGAGGTTGCCGTGGCGAGCTGCCAAAGCTGTGTCCGTGGATTGGTGTGCTCCGTGGGTTTAGCTCAGTGCAGCAAAAACTTGAGTTGGGAACGATCTCTCAGGGAGTGGGGTGGGACATTCTCCCCTTGCCTCACCCAGCTGTGGCTGTCCATGACAGACAGTGCTGCTAAGTAAGAACATTCAGTGCAGCCAATTTTGGAGAACAATCCTTGATTTAAAATGTAGCCCCTGCTAGAAAGTGTCAGCTGGAAAATTTGTCAGCTGGAAAAGAAAGCTGAGTTGAAAGACCTGTTAAAGATGTGGGGACCTATGAAACAGAAAAAAATGGCGATGGGTCTGAGGGTATTTAGTTATTTTCATTACATGTAAAACACAGCTAAAATAACTTACTGGGATTATTCACGTGTGACCTGAAGTAATTATGACAAAGAGCTGGCAGGCAGGAGCTGCCTTCACGGGCCACTGGTGTTCACACTCTGCACCACACTTTTCCAAGGTCCTTTTTCTCCCCACACTCCCATTCAGCAAGATGCTTGAGGCCACGCTTACATCCATTAAAGCTCTCTTAAACATATGATTAAGCACTTTATTAAATGGAAATCTTTGCTGAATTGGGGCAGTCAGTGCCATGTCAGCCTTTCTTGTGACCTGCTGCCTTTTGCCCCATGCTCGGGGCTGGGTGCCCCCAGTGGAGCCCATTCCTGTGCCTGTGCAGCAGCACACAGGGTGTTGAAGGCTTGATTACTGTTTGTTAAGTGATCTGAAATCAATGGAAGGAAGTTGTCACAGGAAGGCAACACATTGCAAAATATGTCTGTTCTGATGTACTTGTTAATAGGTTCTGGGATCCCTTGGAGATGGAAAGTGTGGCATAATTGTGAAATTTCAATTATTTCACGTAGCATTACTCATGCAAAGGTACTGCAGACCTCTTCTGTCTGATTAACATCTGCGCTGGTTAATTTCAGATGTGTTTAAATATTGTTATTGGACAAATTGAAACTACAAACGAAACCTAATTCGTAGTTTTGTATTGATGGTAAGACTCCATTATTATTTTTTATGTAACTTAATACAGATTATGTGCATGTATTAATTATGAATAAAACTGTACAATGGAATGGGTCATGAGTGGCCAGTATTTCAGTGATTAAAATAACAAAGCACAGTAGAAAGAAACATAAATAAATCGAGACCCGTTTTTAATTAATATCAGCCTCTTTTGAAACATGCCATGCAGGTCTGAGAGCGGTGCTGCCGATGTCCATTGCAGTTTAATAGCCTCCTTTGTGTGGTTCCAATTTGCATGAGATTTACTTGGGAATTGATTCTTCTCCAGCCCTGCTAGCTGCTATTTTGGGAAGACAAAAGGGACCAAGTATGGTGCTGTAGCTCAAGCACAGGGCAGGATTTCAAGAGCTGCACCCCAACAGGCTTTGTATGGCTGTCAGGCTGCTTTGTTTTCCTGAGCTGCTCCAGTCCAACCGCTGAGTTTGTGAGCTTTCTGTCTTACAGAATAGAAGTAATAATAGTTCAATTATTATTTCTAAAAATAGAAATAATAAGAAGTCCAATTTTCATTGAACCCCAGGCATTTAATAATCTCTTAATGATTTATGCAAGTTCTGAAGATGGGGAATTGCAGCTTCTTTGTAGCAGGTGGAGTCCAAGTGTCTGTATGAGCTCCTCAGTCCTGCCCTGGCAGCCCCGTTCTGGTACAAGGAGCAGGACAGTGCCTGAGCCCGGTTGGGGCAGATCTCTCCCTCCCTGGGAACCCAGCTGCCTCCCCAGGGTCCTGCAGGAAGGGTTCAAAGTGTGCCATGTAGGAGGCAAGGGCATATAAGGGACCTGGATTTACTGAGGAGGGTGTGACTGTGTGTTTCACGTACTGCAGTGTAACCACAGCTCACAGGGCAGGCTCGAGGAAAGGCTGTGACACAGAGAAATCATCACTGAGTTATGCCCCTGGCCTTTCCAGCCCCAAGGTGTTGGGATTTGGAGGGAGCAAAGAGGACTTTGAGCCGCCCAGGGCTGTTCTGCCCCACTGGCTGTGTGCTTTAGCATGGTCGTAGCATGGATTTGTACCAGCTGACCTCATTCAAGTGGCTCCTCTAGGTGTGACCATGGCTGGGTGTGCGCATAACACCAACTTGACAAACGTGTGGAGGTGTACAGGTACAGCACAGTAATGTCAAGGGCAGCATCCAACAGAAGATCAAATGTGGGAAATATCATTTACACCATAACCCTTGCACCTCTGTTGAGTTTGCAGACGAGGGTGCCAAGCAGTGTTGGTGCTAAAGTGATTTTTGGGATATAAAGACCTACTTAGCAGCATTAGCACAAAAAAGATTCCAAGTTTGAAGCAACTGAAAAGGTAAAATCTAAATAAACAGAAAGAAAAACTGAGGGTGTTGTTACAGGGTTTTTACACAGTCTTCAAAGTAGAAACGTGTAACTGTAGCACCATCTGAGTCTCTAAGAGAGGCCAATCCTGCATGGTCCAGATTCTTGTAGGAAGCAGAGCGTCGGTGGGAGCTGAGATGACAGAGCTCCTGGCAGGATGAGACCAGGAGCTGGCATGTTTCACAAGTGGCTCTTTTTGCTGTTAGCAACCAGCTCTTCTTTGACGAGTAGCAAAATAAAATGAGTGATGTGCTTTTTTGGTTCAAGGAAGGGTTTTAAAATGTGATGGAGAACTGCCAGGATAGGAGCAGCTCTCCTGCCTTATCTTTGCTTTTGATGTGCAGCAGAGATGAAGGCGTTGCCTTGAAATAGTCTCCTGCACTGGAGAAGATGAAAGGGAAGAAAAGTCCTGGTTTAGACCATGGCAAAAACAGTGTGCAGAATAGCCTCTGTAAAATGTGTCACGATAGGAAATCAATTTTGAATTACACCATGTGACGCATACTGTATTTTCCATCCTTCATTGTAATGAGCAAGCACAGCCTTACGTAATTATGGCTTTTTAAGAGATTGCCTTTGGCTGAATTTATTGCCAGACAGATCTATCCCATGGCATTTAAACTTCACAATGCTATGAAATGTGCAAGCTGGCTGAAACGGCAGGAGGATGCTTGTAAAACTTAATGCCAGTGAGGGCCATCTTTCTTTTGCTCTTGCACCTCATTGATCTCTTGCAGTGGGTGAAAACCAACACAAATTGGTGCCACAGATCTCTTGCAGGAGCTGAGTTTCACCCCCACTTGCTGTACCACAGCAGCAGCAACACTGCTGTGACAGGAAGAAGGGGTTTTCCTTAGCACTGAGATCCTCTGTCATGTATCATGTCCTGCAAGGAAGACTGAATAGCTGACATGGCTGAACATGCAGAGGTGGTGCCAGTCATGGAAATAACTCTGCACAAACTGGGAAGTGAGGCTTCTGCTATCTCTGTGGAAATCCCCAGACAGTTTAGATGTGACTGGCTGCAAATCGTTGGCATGCAATGTCTACAGTTTCACATTCTTCCACAAGACATTTGGGCACATTTCCCAGTGTTACCTCTGGGTTGAGACACAGCAGAGGCCCTGAGTGGGCCAGTTGGGCTCAAGTGGGGAGGGAGACACTCATCTTCCATGCACATTTGCTTCCTCAGCCCTGCAGCTAAGGAGGCCAGTGCAGATGGAGGTTATGATGGTGGCTTTTGGCATGTGAGCATCCTTCCATTCCAAAAGCCTGTGGATGGATGGATGGATGGATGGATGGATGGATGGATGGATGGATGGAAGTTCATGGAAGCCAGATATTGCATGTGGATTATAACTTTCAGAGGCTGGATTTGAACTAGACCACCGTGGAAGGAGTGCTGTACTGACTGATTACTACTTCTCAGCAGGCAAACAAATGCACTTTCAATTGCAGTTGCACTGAACTGTCCTCGTCATCTTGGAGTGTATTCATAATTGACAAGACAAGATGAGATTTTCACATTTTCTGTACTTTTGTTGCTGAGTTTCTTTCTACAAATGGTGTGGTGAAATTCCCCTCTCCTTTTCAGAAAGTGGATTACTATTTAATGAACTCCCTCTCATCTTGGAAGACATTTTCAGCAATGCTCAAAGTGAAACTCAGTGATTTATTTGCTTCTAGAAATTGCTAGCTATCCAAAATTCACCCAGGAATGTCAGAGTGCTTCTCACAGAGTCATGTTATAGCCCTGCTCAGCTTCCTGAGATGCCAATTCACTAAAAACCAGAAAAACTGAGGACCCAGTTCCTGGGTTTGTCCAGTGAATTTAAAAGACAATTTAAATTAGAAAAGAACTGGTTTTGAGTTTCCATTTTGACATCTAAACTGGACTTGGTTGGATTATTCACTGTGTTTGCAAATTCTCTGAAAAATGTTGATATTTGTTCTACACTTGTCCATTGAAATGAGGAGGTACCTCCTGGGTCTGAGATGGATGAGAGGTCCCCAGCATGGAGCCTTGTCCTGACAGGCCTACAGAAGCCTTTCACATAAATATTCTCTGCAGCCCTGTTTCACTGGCTCTTTAAGGGTTACTTCCTTCATGTTGAGAAGGTCAAAACACCATAAGGAAATTGAACATAACTTCTTGACATTTGAGATCGTGAATTTTCCTTTCGAATTAGAGCAGTAAATTTGTAAGTTAGTAAGAATAAAACTCTGAACCCTTCAGATGGTTTGGGGAGGGGGGCCAGCTCTAATTAAATCCTCCAGGTCGAGCAGTCCTCGCTCGTCTGGTTTGATTTTGATGAGCTGTCTGAGCTGGTGTGTACTGAAGTGTGCTGCTGTTTGTTTTGTTTCCCAAAGCACAACTTCTCGAATCCCCCAGTGACAACAGCAGACCTGGATGTGCTCAGCTGCGGCAGATTGATTGTCTTGGTGCTACCCTCGGAGTCACTGGCTGTTTGCACAGCACACAGGGATGGATATACATCACTTTTTCCCTTAGAAAGGCACTGAAGCTTCCCAGCAGTAGAGACTGGGGGATGCTTAAGTGCAGATCTGGTTTGCACCTGAACTTTTCCTGTTCTCATCATCCTCCCTGTCCCTCCCTTGCCTTCGCGTTGTCTCAGCTTTTCCAGAGGGCTGTAGGCTTTGTGTTTGTAAAGTGATGGGGGCAGGACTTCGGTTTACTCTCCAGAAGGACGTGGAGGCTGTGCAGGGCTGCCCTCTCCATCCTGCATGTTGTGGTCTCTGGATGGGGAAGGAGAGCCATGGCCAGAAGCCAGCATCTCTCTGTGTGTGTTCGCGCGAGGTGGCAAGGAGTAATTCCCATTCTGCAGCATGAGGCTAATTAATCACCATCTTTTTGAGAAAGCCACCGAACTTGGACAAGTTGAATGTGGTTCAGAGTGTTTTCTAGCAGTGAGGGCATCTGGCATGGGGCAGCCAGTTCTGTGCTGATACCATGGTTTAGCCTCCAGAGCAGAGTGGCTACATGCAAATTGCTCGTGGGAAGTGGTACATGGCCTGTGCTACCCTGCTAGGAAATTGTTTAGGAACAGACCAAGTTAAATTCTGCCAGGCACCATTTATTCAAAAGCAGAGAACATGGACTTCCAAACCTGCATTTAGTTTACTCGTCAAATGCAACCTGTGACGTCAGAGTTCAAAGCAATGACCATCTGCTCCAGCTTCTGGAGGAGGCAAGAGGAACTGGCTGCTCCTCAGCTCATGCAGACTCCAGGAGGCCGAACTTCCCCAGAATATCCTGCAAGATGAGCAGGGAGACAGGAGTTGTCTGAAGAGTGTCATGAGACCTGTGGTTAGACCAGTCTGACTGGGATCGAAAGAGCTGCACCAATGCAGAATAGCACAGTTATTTTATTAGAATTTTCCCAGGGAAGCATGGAGCGGTCAGTGAGGGTGTCTGGAAGCAGAAATAGGTTGTTTGATCCGCTAGTGTAAACAAGCAGTAAATCTAAAGCCAAATTCAGATCTGGTTTGCAACATATAATCCGCCTTGGCTTAACGAGGGTTAATGAGGTCTAACCCGGGGCTGGTAATGGGCCCTGAGAGGTTCCTTCTCGACTGCGTAACAGACCGTGGATTCTGCCTCGCTCACTCATAATTATTTCGACAACAGCGCTGGGTCCAGAGCCAGGAGATCTATTTGTTCTACATAACAGAACAACTTTCCAATTTATGGGTGTTTTACAGTGCTATTTTTGTTAACACTGGACTTATCCAATCAGCCTCTTGCAGTTCCAATTTCTATAGGTATTTGCAGTACAATTGCTTTGCAGATACAAATATGGCAGCATTTCTCATATCACTGCTGTTTCCTATATGGGGTTCCCCCAGATTTTGGGTGGGTTTTGTTATCCATTCCTACACGGGTGTGTTCCAGCTCACAGTCACCACTTCATCCATTAGCCCTTACCAGTTCTTTGGTCTGTGTCTGAGCAAAGCAGGGAGTCTTCCTGGCTCTTGGTCTAATGTGGGAACCTATGGAACAAATATTGAGTTATATATTTTTCAAGAACTACTTCTCTCTTCTTTCTTGTATGGTGTCACATCTTCCAAGATTTTAACGACTTTTTGTTTTCTTTTTAAAGACAAATATTTCCTTTCCTTTTACACGCTTCGTGCAGCTTTTCAGAAACACGCAGGGGAGTTTGAAACACCAGCTGTTTCCCTTCAAGATCTCTTTGAAGATCCCTGGGCCATGTACTTCTTATTCAGCTCCCGGGTAGCTGCAGGGTCCATGCTCCGTGCAGACAGCAAGGATCAGTTTCCAGCCTCTCAGTCTCACACAAAAGTACCTGGGCATGACTTGTCTCTCACTTGTGGCAACTCGGTCATCCCAGTCCTACCATGGTGAAAGCACATGACATCTATGTGACTGTCAGCGACAAAAAGTCCCGTTTCTCAATCCCTGTGTGATGTGCCTCCACATTAAAGAGCAGCAAGGCAAAACATGAGCAAAGTGAGAAAATGCATTCCTATGCAATTTGCAGTCAGAATTTGGGTAAAAATTACATGGGAGAGGTGGAAATTATCACAGCTGGTCTGTTTTAAGAATAAAGGGCTACAACAGATAAAATGTGCTCAGCCTCCAAGGAGTTTAAAGACACCTGCTGAGAGCAGCCACTGAAGAAATATAGGAGGGGTAATGCTGGACTTGGTCCTGGAAACAGGGAGAAAACTGTAGTAGTCGGGGAAAACTGTAAATGGTTGAAAGGATAAAGTCCTGACTGGTCCCTGGTACATTTCTGGGCATGCCCTGCAGCTGGGGTCATTACCGGGATGCTGAAGCTTTCCCCATGAGCCCTACTCCCATCCCCATGACAAAAACATGTCTGGTGTCCCCACTACATTGACGCTGCCCTTGTCTGGGCACAGCCCACCATCCTGGGGTGATTGATCCCACAGAGGTGGCCATCCTTCCCTACCAGCTCAGTGCCAAAATCTTCATGCAGCCAAGAGCATGAAGCTCTCGTGTTTGAAGCTGAGAAGTGGCAACTTAGTCGGTCCATGGAGGGACCTGCTTCTGTCCATCCCTCTCTTGGTCCTAGAGAAGGGATTTAAGGTGCTCTGGCTGCCTCTGTACAGTGCCAGCTCTGCAGCTCAGCCACCAGTGCTATCCTGGCATCAGAACTCTCTGTGAACTTCTGGTCATCGCAGAGGCTGGGGCTGGCTGTGTCCATGCTGGCGTATCCATCCCCACAGAGTGCAGGAACTTTTTCCCCTGAATGATACTCCATCATGAAGAATATTAGCACCAGGTGTAAAAGTAAATCCCAGTTAAGAAATATTTGTTCTAATGATGCATTCATAGCATTGCTTTTTATTGCTCTCAACAATGCTAATCACATGGGTTTCTGGAAGACCCTGCAGCTAAGAGATAACCATGGCCTTTCTATTGCAAATATGCCTATGGGTAACTTTTTATGCATATGCAGCCTCATTAAGCCATCTGTAGAAAATTAGACTGCTCACTGCATACTTGTTTGCAGGAACAGGAACTGGGTTCATCGCCTTTCTAACAAAAATTGTATATCTGTCTAGAGAATGATGACTTCATCTTAATTTGCATCAAGGCTGTGGTAATGAAGTAGGCTTGATGAAAATGAGAAGCAGACTATGAGAACCTGGCATCAGAAGTGAACTACTGATAGCATAGTCTCATTTTCAGTTCATCTTGAGACTGTGCTGTGCTAGTGCTGGGAAAGTGTCAGCTCCTTATTTGTATCCTGAGAACATCAATCTTTTAAAGATCTATACAGCAATATTGACACTGTGTTCTCACTGCTTATACTCTTACATATGTGCACTCTCTTTTGAAAAAAACCCCAAACATTTATTAGAATTTTCATATTTTTCTTTTCTATTGAAAAGGAAGGACAGCCCTTTACTTGAACACTTGACTATGCTGGATTGAGATGGTTTCATTCCCAGCTTTTCCTCTCTCTGGTCCTGCAGTTTATTCATGGCATAAATAAGATTGTGCTCCTTCCCTTCTCCTGCTCCGTGTGTATTGTCTTCAGAGATTGTCTTGTCCTTGGGAAGTGTTACCTCCTCAGGTTCCAAGCTAATGCAGGAGGGGCTGGCACGTCCCTCATCCCAAGTGCAGCCTGGGTTTGTTCTGCTACAGACAAACGTCTAAATGCGAGCCTGCTGGAGAGCACATCTTCTTGCTGTGCTGGTGACCACACTGCCAGGCAATGCACAGTGCACTTTGGTGTCTACTGTGTGTCAGACACCCAGAGTTTGGGATCTTATGTTAGTCAGCACAGAGGTTTGAAATGTGTTGATGGTGGTTACACCATCAGCTTTTGCCTAAACTGTTGAAAATCTTTCTTCATGCTTTTTTCCAAAGTGTTCCCCCTCAAAAGCAGAGTGTGTGGTGCTATTTGGCCTAAATGTGTGGGTTTGCTCCTAATGGCAAAACTCTGCACTGAGGAAACTCAAAGGCACCCAAGGATCTCAGCTCTCTGAAGGTGTTGTGGGTGGGATTGGTGGATCCTGCTTCAGAAGTTTACAGGGTTTACACCTTCATTTGGGCTAATCACGAATCTCTTTGTTGTTAATTTTGAGATGTAGACACTTTTAGAGAGTGATGCATTCGATTTCTTTTTAGATGTCTTTCAAATGAGATGAATTCTCCCCCATATCACGTCATTTCTCTGTTCTCTCCTTTGATTCTGTTGTAAGCCATTTGCAGCCCATGGAGCAAAACCACCAAGTGCTGGCCTCTCCAGTTGTCTTCCAGCACTGCGTTGCAAAGGGAGAGCCTCCATCTGCCCCAGCCCGATGCAAAGTTAAGGCTCAGTAGGAACCAGGGAGTTAGAAATGCTCCAAAGTGTTCTGATCTGAAAAAACAGAGATCGAAACCCTCATCTGAAGGTATTCCTGAGCCCACACAGCGCTGTAGGGCTTTATTGCTTTCTGTGCAGTGCGTCTTTGCAACCTGCTCTATTTCTCTCACTTACTTTTCTTCTGCTTTACTCGACTGGGAAGCATCTTTGACTTGGAAGGGAGCAGTGAGAGACAGCGGCAATCCACACTCTACCACTCTACATGCTGCTGGCAGCTGAAAGGGAGAAACTACTTGAGGTGGAAACCTCCTTGCTTGCATTTTGCCACCACACACAGCCATAACTTGCAGCCAGGGAAGCAGATATTGCATAGGGGCACTGATTTATTTCATGCCGTGCTCTTGTGAGGCAACCATGGACTGAAGTGGAAGCGCGCAAATTGGCCGGTGCCATTAGGGGTCCTTAATAAATATTAATTTAAGTGCGTGCTTTCCTGCTAAGAAGGTAACTGCTGAGCAGAGTGCACGCTGGCAGCTGTGCACAAATTAAGCTTTTCCATTTGCTGAGCTCATGCGTGGCCACAAAATTACATGGGGAGAGGAGATGCACCAAAGTGGGCAGATGCACCCTAACGTCATCACACCGCAGAGTCCATCCAGTCTCTGTAATTAACATCAGAAGTGTCTTTGTTTTTCCTTTTTACTTTTTGATCATTTTACAAGTGAGACTTGATCTGGTTTAGTAAACTCTAGGATATGATGATTTGCCAAAGTATATAGTTTACACCAAATCTGGCAGTTTTGCCAGCAAGAGAATACATTATACTCGAACATAAGCAATTGTATAGCTTCAAATTTCTTTCTCCTATTTGCAACTTTTAGGCTGTAGTCACTTAGAAAACAGTGAGCAATTTTACTCTTATTTACCAAGTTACTTTTCATTCATAGTTTATACCAAACTTGCTGAGGATGGAAATTGGATTTCAGTTAAAATGCAGAAAACCTGCACTGTGAAATTGCCTTAGTATTAGTTAAGTAAATCTACTTGTGCTGGCTGAAGAGGTTTGGAGTTTTTTACTAATCCAAATATACTTGTATTTTAAAATGTTTAAAATACTATTTTTAGGTAATAAACTAGGCTGATTCTTTTTGGGCAACCTGCCCTTCCAAATTATTAGATTCCAGTTTTCCACACCCATTTCTTTTTGATATAACAGCAGGGGAAAACAAATCTTCCTGTTGTGTTATTTTTTTCCCCCCAATACTCAGTCCTTCTTTTGTTTGTGAGTGAACTGATTGCACTGCTTTTACTGAAATAAATTAACCTAAGCTAAATGGATCCTTCCATTGAGACAGTAAATGTTTGCAAGAGTGGCCGAACCTGGCCCTAGTGATAGATAAAGCAGTATCAAAAGGAAATAAATGTACTAGATTTTATTTTCCAGACCTTGAAATGTTAAAGTTTTCTGTAAAACTGTATTTAACCAAACGCATAACTCAGTCATTCCTAGATCCCTAATGATCAATTGGTTGTTATTGATTCCCAGTGCTATTCTTGATCTAAAATGGACAAGAATTGATTTTAGAATGGTACATAACACAAACTAGGTGAAAGCTTTTTATGTCCAGAATATTCACTGAGATCTAGATAAATGAATAATCATGTGATTTCAGAGTTGAATATAAGGAGAAACTGAAAGAGCTCTTACTGTTAACAAACATAGCTGTTGATTTTTAACATCGAATTCTTATTATTTATCTTTATGGTTTGTAAAGCTAAGAATTGTTTATACATTGGAAGTCAAACACAAAATAAGTATTTTATATGCAGAAGAAAAAAGACATGTAAATATATTGGGTTGGATTTAGTTGAGCGAGGTTATTAAATTATTCAGTTCTTCATGTGATATTTAGATAAATAAAGTCTCATTTTCCACTATGCAGCTGATCTCATTAAAGGGAAAAAAAACCCTTTAATGTTTAAACCCTCCTCTAATTCTGAGCAAATCCCTAAGAATGTTCTAAGGAGAGAGAATTCTTAAATCGCTGGATTTTGTATCCTAATTAAATCTCTTGACAGCTCTCTGCATTATGTGCAGCAGTGGCTCAGTGCAATACAGGAGGTGGAGTCCAGCTTTTCATCATTCTTCTTTTTTAAAAAATAGGGCTTATATTTCCTTTTTTATTCTGTGTACTGAGGAGCCCCGTTTCCGGGTGATCCAAGTTCAGTTACTCCTTGGAGGTGTCTGTTTTCTGGGGTTTTTCCTTGGCTGGGAAAGGGGGACTGTCCAGAGGAGGGGTAGATGTTTCTTGTAGTGCAACAAATTAGGAGGAGGAGTGGATCCGTTTCTGAACTTGTCTTAAGAATGAAGTATGGGATTTGACTGATAGATTTTAAACTATAAATGGATTAATTAGAGTGTGACTGAGATCATGTATAAAAAAGGAGCAAGCTAATTAAGTCTGAGCAGTACTCCAAATGCCTTTTGTACTGATGACTGGAGATCAAAGGCTAGAGCAAGTTTTTTAAGATTATATTTCTTTAAATGAATAAATGAGCCTTACTGAGGGTGGACAGGGCATTCTTTTCAGTCAATCCAGGCATATTTTCTACCTGGTTGATATGCTTAGAAGTGCCTGATTTTTAATTGATGCTCGGGTATTCAGACATATTATGCTCCCATGCATTATGGCAGAATAGATTTGTCCTTTTGCATTTTGATGCTTAATTTAGGAGGAAGAATTTTTCTCCTGTGCCTTGGGCTCAGTTGTCAGAGATTCTGGAAATTTTATTATGGATGGACTGTAGCTGCACTAGTCCCAGAACTGCACACGCCCTGGTGGCTTCAGTCAGGCATTCTCCTGTACTCTGTCCTGCATTGCTGCTGCCTGCTCTCCTTGCTTTCTGTGGCTGCAGATACACAGCCAGATTTGGGGTTCGTGAACCTCTGTTGGGGCCAGGTTGTAGTCATCTTGTTATGGATTCAAGGCAACAGTAATAAATAACAAAAAGCATCTCCTGTGACGTGCTGAATGCCAACTACGAGCATGGAAATCGGGAAAATAAGGGCACTCAGCTCAATACAAAGGAGCCCTGAATGTCAGGGAGGATTGGGAGTCTATGTGGCACCTTAGTTTTTCTTTAACATTCCATTACTGTAGTTTAAATAGAAATGACAATTTCCCTGAGCAGAGCAAGCCAAACCCAGATACAACCTTGTGGAAGTCAAGAGACAGTAGGAAGGCAGAAGGACAGGCGTACACCTCACTGAAAACTTTGGCATTTCCACGTGCACGTGATTTTGATGTAAATTTTCTGTATTGAAGTTCAGGACATTTTTTTCTTATAGACATGCAAAAGGAAAGGAGGGGGCAGCTAATTTTTGACAGCTCCATTCTAAACTGAGAGCTATGTCCATGTGAATTTTTAAGTGAAAAGAGTAGGTTTTTGCCACTTGTGGGGGTGGCATGGACCAAATGATGTCTTGAGGTCCCTGGTTCTGTTTTTCCGAAATATGTCTTAGAAGTGACCCAACCATTCAGAGTTACAGCGTTTAATTCATGAGGCTTATCCCTTTTCCTGTCCTGTGGTTCAGCTACCAAAATTTAAAGGGCATTTAGGACAGTGAGAGTCACTGGTTGATGCCCAGGTGAATGTGCAGAGTCTCCTGCTGAGGGTGTTGAGAAGCTGGGCAGCAGATGAGGTTTATAAGATATTACTCCTGGCAATCTCATCGGTCAGATTCAGTCTGATGTGCCAAGACTTGTGAATGGGATTGAAGGAGGATTTATTGTCCTTCTGCCCTGGATGGCCCGAGGTGGAGTGCTGCTCTCCAGTCTGTGGATTGTTTGCAACATCCCTGAAGCTTCCCATGCATCACAGCACAAACTGCTTCAGTCCGTAATGCTCTAAGAGAAATATCACCTTTTCATGACAGTAAACATCACTTGATGGATACTCCAAAACAGGTTTTATTGACCTTTGTGTCTTTTTATATTTTCTGATTTGTTTCTTTTTTGGTATAATCCATTGTAGAACGATATAATTTCAGAAATGAGAATAGCTGCTAGCTGGAGGCTTGAAAGCATCTCCCGTTGCCAGGTTTGACCAGCAACACAGGAAAACAGGAAATAGCTGGTTCCTCAGCATTTTCCTCCTGTGTGAAGAATGAGTTGATGTTTGGTACCTTTCAGTCCTCAGCACTGGTTTAAGCCAAGAAGGATCTCCACCTCCCACTGTGCAGATGGGTGCTCTGCAAGCACCTCTTTCTTTCTCCAGTTAGAATTGGAGTACCCAGCAACTGGTTGCAGATCATGACAGTGGGATTTGGACACTGGAGAGCCCATGGCACAGCAGTTTTTAAACCTACTCAACAGCAGAGGGGAACTTCGAGTATCCAAATCAATAGCAGAACTCTTAGACTTGGAAAAAAATCCTAAATACATGTAAGGACAGATCTGTGTACAAAGAAGTGTAAATATTACTTTGTGTGTCTTGCCAAGTCCACTTAAACAGCTTTCCTAGATCTGCAAGCAGTTACTATTTGGAAGACAAATGACTACCAGCCAGTGTTCAAGCCATATCTGCCTTTCTCAGGGCCTAAATAAATGAGATGATGCCTCTCAGGCACTTTTGTTTGCAAATAAAAACTGCTCAAAAGCATATTATGGACAAAGGAAGAATTCTGTGGACAGGGAGATGGGATATATTATGCCTGTTCATAGAAATTTAAACTGGGCTATTTGGCAGGGCACAGCATGCATACAATTGCCTGTATTATGGAACCTTATTACTGTATGTAATAGAAACAAATCAAGTGCTATTAGATAAAAATGTTATCATCTCCATTATTCTGACAGCAGCAGCCATTCTGCCCAGTTCAGGTGCTGTGAAACAGCACTGGAGTCGCTCTCCAAGCACACCAAGGCAGGTAGGTGGCAAAAAGCTGTTTGCTCCTCAGTTGCTTGCACATACTGAGGAACAAGTCTACAGGAAAGTCTTGTACTCATATTCATAGTATGAGCAAATCCACTGTAAAATTGGGATGGTAGTTCCACTGCAGAGACGTTAAGTGGAAGTGCATGGGGGACTTTGAAGTTTTCAGGAGTTACAGTGGAGAGCACATTTCATTTGCTGTGTAAGAGCACAGCATTACTCAGCCCCTAGAATCAACTGCACAACATCTTAACCAGGTGGCAGCCAAAAAGAGCCATGCCATGGATGCAATGTGACCTGTTGCTGGACATACAATATATGCCATCCAGGAAGCCACAGCAACACACCACATGAGGCCACATCTTGTAGAAAGCCAGGTATCTCACAGATATGGATGGCAAAGAAAAAGCTCCTTCCACACAAAAGCATTTCCAAAAATTGCCTCTCTCAACTGCTAGTGGTGTTGCACTTCTTTTATATAGGCTGGTAATCTGACAGGTTTGTACCATCCACATCTCTATATGTGTATCTCTCTCTAGGTATGGATGGTATAAACATATATATACACACACGCACACACACGTGCTCAGTTTTCTCTCTCAGTTTTCTCTCAGGCTTTCACAACTCTTTGACTTTTGCAAGTGGCCTGTACAATGCATCTATAACACAAGTTATGCCCTTTTATACCTTTTTTCTTGTTATCTGGATGAGTTTCTAAGCAGTGCTCTCACTGCTGTCTTGGAGCAGTGCTGGTGACTGGGAGGTTGCTTTAACAAGATAGGAGCAGAAATCTGAGTCTGATCTGTGTAGCAAGTAGTCAGAGTAATTTGAGATTATTGAATGGAAGATGTGATGCTTAATGCAGAGCACTCAGGTACGGCTTTTAGAGCCCTGAGCCTTTATTGTGTTTTTCAACCTTCTAACTGAATTTAGGGTGCAGAATATTTTCTAGGTCTTTGATGTGCAGCCACACAGAGGCAGAAGGAAGCACAGGGATTTTAGCCTGTCTCTCTCAAGTCTGGCACACAAATGGGGGTGCCCTAATTATGCAAAAATTACACCTGCAAAAGACATTCCTCATTTGAAATCTAGCCCTGTCTGAAATGCGAGACAGAAAGGAAATCTGTTTTTTTCAGTGAATTCGGAAAATGTGGAACTTAAGTCAGAGGAACTGCTTGTATGTGTGCTGCTGCTGTTCGTCTTTCACAGAAATAAAATTTAATATGAATATGTTTATTATTACCTCATAAAGCCAAGCAGCATTTTAGAGCAGAAAATATCTTTGATGGATTGTTTCCCCCCATTGGAATGAAATCCCCGTGAAAACAATAACATGTTTAAGGAGTCCTTTGGGAAGCAGAGGATGACGAGGCTGGAAAGCCTGGTGCAGTTTCACACTGGTCTGTAAATAAGCTCACACCTCTCTTCTGTCTCTTCCTGGTTCTATCCACCTGGGAAGATGTTTATTTTTAGGACACTACCTATATTTCTATTACTGTCTCTGGAACTAGAAGCAGTTCTTGTACTAACAGGATTTACTTTGGAAACTTTTTGAAGCTGTGGACGTTAAAAATTAGAGTTGTCCTATCCCTTTCTAGGGTTAATTGGATGTGAAAGCCTCAGTGTATTTCACACCTTCAACTGCTTATAGAATAGGGTGATATGAGTGATGTATGTGTGCTGGGGGGAGCTTTGCAGCTGAGAGGGAAGCACAGGAAAGCGGATCCTGCTTCTGAGGCATGTCGGCTGCAGGGCCTGTGTCTGCTTCTCTACATGTATGCATTGCTCACAGTGAGGTTCTTACGGGGTTTTTTGTGATGTCAAAACCCACATTGGCTGTACTTCTCTGTCCCTCTGCTTGTAAGACTTAAAAATGGACACAGATCACTTTGAAATTTAAGTGTAACTTAATTGACTCTAAGGGACACTGTCTCTTCCCCATCCTTGATCTCTTCAAAACACTTTGAGCTCTCCCAATGGAAAGTGCTAAAAAGGTGAACAGTATTTTTCCTCCTGCACATACTATTTTTCTTAGTGATTTGAAGGGTTGTTTCTGTACCAGTTGGCAGAACAGCATCATAATCTCTCCCTGTCTATACAGAAATATAGGCAATTTGATTGAACCCCCCCAACAAATAACCTTCACCATTAGTCATCAAAGGTGTTAATAAGTAAAGCACATAAATATTACATTGACTATCTGCCTCAAATAATACAACTCCCGCAAGATAAGCTTCATTAAAAGGACTGACCTGTCTCTCTGTTGAAATTTTTATGGAATTGTAGCATGCCCAATCATTACATGGGGGAAGCAGCTAAAATTACCTGGAGATGTAAGATTTGGGGGAAAAAAGAAAGGTGACCCCATTGCTGCAAGGTTCGATGCCCAAAACAAAGAAATCCACACTCCTTCCCCCCCACCAAACACAAAACCACTTATAAAGGGAGAAAATTTAATTAAAAGATTGAACTTGGAGGCAGCAGCTGAATCAGATTTATAGTCTGAAGATCTAGGACGCTCCTGCAAGTCTTCCATCTGGATCACTTATTTGTTAGGAAAGGAATTTTTCTGCTGTAGATGGTTTACTATTGCACAACTAACATTTACAAAGCAACTGAAATGGAAATGGTGAAAGAACCCACCTAAAAACCCCAAATGAAGAAATACCCCAGAAGCAGTTTAGAGCAGCGAGGTGTCTTGTCCCACCCAGTGTTGAAGGTCAGCTTTGGTTGTGATGTTTTTCCCTTGTGTCTTGCTGCACTCTCACGTGAGGTCACTTTTCTGTTCAACTCCTCAGAGATGTCCATCTCCTACCAGCAAATCCCTGTAGTGTAAAAGCTGGAGATGAAAATCTAGGCGGTCCTGTCCTCCACCTGTCCTTTACAGAATATTGTTCTTCAGTATAGTTATCATTTCCTACTTGAATATGTTTAAACTGTGTAAGTGGCCTTACTGCTGAAGATGAAAGTAATTTGAAAGTGCTGTCTTTCAAGGTGTTGAGCATCCTTGTGTGTTATAAAGTCAGTGGGAGTTGATAGCACTAATCACCTCATAGGAAGCATTTACCATCCATGAGGGTTGGAGTTGTACATTACAAAGTCCCTCAGGGAAGGAGTCTGTCATGATTTATTTGTCTTTGAATTTCCTGAGTCCCCTGTGGTGCTGTATAAATAACAACACCCTTCTGGAAATGCCATTTGTGCAGCCGTGCTAACTGACCCACTTATCTTAAACATCTCAAACATCTCTAACTTCTTTCCTACTGTTAGGCCCGAGGGTGCAATGTTTGTGCTCTCAGGAAGCTGAGCAGGGGATGCTGGTGGAGATCTGGGGCCCCCAGCCCAGCAGCCTCCCCTCCAGCACCACGCTGCAAAGTGGCACAGGCCCAGGGGCTAGCCCTGCCCTGGGAGCATGTAAGTGCCTCACTTGTCATTAAAAGTTTAGCTGGAAACTAGTTTATCCAAGAGATGACCTGCAAACATTGAGAAGAGCAAAGAATTTTAGGACAGCGTTTCAAATGTCTCAGACTGAGATGGTGGGGGAGATTCCTGGCTTGTTTTCTCCCTGTCCTCATTAACGGGGTCACAGCGGCAGGTTTGGGTGTCTGGTGCAGGATACGCTCCACTGCCTGTGTCGAGGCGTTGAGGCAATCACTTGCCCTCCACCACTGAGCATTGCTGTGTGTTGCCTCTGGATTTGTCAGCTTGGTTTGAATGGCAGAGCAGATCAGCTCACCCTCGCCTCAGCACCCTGCCTCCAGCCTGTGCTGGGTGTCATCGTCGCTAGACGATGATGTAGGCGTTGGATCTCTCTGAGCGATCCACATGAAGTGCATCACTGCTCATTTCCACGAGCCTTATCAAGCAGATGTGTCCCCAGGTGGGAGCACGTGAGACCCACTGTCTAGACTAGGCAGAGGGGAGGAAAAAAAAAGAGAAAATCTGACATCTGTTTGGTGTCAGATGCCCCCCTTATCCTGCTGCTCAGCACGCTGACTGAATTACAGATTTACTGCAGAGATGGAAGGCTCTCCCTTTTAACACAGCCCAATTGATGCGGGTTTAGAGGGCTAGCTCCTCTGGAGAGAAAGGTTATATACTCCTTTGCTTGTAACAAGTGATTCCAGCAAGTACAAAAGCCCTCAGAGCAGCATTGCCGGTGCATTCAGTGCTGGGAGTGTGCAGGGTGGTGAGGCAGGACACCAGCTCCTGTAGCAATTCAAGTGTGTGTCTGTGAAATCACATATGATGATGTATCTTTGGGGTTTGAATTTTTGTACTGACTGTAGTGGGGCAGGGGAGGAATTCAGGCTCCTCTCTCTGCAGCTTGAGGTGACCGTGTGCTCTCAGTTAAGCAGGGAATGTCACAGTGCAGCCCAGGCACTCGTAGCGCTGTCATCAGAGCAAACCTGCTTGCTGCTCACCACCCTCACCCACCCATGCAGCTCAGGACAGGGCTATCTTGTGGCTCGTGGCACTGCACTGAGTGCAGCCACTCAGGAAGAGGCTTTTCACTCCATTTCAGACATTCTGAATTCAGTTAGAGCTTTCCTGGACTTGGTTAATTCAAATTTTTGATTTTACACTCTGCTGTCGTTTCCTCCAGGGGAATGTGCAGGCTGAGCATAACTACTGTTTCCTTCTAGCCATACCAGCCCCACCGTTTCAGCAATGGTGAGAGCTCTATAAAAGCTTTTATACATGGATTGCAAGGGGATTGCTCCACACTAAAGTGCTTTCTGATCAATGCTTATGAAGGTCAGCTATTACTCTGTAGAAGTTTGAAACCTACTTGTTAAATTAGGAATTTTTTTTAAGGATGCAGTCCTGGAAATACTGCAGATCAGGTGTGTACAATCCTCTGGTAGAAAAAGCTTCCTGTCTAATTCAGAAATACATCTGGTTTTCAGTTGTTTTGCAGCTCTTTTTTTCACCTCTTTATTGCACGCTCATCACCAATAAAAGAAAAAAGGGGAACCTAAAATCCAAAGTTCACTCCTGTGGTCAAATAATTTTTTGTCTCATGTGAAAGAGTTTTGCTGCTAAATGCGTTATCTGCTGCGGGAGACGGAGCTGACAGGCCCTGGGCTGGGAGTTCGACTGTTAAATCCCACCGACAAGGCTGTTGATGACTTTGACAGATAGCACAGCTTTTATGTTGTGGCTCAGCTTCACATTCAGATTTTCTTAACCTCATAATATTGAGATCTTCTCATGAGGAGATGCTCTGACAAGTTGAAATATTATTTCAGTGGTTGCCCGCCAAATACACCTCTTATCCAAATTAAATTCTTTCGGCTTTCTCTGTAATTATGCGATGAGCCAAGGAGGCCTGTGAGCTGCACAGTGAGGGTTGGGGCTTGCTTGGGGACATGTGTGTCGATGAACCAGCCTCTTGCTGGGTTTTTTTTCAGAGGCTTGTCTTTAATGTTCCTCAGCAAGGATGTCAGGACCACACGGAGGCTGCGGGACACCCCAAAGTTGGGGTGCATCACAAGGTGATGCGATATCTAATGTGTAAACGCAGAAAAGGGGCCCAGGGGTAAACTGTTGTGGGCTGTACACCTTCTTTCACATGCTGAAGAGCCCTGAATAGCAGGGCTCCATCTCTTTTGCAAAGGGACGGATTCATCCCTGGATTTTGGAGGCACTTCTTCCCCAGGAGCCTGGCAGCCAGACCCTGCACAATGCTTCCTCTCTCCACATGGCCATTTTATTGAGGTTCATCTCTGTCTGTGACGTTACTTCCCAAGTAGCTCACAGCCTCCTCTGGTCATTACATTGTGTTGGATTTTGGAGGAAAGCAAAAAAGGCTGCCTTTTTTTTTTCTTTTGTGTGTGTGTGTGTGTGTGTGTGTGTGTGTGTAGTTTTATTTAGGACTCACTCGTGCCAGTGAGTGAATTAGAGTCATGGTGATGCAGTTGATGTATATGCAGAGAAATGCACAGCAATATCCAGTGCAGAGATCGGTGCTTCCAGGTAGGAAAGAATCCCATGCAGGGATTTACGTCCCCACTCAACTTTGGTGCAGGGCTGCACAGCCAGATAGGGGCTCAGTGGAGTCTTTCCTTCCTCTCCTCCTGTTAAAGTGTCAGCCCCTCGTGCTGCAAAGCCAGATGGCAGACTCGATGGCTCCTCAGTGGAGCTGCTTCCCTTATGATGTGATCTCTCTCCTTCTGTGGGCCAGATCCTCAGCTGGGACAAATCATAACAGCTCCCTGGGTTTCACTGCAGCAATGGGAAATTACAGCTGCCGACTCCAGCTGCTGAGGATCCAGCCGGTACCAAACAAAGAGCCCAGTGAAAACCTTAGCTCAAGGAGATGGCTGCCAGAAATTCAGATGCACAGCTGTAGAGCCAAAAGCAAATCTGGCCTGTGATGTCATTGCTTGCCATTGTGCCACTGAACCCGCGCTTTAAACCTGATGCTGCAATAAATACTGTGAAAGTGCTGGCTACACCTGCACAAATCCACTTCCAAACCCAGGGACTCAGAAGGCTGCACAGACATACCTGAGGTCAAAATCTGGCACTCCTCTTTCCACTTCATGCCTTTTCTGCCTACTGTTGGCTTCCTTTGGCAGGTGCCAGCTGGCCCTTTGCCTTTTGTCTGCCTTGGGTTTGGTGAGCATCACTTTGCCCCCACTCTGCCGGTGGACAGCCATTTACGATGTGTTTATTCTTGTTGAACTGGTAAAACACTCAATTGGGAGAAAAGCCTGCCAGTCAATTTGGTAGGAATGGGGCTGTTTCTCATGTTGTGCCATTGCTGATGTAAAATCCATGAGTTTCCTCACACCTGCAGGAGAGGCCCTGGGGTTCAGCTTCGTGCAGGGTTTTGGAAGATGCCCACCAAGCTGTGAATAAAGGGCTCCAGTGGATTTCAGCACAGCTTCAGTCCCAAAGCATGCAGGGTTTCTGGCAGCAGGTTTCTTCCAGCATCACACTTTATATATATACATAAATATATATATATTGGATCTCACTTAGTCATGAGTGTTTTTCTTCTACAGGAAGGAGGAGATGCATAGAAAGGAAATGTAATGGCTGCATATAGGAAAAATGTTACTTTCTTTGGCTTTAAAAGTTGAGTTCATACAAACCACAGGAATATTCCTCCTCCCACTGGGAGAGTCAGGTTTTGTCTGGGTATCATGTCATCTGTCCACATTCGTTTTGGATCCAGAAGAAATTATTAAAAGTGATTGAAAAATCAGGCTTTGAAACAGTTGGTATGGAAGTGTGAGACCTGTCTATCACCTTCCATCAAAGAAGTCTTGGCACCTTTCTCGCCATCTGACAAATCTCCTCACTCCGCTTCTGTAAAACAGAAATGTTGGCTGCTTTGGTGAGGGAATGCAGCCTAGTTGATACCAGCAGATATTCCTTGCTCGCCACGTGACCTGCTGGTAAGCAGCCTTGATAGAAAATTAATCCTTTTAAAAGGGAATTAAGGAGACTGGAGGCTATGACTGTGCCCTGAAAAACATGTTGGTCTCTGGGATATGGTCCACAAGAAGCCTTTTTCTACTTTTTTTTAAAAGGAGGTGCTTTCTGTTCTCTATCATTGGCCTGTTGGATTTTTTTTTTCTGCTGTCACTGGTGATGCTTTCTTGGTCAACATCCTGCACCATCATCTAGTCAGATTTCCTTTCAAACTACTTGTTTTCCAGCATTATCCCCTTTCTCTTCTGTTCTCAGAAGTGAGTGATTGACCTATTTTCTATTTCTTTGTGTTTCTGCATCAGTCTTTTTATTAGCAGGCTGAAGTGTCACTCACTAATCTAGGAAAACAGCCCTGTCCCAAAGTAGCATAGCCATATGCCTAAGTGCCTTCTTGAGTTTAAAACTAAATCCACAGCCTTCTCCTGCTGTCTCCCACCAACAGAGAGCTGTTTCCAAGCTAGGACTGCAGTCACAAACACAGGGCCACTGCAGGATCAGTGCACAGAGTCAGTTTGGCAGCCCCACACTGGGATTAGGTTAAAGGCTGGGACTCGGAGCTGTTGACTGCTCAGCTCATAGGCAGCTGAGCGACTGCAAGATGGGAGCAGCAAATTTGGATTTGGTGCTGACACAGCCTTTCAATAACCAGATCCTGGGTGCAGAGCACCTCTATATGCAATAATATGTATAATACGTAAAATAAGGAGAATTAGCCCACCTGTTACTTTTCCCCTTACCTGCTAAGTTACCACATATCTACTCTTCTGCACCTGCTCTCGTTGACTATAGAGACGGTACCTGTCTGCTGAAAACAAATTCAACAGAATTGGCTTATTCGTTCTGGATCTGTCCTCACTGTCACCTCCCTGCAGAAAAAAACCTAGGTCTGTCCACCTTGACACCACTCCTCTGAATGTGTGTCACTTTTTATTCAAGTTATTGCCAGTAACTTTTCCCAGTGCTAAGGCCAGGCTCAGGGAGCCGGATGTTCTTCGCCCTCTGTCCTGAACCTGAGCTCACCTGGTCTCTCCTCTGCTCCTCATGGGGAGTTAAAGGGCTTCCTCCATACAGGTCCTTCAGGCTCTTGCTCCTGCCTTGCTGATCCTCCCGACCTCTCCAGACCATTGTTTGATTTTAATTGTTCTTATCCCTTTCTTCGGTCATTTGACATATTTGCATGTTGCCTAGCATTTCATTAATTTTTCATTTTCTGCCCCCGGGAAATTTCTCTCCAATTTTGGCATGTTTCCCTCATTCTCCCTGCAGAACACTGAGTCAAAGAAATCATTTAGTTTCCTAGTAATATCCGCCTCATCTGTCATCAAGAGATAAAATTACTAAAACAATGAACAAAAGGTTAAAAAAAAGCTGGATGTGTCCAACTGCCAGATTATAGGTCCTTGCAGTCAAATACTGGTTGTATGTGTATTTTCCCTGTATGCTTTCACATTCGCCTCCTGCCAACTCCTTCCCCTGTGCTGAAACAACTTGGTTTGATCTGATCCATCTTTCTTGCCTAAAAAATGGGGTGGAAACCTCTCCTGAAAGCATCATTTTTGCTGATGGGACAGCTGAAAGGTTTTTGGAGATGTCTCTTTGTTGACTGTCGTTAAAAGGAAGTGAAGAGTGGTTTGTAGCACTAGAAGTTTTATTGGGATGCTTGTGAGTGGGAACGGGCAACCTTTGCCTTCTCAAAGCATGCAGGAAACGCTCAAAACATTGGGTAGACAGAGCCAAAAAAAAGCAGGAACAAGAAGTGAGTCTGCTTAGCAGAGAAGAGGAAATTCTTGGTTTATTATTATTCATATTGCAAATGAAAGTGTTTTTCTTGGCCAGCAGATTGTACACAGCACATTTATTATCATTATTAGTGCTGTGGACAAGGATCTGCAAGTGGATATACCCAAATTTCTCCGGGTACAGAAATTCCTTTGGAAGGCAACGGCTCACACAGGTGGGACGGATGCAGTGAATGACTGACGGCTTCCTCCAGTTTGACTTCAGGATCCTGAGGCAGCAGATGTTAACGGGGTGTGCTGGAGGTCCTCGCGGAGCCAGGCATGGGAAGAGAGTGCCAGGGCCAGGCTCTGTCCTCTGCTGGGTGGTGCAAACCCGGAGCTCTTCGGGCGGTTACACCGGACTGACACTCACATTGCTCAGATGTGCTCTCTCCTAACTGCGAGTTAGTCGACGGTCTTTTAAACTTCAGAGATCTTCAGGCCTCTGCAAATTACCTTGCAGGTTTTTCACAAGCAAGCGTTATGTCCCAAGTTAGTAAAATTGAATAAAACGTTGTCTGAGTCATCTAAAATTTGTACTGGGGAGCTCTTGTTCAACAGAATGAGACTCTCTGTGTGTTTCAAACAGCTGTGAGGCTGAAGCTTGCTTTTATCCCAGATGTGTGAATTTTCAGCAATGCTATTAACTGGATTGTTCATCCTCAACACTGTATGAAATTCCTTCCTGCTACGGCCATTGAAGGGAACAAAGAAAGAAAGAAAAGGCTGGGTGGGGTGGGGTGGCTGTTGCAAGGTGTCTTTGCTTTCCTAGAGTGATTGTAGAATAAAGCTTCTGACAAAGCCAGACTCTGCAAGTCAGTGGATGTGTTTCATGTGATAAAGGAAAAAACGGGTAAAAGGCCTCAAATTATATCTCAGTTCGGAGAATTATACTTTGGGCTCCTGGCAATTTTGGTGGTTATTTTAAAGGTGGAATCCAAAAAGTATAGAAATGTGCGATGGCTTCATGACATGTTAGTACCAGGCAAAGCCACCAAGTCACCACTAGCCAATGGGGAAAATTTTTCAAGCCTTGACAGAAAATATCAGTGTGTTTTGCATTTGAGCTGCAGTTCAGTTTGAACTCTTTGAAGACCTTCTTATCTGTGCTCCTCTGGGTTTGGATTTTTGCTTTTCAAATGTGACAAAGAACTCTTCCTGCTTGAAAAAAGGCCAAGGCCCTGCCCTTATGGTGCTTTGCTTTTCATATTGTTAAAGTGTGTGTGGAGTAGAGAAATATCACCAAATCATGACCTTTGTTTACAGACTAAGTAAATATTGGTAACCATGGAGTTTATATCACAATGTCAGAGGGAAGACTTTTGTCCAGTCACTGATTGTCCAGAAGGCGTGTGTGTGGTCTGTCCTTTACAGCCCATGGCCATGCTCTGTTATGAATTTGCCAGAAGAATCAGTCCTTTTTCCAAAAAAAAAAAAAAATCGGTGTTTTTCCAAACTGCTATGGGAGCAGTCCTAGACCACTTGTTATTCCATAACTCAGGTTAGTAAAACACTGTAAGTTTGCTTTTCTCATTTCAACTTGATGACCTGTGATGAACAAAAATTGAGTGAGCTATTCCAGTTTATTTCCCATGTGCATTTTAATTCTGCCTCCAATGCAGGTTGCTCCATCAATTTATATTTTTCTTAGATCAAGAGTTGCTATTTAATTTTTCCAAATATTTCAGCTGTTTTAAATTTGCTGTGTTAAATGCCCACTAAAGCATCAGGATGACAGTTAGTTTGGAGGTCTGTTTTATGAAATATTTTGGCATTACCAAATTTGTTTTCTTTCAAAACTCGAATAAAACCAACCTTGTTTGAATTTCCCATTAGAACAGAATTTGCGAAGCTAGAGGTGAAATACCTCTTTCCATCATAATTAAAAAGTGTGAGAGGTCTCAAGGAATCAATCTGCAGGAATCAAACCCCATTGTTGGCAGCACAGAGGGAACTCTACTACTTTCTAAAAGACAAGGCAAGCAGAGGGATTGAACAGAAGACCCAAATTTTAAATCCATCTCCATGGCCCATTATTGCTGTTGTTGTGTCATTGCATTTAGCTTCAGAGCCCTTCAAGACCCACTCCTTGTCCCCACGAATGTGGCAGATAAGGACAGGGACCTCTGTCTCTCTCTTCTGTTTAAATGTACAGCTCCAGTGATCTGTAGTATACATCACCAAAAGAAAACATATGGCTCCTTTTGCATTTTTATTCAGAGGAGTGGGGATTCTAAGGTGACATTTCTGGTAGTCTCTAATGAGCAGCTTTGTAACATGTGCTTGCATATGTATCCTCTAGTATCAAATCTCAACATCATGTCAGGGTGGCACATGACTTGACATTGTAAATGTCATTAGTGTCTTGTATGTTAACAACCCTAATTGTTTTCAGTGATCTGTCCTGAATTGTTAGCTGAGGACACCAGCTTTTAACGGGAGACCTTGCACTAATTGCCCGTTTTTCACAGATTGGCTAAATCTTTGGCCTTTTGAAGTTTGTGTGTGTATGTGTGTGTGTATAATCTTTGTTAAAGGCATACAGATGATGAATAGAGCATTCAGCTGTGCTGGCATCCTCCAGCAGTGACTATGGACCTCAGTGGTTCCTACCAGTGAGTTCCTGGGAAGAGACAGCCAGCTGTTAACGACCCTGGCTGCACTCTCTTTTATGTTCAGAAGCTCCCAGAATAAAAAGACACTACAGAACCTCACAGTTTATAATTTGTGTGAGACCTTGTTTAGCTTTGACTTATTTGGAATCTTACTTCTTGGAATCTGGGATCACATTATACAAACACACTTCAGCCATAAATTCTGCAGACTTGCAAAAGTGGTTACAAAAACCAATGCTCTGAAGTGGTGAAAGCCCTTCTTTGGTCCTTTAAATGGTGTCTCACTTATTTGCAACTAGTGAAATTCAACTATAAAAATTCTTTTCTGAATGAAAGGAACTTCTGTAGTAAATAACCCTGACATCTGTAAAGCAATCCAGAATAACAGCCATCTTCAAAGTAACGTGACTTACAAATTTAATGGCAAAAGGAGATTTTCTCCAGAAGACCAGGGAAAACAATTTAGGGGACAGTAAGCATTTCTCTTGCTGAGCAGCTACTAGAGCAAATCTCTCTGCTGCCTGGTTCAGCAGTTCCCTGTCCTATGGTAATTTTGTCCTGCCATATGAACCTGATTCGAGGTCCCCTGAGCCAGGCTTGTAGTGGTGATTTCCTCATGCACAGCGTCACTCCGTGCTGCTCTGTGGTGACAAATAGCAAAGCTGACAGGAGATGCTGGGACCCAAGGAGAACCCTCCTCAAATTGCTGTCCTGGGGTCAAGGGATGCCAGAGGCTGGGGTGGGACCGTGGAGGGAGGGAGCCCAGCGTGTAAGCACACTGTACTGGGCAGCATCTGCAAACACAAGCCTGAGGAGCCAAGGTTCAGGGAACTCTTCTGTTTTTAAAGTAATAGGGAAAAAATGTTTGCTTTTGGCAGAAATTTGGATTAAATTCCGCTTCCATCAGGTTGTGTTAAAAGAGAAATTGTGACTCCCTCATACTTGTCACATAGATTTTTACTTTTCGAAGAAACAAAATATTAATAGATTCTGAAAGTGTAAGACCTTGTAGCGCTTGTGTTTTGATTTATGGCTTCTAATAGCAAAGGAAGCAATACTGTGTGAACAAATTATTCAGAGATCAGAAAAAGCTGGGAGGCAGGGGAGAGGGGGGAAACAAGAGGCCACTAAAGAAATTCGCCTGAAGAGGCACCTAAAGTGATTCCTGTTTCCCAGTGGAGGGCTGGGATAAAGTGTGCAGCGCTGAAATGTGACTGAGCCCATCCCAGATGTATATTCAGCAATGCAGAAAGAGGAGGCAGAAATGGAGAGCAGAAAGGTTGTTAAATGTGGGGGAAAGGAGAACGTTTGGGTTTTTTGGAGGGAGAGGTTTTTTTTGTGCGCTGTGCTGTGCTGCTCTCGCAGCGGTGGGGATTAGGAGGCTGCCTGGTACCACAGCAGGTCTATTGAGGACTCCCGTCTGAAGCAGTGCTTTAGCATTCACCATACATAGACTGAACTGCTGACAGTCCATTCAGCAGGGCGAGTGAAAAGGACAAAACTGCCCTGTGTTCTGCTCAGCTGCACTGCTCTCTGTTTTGGACTAATAGAAAAACTCTGCTCCAACAGCAAAGGAAACTCACATCTCTTACTAGCAGGAGATTAGGCAAGCCTTGGTTGTATCTGATATTCCAGCTGCTGAAGTGTGGGGTGGGATGCCAGAACGTTCTGCTTTCAGAACTGCAGGTTGAAAGAGTTTGTCATTTGATAATTCAATCTATACAATTCTCTTTAAACTCTTTTCCTAGTGGAGTCATTAAGTACACAGGAATGTTTGGCAGAGAAGTGATGGAGTGTGATATATCTTATTTTGGGAACTGACTTTCTTTTTTAATAACAATGAACATTTTTTCCGCCCATCACTTTTGTGACTGACACAGGAGATGTAGTAAAACTCTATTCAGAAGTGGTAGGTCAACCTGCAGCATTTCCTACATACACAAACAGCTAACAACATTGTCTGGGTAAACCCCTCAGATTTACAGCCAAGTGCTTGTTTGAACTTCCTAAGCATGTTGAAAGACTGATCTTAATGTAAACAGGACCTGCTTGCAGCACTGACAATAACACCTTACTTTAGTGGGAGCAGGAGGAGGATGCACAGGGATCCAGCAGGATGTGTCTGATACGACACTGACATGAAATTTTGACAGTGGAAGCAGATGTTTTGAGGGTTTATATTTTCAAATTACCCTTCTGGAGCCTCCTAAAAAGAAGGAAGGTTTAGAGCATGCTCATCGCTTCTCTTCTTGAAATCTCTACTCCTTAAGAGGTCTCTTGCAGTTGCTAAGAAACTAGGTTCCCCAAATGGACATCCCTTTGAAAATTCCGGTTTATTATCAGAAGTGTTTGTGGTATTTCAAAGAAGGCACAAAATGATGAATAGTTTTATGTTTTGTTTTGGGGTTTTTTTTGGTAGGTGGAGGGTTTTTTGGTTTGTTTTTTTTTTGGGCGGGGGGGGTTGGTGTGTGTGTGTGTGTGTAGGGTTTTTTGTTGTTTGTTTGGGAGGGGTTCTTATTTTTGTTATTTTTGGCTTGCTGCTGTGGGCAAGAACAAAAAGAACCATCTTTTCTCATAGAGACACCTGACAAATGAGAAATTTGGCAGAGGAAAGGACGTCCATCATCCCTGGGCTTAGGAGGATGCTGCTTTTATAATATGAGAAAATTGGTCCATGTACACAGGGCCAACATAACACAATCCCACCTCCCTCAGGTCTCTTTTCCAAGTCTGCATGGTTAACACAGGTGAGGGAGGACCATGGGGACAGAACAAGGAACATCTTTATCCTGGCGCCACGTCCAGCTTTTGCTGTTCAGGCTCTGCTTTTTCACTGCCCTGCGTATCTCCATTCCAGACCCAAACTCTTGCAGTGAACAGGCTCCAGGAAGAATTTCTGGATGGTGAAGTTGTTCTTGTGGTTACTGTGGCAAGGTGACCAAGAGGCTGAGTCTCAGATGGGGCCAGCTTGAGCAGCAGTGAGTGCTTGAGCAGGCCAGGGCACTCATTTCTCTTGCCTAGAAGATGGGTAATGGCTCTGCCAAGCTTTTTAGTGTGGTAGCTTACCAAGTGCACTTATAACTGCTTCATTATCGGTACGTTCCACTGCTCTTCGACATGAAGACATCCTCTTGTGAGCTGTTCTCAAAATCCTTCTCTGCTTCTCCGGGAAAGTGAGAAGCCATCATCGCCCTTTGCACTAACACGGTTTTGTGTTCTTCCCTGGGAAAACAGCCATCCTTTGAGCTTATCCCCAGTCTCAAGCTTGTTCCATTTTTTGTTTAAAGACGTATTATCTTCAAAAATAGAAATCAAGGTCCAACTTTTCTGATTTATACACTCCACACTACCACCTGGTCCTGAATCTGCAGTGATTCCATGTAAAGGTTTCCCATCTCTTTCAGTGGGTGTTTCATGTATGGATAGTACGTACTGACTTGGCCTTGTAATGATGTGTTTGCTGGCTGTGTGTTATTTAGCTGCTAGTTATCTTTGTGTACTGTAGAGAAATTCAGGCAAGATTTGCTACTTGCTAAACAGGAAAGCAGGGTGGGAACCGAAGTCTTTTTATGCATGTCAACTCCTTTAGGTTTTTCCTACAACAAATATCTTCTGTTTAAGAAAACAGTGTCTGACAGGAGAAAAATGGGAACAAAATGATCATGGATTTTCAGCTTGGACAAGAAATTGCATACTGCTTTTATTCCAGATTCTGGATTTGAATATTATCTTGTCTGGAAAGGTTCAATGAGGTTTTACTGCCAAAAATCAGCATGTTCTTATCAACCCCACACCCTGTCTTCTGATCACCGTGGAAAAAAGGATCATTCAGGCCTGTCTTATGTTCAAAAAGGCAGTTTATAACTTGAGCAAGTTAGCCTGAAATAAAGAATTATGGCTTGGATGTCTGTCTTCCTCATCTGCATGAATTTACAACATCTATTTGAACTGGCACTGATTAATAGTCTTTAAAATAGCACAGGGCATTTAATTGAAGAGGACTGACAATATGCAAGGAATAATAGGCTGTGAAAGGAATGAGGTTACATAGCTAGATGTTTTCTTTTTCTTTGTAATTTGCCTTTGAGACTAAGTTAAATTTCCTTTTCTGTGTATATAAGATAAGCAGTAGTTGTTGGTCTTGTTCGAAATGATTTCTTGATTTCGTTAAGGGTCCAAATCATTCTGGAAAAAGAGAGGCTCAGGTCCAGTGCAGAAGTCACACTGTGCCTGGGCTGTGGGTCTGTAACAATGCGTCTGCTACTGTGGGTCTGTAACAGTGCATCTGCTTCAGACTCATGGATTTTTCCCTTGGTTTCCAGATCTCCTGGCTATTCTGGTTTCTTGTCTTTGTTTTTCCTTTCTTTTTATAAGAAGAATTTCCACTGCCATATCATCCTAGGATGTCCACTGGCTGTTGGGTGTCTCTCATACCAATGTGGGCATAGGTCCCATCTGTGCATCCATAGAAAGTGTGCTGTGAATTTTCTGTTTCCCTTGAGTTGGGTATTGAGGCACAGCTGTAAATGACAGCCCAAGTAACCAAGAGGAAAGTTACTGGGCAGTTTCTAAGCAGGGAGAAAGGGGAAGAAAAAGAAAGGACACTCTTGTTTAACAAAGTATTCTGAAGCTTTTCCCCATCGTCTTAATTATTAGTTCCTCACTATTTCCTTCCATAAATAATTATGAAGAAGAACGGTCATAAATTATAACTTATTTTGCCCCAATTAATGTTGAATGATCAGTGCAGTTTGCAGAATTGAGTGATTCAACTGCACTAATGGATCGTGGTGAAAATGGGTTTCTGTCACGTTATATAATGCTCTGTTATTGTCTTTAGCTCAGCCCATGAGATGCTAGAAAATCTCTTGTTTGCACTTTCTTGGAAGCTGGAGTCTGTCTCAGATTGCCAAGCAAATTACGTGGGTTTTCTCCTCAATGCTGTTACCAGGAACCCTGACAAAGTCCAAACCAGGAAATGGCTGGATTTCTTATTCGAGGGTTATCTTTATGACAAAAAACCAGTGAGAACTCATTACAGATAAGTGTATTTACTGTATCCTTCTCTAAGATCATGATCTTACATATTAATTTTCAGGACTACCAATTTCCCAATGGTTTGACTGAGATCTGCAAAAGCCATTGATAAGAGTTTATTTCCTGTCATGGGACTAGACTCTGTTTCCAATTACCATCCTACAGCTTTATGTGCAACAGATCATTGACTATTTAGAAGACAGGATAAAAAAAAAAAAATCTGTATAAAATGTGCTTCTTTTAACTTGTGCCACATTCAAATTTTCTTCTTTTGACTTTCAATCATGCAATTTAGCAGGATAATATTTTCATTAAAAAGTGAGTCTTCCTGTCTCCCTTTCTCTTTTTTTTTTTAATTCATTGTCCTCATTTTCACTAATTATCTGTCTGTTCTTACCCCATTTCACTTTCAGCTGGAAAGGCCTGGCAGTTCTGAGCTATCACACAATCTTTTTCTTTTAGGAAAGTCCTATGTAGTGCATTAAGTTCTTATAATTTCCAGTTGGGTTAAAGGAAGGTCACAGGACTGTTAGATTACCCTGTTTTCAAGAAATAATATGTATCTCTGACTTGAAGAAATATGTATTCAGCCTGAAGAAATGATAAGCATTGTCTCCCAGATGACACAAGTGCTCCAACAGGAAGCTTCTATAAAGAGATATGGCTCCAGCCTGGAGACATTGGAGATGAGCACATTTCTTTATGACTTCTTGACTGCCTTTCAGCACAAGTCCCCTCATAACAAGATCCAGGTCTTGGCCTAAAAAAGGCCTTGGAAAGGCCTTGGAATTTGGCCTTCTATGCCAGAAGAACATGTGGCTGGGACCCGCTGTAATGGAGATGCATCTGAGACCTTGGATGTATCTCCCGTATGGAGGAACAGATTTGACTTGCAGCTACAAGTCCTGTGTGAGACCTGGTTTCCCTCACAGGACAGCAGGATGAAGGACAAAGATAACCTGGTCATTAATAATGTCATATAACATTTCTCTGCTGCCCATTGCTATTTTTTCCTCATTTTTGGTATGCATTTCTTTTTAATTTCTTTTTCCACATTATTGATTACTTGGCCAAATGTAAAATCACAGACTCCATCAAACCAAGTATCCCAGAGTAGGAAGCTGTGGCTCCTCTGATGAGTCTTCTCTTTGGCTTTTGGTCCAGATGTGACTCTCTGGCTGGGAGCAGGGGGAGTCTTTCTGAAGCTCTCTGTTTTTTAACCACACGTCAAACACTGCTGACTGCCAGCTCCCTCTCCATGTGCTGCTTAGCACCTCACATGCAACCATCTGGGACAAGCGTTTTAAATGAGAGGTAATTTGGCATCGATTTGGCTGGTTCACCTGGCAAACAACTGATTACTGCAGATTTCAATGTGTAGGCTTTCCTATTGAGGACCAAATTTTCATGCTCATTTCACTGAACATGCCACACCGAGTTGGGGCATATGCCTTAAAAGGAATGTGATGGTTTTGTTGACCAAGTGTTCTTGCTTTGCAAAAACCATTTTACAAAAGGTTTGTGCTTGTTGCTCCACGCTGCAGTTCCTTGCTGCAACTATGTTGGCAGCCTTCAAGCTCATAGATGGAGGAGTTATTTGCTCCAGTACTCAGGCGATTAGGTATGTGGCTTCATGCCTTATTTTCAAATCTGCCAACTTTTGGAGCTGTTATTGCTCCAAAATTTAGTGCAGTCTTTGTCAGATGTAAGGAAGACGTGAGGAGGAATAGATCTGGGCTAACACCCACTCTGTGCTTAAATGCCTGTTCTACCAACTAGACTCCGTACCTTCTGAGGATCACCACTTGCTGTGGTGGGAATTTCAGATCTAATGAAATGTTTGAAAGCTCAGAAGATTGAGAACGTGTAAACACGCTTCTGAGACAGGCACCCTTTTGAAGTGTTTAGTAAAAATACCTGTAAACATCTGCAGCCCGGAGGATAAGCGAGTGCCTGGTTCGGTCCTGGTCTGTGTCAGGGGAGGCCGGGCGGTGCATGGCACAGGGCTCTGTGCAAGGGACCAGGGTTTATCCTGAGCCTGTGATAACCCCCTGCATGACTCCAGTGAGGGACTTGGCTTTCCCATGCCTCTCTCCCTTCACCCACACAGTAGATTTACTGTACTGTTTTCCATGGCGGCTGATCCAGAATAGGAGCAGCCCTGCTGAGATGTGTGTGTTGAAAGCTCAGGGATGACTCAGACAAGCTGGTTTTCTTTCTGAATTTCTGAATGCAGTGTTTGCCACTCTGATTTCTCACTTCCTTCACTAAATATTTGCACTGAGCGCTGGGTTGCAACTGGAGGTCTTCACTGGGTCAGAACAGGGCAGTGGGGCAGCTGAGAGTAGCTCTCTCTGACCACCATGTCCTGGAAACATACTGAGGCTTGCACTGCTGGTAAATTAGATTACACCCAGTGAAGTTCAAGCGATCAGCAGACTAATTGCTCAAGACTTCACTTGGCAGCAGTGCTAATGTGTGGCACTTGAATATTTTCTCACTTTTTTAGAGATGGACATTTTCTTTCAAGAACAGCTTTGTATCTTTGCTTTCTGCCTTTTAACTTCCCTCTGAGCAAACCGTACAGAAAAACACCCACTTAGCACTGATGGCAAGAAATTTTCTTGGCCAGTGGAAAGACAAGATGCTGCTTCCAGGCTCTGTGGCTGCTCTCGGGAGGCAAGGAAACACGCTGTCCCCGGCATATGGGTGAACCAAGATGCTGGAAGACTGAACGATTTGCTTGTGATCACAAGTTATGTCAGTAGCCAGGATTAAAAACCAAATGTTTCTGGCTAACCCTGGTAACCATTATCCTTCCTTATCTTGGGACCACCAAGGAAAATGTCAGAGCTTCCTGGAGACGAGAGCTGGCACAGCAGGACCCCAGGCAGAGCCACTTGGAGCTGGGGGAAGATCTCACATACTGGGCCACCTGCAGCTTTTTGTGGCTCACTGTGACATGGGTTACTTCCTTCACAGGCTTTCGGAGAGGCCACACCAAGGCAGGGAAGGCTGTTTCCTTCCGAGGAGTAAAATGCGAGTGTAGATTCAGTATTAATTTCTAGATAGTGTTCTGAAACGAGTCCCAGAAATGGATTGGGACCTGCACTGATGTCTAGGTATCTCCATCAGCTGCTATTTTTTTGCAGGATAGCAGTTAAATGAATGGTTAGAAACATCCCATGTTTATAAGTCAGTCACTGCTTCTTGGGCGAAATTAATTTATAAGCAACTTTGAGTAAGATATACATCCTGAGGCTTTTAGCCAATGGATTGTCTATGATGGCTTTATTGTCAGATTAATGTTGCATACCTCTGTGCTACTCTTAGCAGATGGATATGTGGTCTTTTTTTCTCATCCTAAAATAATTTAATAAGGGGAAGATAAAAAATGAAATGGGCTTTCAGTATCAATTTAATCTGCAAAGGGCTTTCAATATCAATTTAATCTGCAGCTATCAGTAGTACCGATAGTAGTACTAGCCATAGCAGTGTGCTCATTCCCTGGTCTCCCTGGAGGCTCTGCATTGTTGCTAGTGTGCCTAAACATTAATTTCCATACTTCAGCTGTCTTGATTTGCTTTTACATTTAACTCAGTTCTGAATTTTCTGAATTTTCTGGATTTTTTTTTGTTGTTGTTGTTGCCTGGAATAATTACAACTTCCCACAAAATGCTGCTTTTGCTTTCAGATACCTGAATTTACTCAACTTAGATCCCAATGTAATGTTATTTTTCATGAAAATCCAAGTAACTATGCAAGGTCCTGAGCTGTAAGTGGCAAGGCAAATCCATTTCTTCTTATAAGGAATTAAAATAATTTGCAGAGAGACCATGATGAGAGTCCCACAGAAGTGTGGAAGTGAAGGATGGTTTCAGCGGGGTAAATCTACAATCCTCTGAATACTGTCAAGTGCTGCTCCTCTCTGCATCAACATGACAAAGGACAAGGTTTAATCCAAAGTCTAAAGCCACTAGTGTTGTGAGGGCTCAATTTTCCCTCCAGCCCCAAGCATTTCATTGTCTGCCATCCTTCCATGCCATCTGTACAAGGCCCTGCCCCTGACACGAAGCAGCCCGTAGCTCTCCAGGACTGGGCTCAGCTTGGAGCACTGGCAGAGAAGCCGAGCTCTCAGCCTGCAAGCAGAAACGCTGTGTTACCAGTTGGGAACTATTTGCGTTCTCAGATGAGGATGACTCAAATAGCACGAGCTGGGGCTGCTGCTGGGAAAATATCATCCGGAGGACGGAGTGAGCCACAAGTACACCCATTCCTTCTCACTGTGCTCGTCTCAGAGTCCCCTTGGCAGTTTAAGGAGACAACTCAGCAGGGGTTTGTTGCAGGAGCAGCAGCCTTGCCTTGTGTGACTGTGAGTTTCTAAAATCTCCAGGCAGATTTCATCATCATGGGCAAGACCTTGGCTGGAGCTGGCTGGGAAAGGATTGGCAATTGCCTGGCACTAAAAGGCTGCATGATTGACTGGGCTCCTTGGGAGTGAATATGTCCTAAGCAGCACAATTAGCATTTGAGGCTGCACTTGCTTAGCTTACACCTGAATGCATAAAGAGATCCAGAGAACAGAAATACATCTCTCAGCACCATAACAGCCGTAATTGGCCTGATGTTACATTGATCACAGTGCTCCTCAATGATGAAAGCCAGGCGCACTACTTTCCAAATCAACAATTTTACACTTAGCTAAAAATGTTAGCATTTGGATTTAACTAAACACCCTTGCTTGTCCTTGTTGGAAGGAGATAACAAAGGGAGGAAAGGCACAGTAAAGCTGCAAGGATGGCCTGGCAGGACTGCCCTTGCAAGCAGGCACCTCCAGCTCATGAAACCAGCATGGAAAGGCCGGGTGTGTAAAACTGGCTAACATTTTGGAACGTTCCTCAGAACTCGCTAACTCAGTACATCTGCAAATGCTGGCCACGTTCCCAGCCTTTATTTTCAGCCCACTTTTCCTGTAAGCTCTTATGCATTATCTCTTTGGTTGCCATCAGACGTTGTCATTAACTTCCAAAAGCACAAGGACGGTGGAGGCAAAGCGCAGATGTGGATGGGGTGGTGGGGTGGTCAGCGTTAGTGCACCTGTACATGAAGGAATGCTTTGTGACAACTTGGTAACAGAGCAAACGTTCCCTCAGTTTACCCACCGTGAATCTGTGTTTCACAAACAGCTCAAAGCTAACGCTTCTGCAAACCCTTTGCAAGGCTCGAGGTGACCATCGCACTGGGATCCACAGAGCAGCCCTGTGGGTGTAATATATGTTTGACTGGTGGCACCCAAAACCATTTGACACGGGAGCCCGGAGGAAAGAGCTGGATGTATTGCGGGATGAAATGGGGAGAAGCAAAGGCACGGCTGAAAATTTTTGCTGTAGGGAACTCATAGAAGACATTACGAGGAGTTAGAGGGTCTGTATGTCAGCATGGTAGGAAGCTAATCTGTTCCTCTGCCCCTAGAACATCTTGTTTCTTTCATATGCAGGATGATGGGGCTCAGATACCTGATTACGACCTGTCAGAGTTGCCATGAGGGAAACCTGCTAACCCCTACAATGCTGGGGTTTACAGACAGACAGCTGGGGAATGGTTAAGTTACATGTGTGCACATGGGCCTCTGTAAGTAAATTGGCCATGTCTGTGATGCAGTAATTTGCAGCTGTCAAATAGTTAATGTCGACTCAGCCTGTGGACTCATAAATTTTAGTTCAACACGCAATTCTGCTCCGACAAGTGTCTATATAAAAATAACACCTTCCTACAGAAATGATCTGCTATCTATGTGTAATCACATGCAAATCTGATTAATTTGCTGACTAAATTAAGGGGAACAGTTTTGAAAAATGGGTGTCTAAAGTTAGGTACATACTATTTATGTACCTAAATACGCAGTGAGATTTTAAGTGGTGCTTAAGTCTTGTCACTTCGAATTGCCTTTGGAGTAGCTTTTAAAATCAGATTACCTTTCTGGAGCCCTGGAGCACAGAATTAGATAAGTGGGTTTGAAAATATTGTCTTCATTTTTATTCCCTATTATCTCTGCTGAAGCTGGAAATACACAGCCGCTCCAGGAGCAGGCAAGCAGATTTCTTTTTCATTCCTCTTGCAATCGTACAAGCCAAAAAGATGACAACTTAACTTCTAGATCCCAGCATGAGTTTGTAGACCTGGTAGTTGGAAAAACAAACCAAACATCTTTTTTCCTTGTAAACTGACTGCATTTGATCTGGAAATCATTGAGATGCAATAAACATGAACTCCATGATTCTGTTTATATGGAGTCAGTTTTCCGAGTAGAACCACACGTAACAAAACAATCATTATAGTTGAATAGCAATGCTTATGAGAAGGACTGGGCTGAAAACACTGATGACAGAAGCCTTCTGTTTATCCCTGGAACAGCAGTGACGGTGGTAGTGTAAGCTACATCACACTGTTCCTCAAGCAATTGACACCCAAGGGACTAACTGGGGGTATGGCTTCAAGTGCACTGTTTTGCTGGGTCCCTGATTTCTAGCAGTGGTGGGTGCTCCTGAGCTGGTGGTGCTGTGAGTCGTTGCAGAGCCACCAATCGGGTACTGGTGACTTAGTGCACTTCCCAGGCACTTTTGTAGCTATGCTACTGCTAAGCACTTTTTGGAAGCAAAGGGCTGAGGAGGTAGCTCAGCTGCTATTGCTTGCTTGGTCTCCACAGACAAGCTCACTGCTGTTCTCTTGATTACTGCTGGCTGTGCAGAGCTTGGACTTTTTTTTCTCTCCCTATCTTTTTATGCTGACATCTGTCTGTTGGACATCAAAGGGCAATCTTTCAAAGCCAGCAAGTCATATGACTTACGGAACACTTAAGTGAAGATCTGCAGAAATGCAATGGGTGAGCTCGCCCCTGGAAGAGGCATTCTGCTGTCGCGATGCGTTAAAACAGCTCTTTGTATTTGGGCAATAACAAAGATTCATTTGAAAGTATTAGCTGTCATCAGGGCTTGACCTCTTCAGAAAGTATTCTTTAGTCAGGGTTTTAAAGTGGATTTGGAAAGATAATTATTCTTGTCCCCGGGTAGAATCTGGGCAATTTATGTGCTCAGCTGACTTGCCACTTTGGCTTCAATGGATATTTATTCCATGAAGTGCATGGTTGTGCTGTGTGGCAGAGGACGATGGTAATGGGCAGATCAGATACGTGCAGACAGAGATACTGCTCAGGGTGATACATCCTTAATTGTCAGTAGTCTTATAGCAGGCAGTGTGCTCAGTACTGTAGCACTTCAGTGCAGGGGAGGATGGCACTGTTTATTTATCTCTTTGGTTTTTTCTCTGTGTGTGAGTTCACAAAACATTTGCAAAAAAGCTTCATTTCACGGCCATGAAAAGATTGTTTGTATCATTTAAGCTAGTATGCCACTCAGAAAATTGAATTTTGTACATCTCCTGCCCGATAACTTACTTTCTATAATATTTCAGTATGCATTTTTTGTTCCCAAGATGTCATTATTGCTTTATCCTGCAGCTTTCATTAGTAGCCAGTGTCATGTATCTCAGCTTTCTGGAGTTGCTATAAATGGATATCATAACATCTGATAGGGCTTCCTAGGAAAAGTGGTAGAGAGGGTAGATGTATTTCCACAGGCTGAATTTCCATCAGATTAGAGGATTCAAGCAGGCATTATCAAGAGGATATTTTTCTGGCCCTCTCAGTCCCATGTAAGATCCCAGAACTCTGAGGATGGGTCAAATCCTGCAGTGGGATCCACCGGGTGAGGTATAAACCAGAGATCTGCGGACTCACGAGCATATGTTCCTCAGGAGCAAAAGCTCTGGGTGGAACATTATCTACTTTTCCAGTGCAGGCTTATAAATATCAGGTTTATAAAAGGCTCTTATAAATGTCCTGTATCAAATACCTGGCCATGACACCTGCACTCTGCCATCAGTCAGCTCCCATGAAATACGGAAAATGAAGTTATGTATCTGGTTGTCTCCCGCCATAGCTGGCTCTGTTCGCTTTAAGCACTTTGGGGTTAAAACTGCTCTCTGTGATGTGTTTGTGCAGCTCTCCCAGTGCTGCTGACTGGACCCATAACAAAGCTGCAGGATGCAGACGTAAGAGATGGTGGGGGCATCAGCACAACTACTATTTCCCATGACTGACACACGCATGTTGCACCAGCTGGTGGTGGCAGAGGGGTGGAAACTTAACAGCTTAATGTGCACCTGCTAATATAAATTAATTATTATAGTAATGAAGCCAAAGCGTGATGAATCTGTTCTCTCCAGTCCATCTTTCACTCTGCTTTTCTTTGTAAGCAGGCAGAAAAACATCACTGCATTTCTTTCTTTTCCTTTGTGCAGTTAGTTTGCTATTTCTGATTTGTCATCGCTCCTAATGTTTCATTGACTTCTGCCTGGGACTTGTTGTTTATTCAGAGCAGTATTAGCACAGTAGTGCCTGAGAGTTATTGAACAACTAACATAATGGACAAGTCATTCCAGCAGCAGAGCTGGAGCTTGCAGGAAATGGTCATGGAAACCCTGGGCTGAGTTGTAGGTTGGAAATGTGGATATGGTCTGTCCTTCTATCAGCAAAGCTAGAACCCAAATATAAGAAGGTGCATGTGGTTGCACGCTTGTGTGGGAGGGCAGGGATGCCTGGGTATGAGATATTTATGCAGGATGAACTACTGGCTGGGGAAGAATATAAAAATGAGTTATTAAAACTGCTGCATCCAAAGGAGTGAAATCTCACCTGCAGTAGGAGATGTGGGAGAAACTGTGTTTTCTCCTCATCTCTTATTTACTGAAGGTATTAAATGTCCTTTGGTTGACTTAGCTTGGTTTAGATTGGGGTCTGCTCCCCAGTGTTGTAGTCGAGGGAGGCTCAACAGCCGCCTGTAGGAGGATTCTACAGGCTGCAATAGGTCATCTCAGATCAAAGCATAATTTCCCTATCTGTAGAGACCTGTCTAATAAACTTTGTGGACTGACACATTGAATGGGACAATTTCCTCCTACCTGGAATTGCTGTTTTTTGCAGAGCATGCTGCTCAGTGAAACCACCAACCAGTAAAATCCCTTCAGAAGAAGGGAAAATGTGTGCGGGAAAAGGATTTTGTAATTCAATCTGTGAAATTAAAATCTCATTGCCAATATATTGCACTTCTGTCACCTCCACTGAAAGAAAAAATGCAACCTGGCAGTGGGCTGGAAAGAGGGGTCCCAGACTACTTCCCTGTGTTTCAGGGAGGAGTTGGATGGTCATCTGACTCCAGCTGTCCGGAATCTATAGAGCAGCAGCTTGCACCCTCTGGAGATCAGTCAGATCTCATTAACCTGGAGCCAGTTATTTGTGCAGCTCTGAGCTCCTCCTTAGTGAAAAGAAGGCAATTTGCTGCATTTAGGTGATAATCTTTTAGCCTGTTCCATAAAGAAAGGTATGTTTGGGATGGAGAACGTATTCCTGGTAACTCTGGTATCCAGAATCACAGCCCAGTGGGTTTCATGGTGGATTTGGCAGTGCTGGGTTAACAGTTGGACTCGATGATCTTAAAGGTCTTTTCCAACTTCAGGGGTTCTATGATTCTGTGATAGATAAGATGAGATTAAATCCATACCCTCTGTCTTTGAAACCTGCCCAGTGGCTTTTTGTAACTCTACCTTCTGGTGAGTATCATTTTGACAAATTTAAGGGCTGCTTGTCCAGAAAGAGATCCAGACAGCTCATGACACTTTAATCCCAGTTATCTCTTTATATATGTCCTTAGCTGGAACAAACTAAAGAAAAGCTGCGTTTTCAACCTGTTGGTGATCCTTTCGAATTCAACATTACAATAACATCACAGCTTATTAGCACAAAAATGTCAAGCTTCTCACAGCACCAAGTCTTAGGGCTATAAACATTTATACTATCATGCTAAAGAGATTTGGGCATAAGGGGCCATACTGGCATCAGGGAGCAGCTGAAAATATGAGTAGGCTAACATTAGATTAAACAGAGGCAGGCAGTAATTTAATTGGCATTTATACATTGAGAGAAGGAAAAAATAGTAAGTTAAAAAAAGAAATGCGGCTAGGAAGCTTTTGGAAATCAGGGAGGTAATTTGCTTTCCAAAATGATTCACAGCATCTCGTGTTAGCTAATTAACAAAACAGCAGGTTTGTGAATTTAACTGCAGCAGGGTTAGGGCTCCGTGGGCTCGGTTCTCGTCCATGTGTTCGTGGGGATCTGTTCAGCCCCCTCGGTGCTTTTGCTCTGCTCCTCGGCATCTGGGGGAGCCTGGCCTCTTTCAGAGGGCAGAGTTACAAGTGGCTGCACTCTGCGATAGGAGCCAGATGAGGGTGAAAGGGGCAGGTGGATAGGCAGGAGATTATCCATTGACTGGCATGACTCAGCCATCCATAAAATGATTTTCATTAATGTTTAATGTGTGTCAAAAATGTCAGCATCTGTAAGAGAGGCAGATAAATTATTTAGTCCTGTGAGTGTCTTGCCTTCCCCCTCCCGCTGATGTATGTAAAGTGTTTGCCCTGGTTTTGTTTGGATTTGGGATGCTGGTGGGGGAGTTAAAGTGATTGCTGTCACACCCGGAGTGTTTCCTGGCCAGACCCTCGGAGGAGGTGCTGCTGCTGCCACTTCGCAGTTCAGTGCTTGGGCAGAGAGGTCTGGGCAGTCTGAAGTCAGCTGCACGTGGGTTATGCACAGGCCCTGGAGGTGGGCTGGGGCTGGTTGTAGGTTGGTTTGCAGAGGGGTAGACCCTGGGAAATTGCAGTAAGGACGGAAGAGTGGGGTGTGACGGGAGGTTCTGCTCCTCAGGTAAGGGCTGTGGAGGGCGGCTCTTGGAGTAGCTCAGCGTCGCAGTGTAGCCCGTGAGCATTCACCGTGCTCCCAACAGCCCTGCCTGAAGTGCCCCCGAGCTCTGCCTGCTGTCAGCTGGAGCGATTCCTACTGCTGCTTTTGCTGCCTTGGTTCTTGCTGCTTGGGTTTGTCCAGAGATGCATCACCCAGAGACCTGCAGCTGCCCTGTTTGGATGAACTGTGTCCTGCTCAGGGGTGGGAGCAGCCTCTGCGATCCCACCAGGGCTTTGGCTGCTCTCCCGTGTACCCCTCCGCAGGGATGGTTTCTACTTTTGCCTGCCCTGTGTCAAGAGCTTAGAGCACGGATCTTGCTTTATCCCTAACCAGGGAATTCATGCACAGGAAGGGAAAACTCCCCTTTGAATTGCAGATTTAGGTTTTCTTTTATTCCTGGGTTTTTTTTTTTTCTTTTTTTTTTCTAAATCAGCTTCCCAGGATGACACAATAGCTGCAAGCTGAAATCATAAGCCCTGGCAGAAAGAAAGAGGGACCAAAGGAGATGAGCAAAGGCAGAAATGTATCCGGTCAGAAGGGATTTGAGGAGACGTGAGACAGGGGAAATGTAAGCCTAATTAATTGTGAGGTGCTGGTTTGTGAATGTTGAATGAACCACAGTCAAAAATGACTAATTTAGAACCCACTCTGACACTCTTATTAGACATAACCATCCTTCCTGGACAGGGGTTTTTCTGAAGGCAGCGGGAACTATATCAGTCTGTTTGGGGCATGTTGAACTCTGTCAGAAAAAATTAAAAAGAGAAAACGTAGAGTGTTTTTAAACAGGGGCGGAAATGCAATGGCCTTGTTTGTTTAGGATGTTTTTTTTTCTCTTTTAGGGCAGTCACAGGCTTTGGGACAAGGATCTCAATCGGCCTCTAATTAAAGTTGCTTTCTTAGTGTCTGGCATGAAATCCCCCTGAGAGGCAGATGTTTGCAAAGCACACTTGGGGCACTGGCATATGGTTCCTTTGTATGGCTGGCGTTTCAGCAAAGTGCCTCCTCAATGTTGTACATAATTAGATATTTTATTTTATTTTATTGTCCTGGAGAAGTTACTGGTGGCTGGGGACCTCCAGGATGTGAGTGGGAGGCTTTCTAGGAGACGGATGGGAAACCCTAAGCACGTCACTGCTGTGTGACAGGTGCTGGCAGATGCCCTTTTGCAGCTTTTTGGAGAAAGCCTGTTGACTAAACCAATGCCAGTTAAAGGATATTATTCTAACCTACAGAATTTAACAGAGGATGGGACCCTGGGTACCCAGCCTCTACAGCTTCAAAGAGGGCCTGCATCCTTCCTGCAGGAATCCATCAGCAGTTCTAAACTTTTTATGGGATTATAAAATTCTGAGGAATGTTTCCATAAGAAACCCAGTTGTAATTGAGAGGGGAGTGAAATGAAAAGAAAATATTCATGCACACTAGGCCTGGATAGAGACCATGGCTGTGTTTAAAACGTGACTTCAGATTACAAATGGCCCATAGCTGTTTATTGACACCATAAAAGACTGTTGCATCTGGGTGGTCACCGATGTGTAGAGCAATCTGTAGATGGCAAGAAACTTAACCACTAAAAGCTAAAGGTGCTGAATATACTTATTTCCCTCTAGGGCGGCACATCTATCCCTTGTACACTTGAGAAATAAAACACAGGATTTTGCGTCAGATGATCTAATTTTTCCAGTTCTCCTAACGTCTCCCATTCCTTCCCAGAAAGCCCTTTCTGTGATCACCAGAGCAAGTCTTTCCTACTGTCAGTGCCTCATTTTTGCCTGTCTATAAAAGTGCACTGCAACAGTTCCCTGCCTCAGAGAACTCAGAGAGGTTTTTTCGGACAAAATTAATTCATGTTTGAAAGGTGCTTTTGAGGTCTGTGAACCTGACTGTGCTTTACTAATGTGGGCAGTCATTATTTCCGTTCTGTAGAGAGGAAAACCAAGATCTGGCACAGTTAAAACAGCTTGTTCAGGATCATAAAGCAATTTAGGAGCAGAACCACAAATAGAGCCAAGTCTTTTGACTAGCAGTCAGATGTGCTATCCACAGGGCTACCTATAAGGTCTAATTATTTTTCTGAGTGTTAAGAACTGAAAGATCTCAGCCTGATTCCAAAGTCCTGATGAAAATGAAAAGGAAACGTGCAAAAGATTGACTCACAGCCATTGCATTCTCTTAGCATCTCTATTAGTGTATGTTTAAAATGAAATGAGTAAAATCCCCCATGGATGGAATTGAAGCAGAGCCTCCGCTGCAGATTGTGCATAAATTCAGTATCCTTCTGATGCTTTGAATGGTTTTGTGCCACTTATGAAAAGGCAAAGCCTGGCTGTTTGCTTAGGTGGGATGCACAGGGTGGGATGTTTCGGCTTCAGATGCTGAACACGGCTTATTAGAGGCCACACGTGCACACGGGCTAATGAATTTGCATGCTTGCTGCAAGCCGTTCTATCTTTCTCGAGGCCTTGCCTATTCTTTGGCTTGCTTTCAAGCTGAGGCTACTGTTTAAATGTGTGGACATTCAAAGGCTGTGCTGGGAGGCTCAACGCTGCCAAGTTCCTCGTGGAAGGAATAACAATCTCGGCAATTAGCAAGGTCCCCCAAACCCCAGCCCTGCCTCTGTCGGTGTTACAGGCAGGGGAGGGAAGGGGGGCTGTGATGGCAGGGGCTGTCCCTGTGCAGGGATTCGAGCAGTGAGAAATCAGAGGGACTGACCCGTTGGTGTAGAGGGGGAGAAAAGCAGCCGGACCTCTGACATCCACTGGCAAAACTTGGAAGTGGAGGTACCCTGTGGTACTGGCACCCGACAGCTGTGACCAGAAGGATATTTCAGCAAGCAGGAGTGGTGTGTAATTAACGGAAAGAAGGACAGAATAAAGAAACACAGAGAAAATAATATTAGTCTTGGACTGAGCCTAGCTATTATATATAAATCCAACATTCATCTTTTGATTTTAGAATAGATGCAGCAATGTAATGCATGTGACTTTTGTCTCATCTGGGATAAAGAGTGTGGCATGTGGCGCAGTGGGATTAGTCTCTTGTGCAGACAATCTATTGGTGTCCATGGTTCTTGCAACTTTTGGAGCTATGGCGTGGATCTGTGTGTCAGTCTGCACACTGGATCTGGTGGCTGGAGAAACCAAACAAAGGAGCGTGGAGGGGCACAGCCACCACCCTTGCCCCAGGGCTGTGGTGCTAATCCAACCTGCCTTTCAGCCTGTCCCTCCCACACTCTAGCCTGCAGTCCTAAATGCTGCTTCCTGTGAAACCAGGTATTACCTTTTACTGCTTATTATGGAGAAGCATATAGCTCTGGGTTCGTCTTCAGTAATAGTTGGTAATTATATTTACAGCTTAATTTTGTGGTTTTTTCTCTCTGGTGATGTCTTTAGATTCAATTCAATTGAATCCTTCCTTACTTCCTCTGTGAAATCAAAGCCTGCTCTTCTGCTGCCTGCAGTGGGGAAGGATGACAGGAGAGCCTTGCAGGCTCCTGGGGAGCTCAAGGCACCAAAATGCTCTTTCTTTGCATCAGGGATCAGGCTGTTGTCCGCGGAGGAGCGATCGGCAGATGCAGAGTGTCCAGCCTCATTTATCTCTGCCAGATGGTGCTAAAATACTAGTCCGGAGCACATGTTGCTTCTATTCAACCAAATGCTTGTGCCATGCTGTGGCCTCTCTGCCTTTGAACCAATGAGCCTCAGCCAGCAAAATCCCAGAGGCAAAGGCCCCAGCAGCCCTTGGCTAAGCCTCTCTGCGTGGCTTGTGGAAAATCAGAGAAATCAAACTGGGAAGGCTCACAGCCCTGTGGGGACAGACAATAGCCTGCAGGAAGGGGAGGAAGGGGTTAAAGAGGGTTTAGCACACACAGAAAGTAAATATTTGAGGCATAAATGCAGAAGGAAAGAATAATGGAGAGAGAAGGGCAGGAGGAGGAAGCCAGAAGTGTAAAGAGAAGAAAAAGGAGGATTATATTCTGCGGGAAAACAAAGGGATGTTTGTATGAGAAAAGCATTGGGGAAATGAGGGTTCAGCTCTGCACAAACTTTCTGTCTGACACTGGACAAGTCAATCTCTCCGTGTCTCAGTTTGCAAAGGCTACAATGGGAATACTAAAGTCTCCTTTGTTCTGCCTCTCTCTGCTCACATCAGACGTCCCTTCTGTTTGTGTGTTGTAGAAAGCCAAGAAGTTACAGCACTGCAAAGACAAATAAATTCCACTGAGACTTTGAGGGGGGAAAATAAAGAGGTAGGAAGGCAGATAGGCTATGATAAACCTGGGAGATAAATGCCCCAAAAACTGGGGTGTGGGAGTGGGGATATAGAAATATAGGAGAGGCCTTCACTGAGGGAAGAAGAAATATGGACCAGATTAATCCCACTGTTGCATCCTGGACTCCAGTGGAGTTCCTCAAGGGATGGGTTTAGCCCAAGGAGTTCAGTTTTGTTTGGTTAAAGAAACTTTATGCCAAAGTTTTTAAATAGTCAAATCTGTTCTGAGAACTAAGAGAATGTGGGCTGCCTTTCCTGAAACACTGAATGGGACTTGGGATGAACAACTCTTGCTGAAGGCATCAGGAGCCAAGTGATTAAGCCCCATGCAGTGCTCTGACAGGAGGCCTTCTTCTTGCCTACGCATACTTTTTTAAGTATAGAAAGTATTTCCATATTTCCAGCAGCTGATCTTTATTTGAAGCCAAGAGCTGCATTTTTCAGATTAGAACTGAAGCTTTTCTAGGAAAAGCCACTCTGGAGCAGACCATTGCTCCATCTAGCCCAAGACGGTGTCTCCAACAGAGTCCCTGCACTCTGCTTAGAGAAAGAAATGCTAAAGCTCACAGGGCTCTCTCTGGGGATAATTTATTTTTCACTCCAAGAGTTAGAGCTTGGCTCTCACTTCAAAGTCTGTAGGCTTACATTCTTTCCAAAACTCTTGCTTATTTTATTAATCTTTACGGTTCTCTGGAGATGTTTGTTGTTTGCAGATCTCCAACCTGTTCGGGAAGCCCCTTGAGCTGCTGACCTCCATGTCCTTCGGCAGCGAGCTCTCCAGGCCAGTTGGGGCATTTGTGCAGGGGAAAAAACAAATTTTCTCAGTTTCAGGATTGCTGCATTTACCATGGAAGCATGCCTTAAGCTTCTCAGCTCACCCATCTGGCTTCTCATTACAGCATCTCATCTAAAACTGTGAGCTGCTTCTGCCACCCAGGGAATCCCTGCTAGGAGATGTTCTGTGCACGTGCGATGCTGCTCTGCCCTGAAACGTGAATCAGCCATGCTGAGGATCTACGCTGAATTCTTCAGTGCTTCCGAGTTTACAAGAACACATACTGTCAGCTGCTCAGGCTGGCATGGAGCGCTTTTTCCTTGGGTCACTGGAGTAATAAAAGTTTGTGGCCAGTCATGGTGTCCCTGCTCTGCGGATAGCACACTAAGCCAGGATGTGATGAAGGTGTGAGGGGCTGCAGGGTGACAAGGTCACAGCACCGTGCTCTCCGTGCCTCTCTTTTGGTAAAGAGGTGATTGCAGTGCTCGAGTATCTTGGCAGAGCATGCAGGTAGAAAGCAACAGGGGCTCTGTTGTGTAGTCCCATTTTTATGAGGATGGTGAACCAGCAAACCAGTGCATGGACCATGGGCAGGATGGCTCAGTGTTCAGCCTGCCCTTCCTTCATCCCTTTGTCCTTCTCTGTCCATCTGCTGCGGAAGGGCTGTCTGAGAGGAGCAGTAGAGAGGTGTAGGGTGTGCAAAGCACAGCCTTTGTGTGCAGGGGCTCTGCAGCAAAATGAGACGGTGCTCTGCAGACACGGCCTTGGATCCAGCACGCAAACAAACAAAACAAATGTATTAGAAACAGCTGGGGAATAGGATGAAAATGAGCATCATTAGGGATATGCTTATAATAACTTACAAACTGGGGAATGCATCACTGCTATGCTGAGCCCTCCTGGACACAGATTTGCTGTTGCTTTTGGAGTCTTTATTACAGCCATTGGTTTTCCCATTTATGCATACCTTGCCCCAGCTCTTGCTGGCAACCTGACAGCATGCTCTGAGATGTAGCCTCCAATGAAAGGATTCTGTGACGAACTGGAGCAACCTCTGGAAGCACTGGCCATGGCCTCATCTGTGGGTCATGAGCTGCCACTTGTTTGAGCACTGTGCATTGCTTTAGGTGCTGATCTGCCTTTCAGAGTTTCCTTCCTCATCCCAAGGGAAGTTTTGCAGCTCTTGGGACTTTTTGTTTATTCCCTGGTTGTAGGACAGGCTCACAGTTTTGCAATTCATTCATCATTTATTTTGGAGCGTGTTTGACCTGTCCTGGGCGATACTGAGAAAGGAGAAAGTACCTGCTGCAGCAGTGTCCCCACTCAAGTCTTTTCTCACCTCTCCTGGGCACAGTCAGGACATCGGGGCTGTTAGCAAAGCGCCCCTTGCCTGCAGCCTGCCCTGCTGCAGCTCAGGAGGTGACCATCTTTTAAAGTCCTACATTTTTTTCCCAGTCTCCATGCGTGTTTCCTCTGTGAGATGCAGTCCTTCCTTGCAGGAGAGTGTCTGAAATTGGCCTTCAGCCCTCAGTGTAGTGGGTTCTTGCTAAGAAGTCCTTATGGTGTGCTTTACATACGCCCACTGGCTTTTTTTAGTAACGCTCACAAAGATTTCAGTTGTATACTGTCTCCTGCACAGTTGGGTGCCTAAGAATTGACTCTGCCATTTTCCTGACAAATTTAACAAATACTGGCCAAAACTCAACTTGCACTGACACTGCAGATCTTGCAGCTGGATAAATTTGGCCCAGTACTCCACTTGAGCGTCTTCAAACCCTTGTGATGTGTCTCGCACGTTGGCTGTTCCCATTTGCTTCATGGTTGGATGAGATGCTGATATACAGAGCTGCTTAAATTCCAAATGTTGCCTGTGGCTGAGCAGTTCCTACCTTTGATGTGAGCGGTAGCCACAGCCTGGGATCTGAGACGTTATTCTTGTTAAGAGGATAAGTTAATAGCAAAGTCTCATATATTTAGCACAGAGTGCACAAAGTCCTGCTTACTTGAACACAGAAAGAGTTCAGCAATCAGGACTCATTTCCCTGGTCCCCAAACACTTTACTGACACAATGCGCTCTTTAGGTGTCCCTCGGGACTGTGCTCCAGTGCCTGTTCAAATTGCAGTTACATTGCTCTTGGCCCTGCATTGAATTACCTCAGTCCTTTGACTGCTAGTTTTCACTAGCTGTACGCTTAGCTGGTGAGTTTACGCGTCTTCTGGAGCTGAGTGCCACAGAGGTGACACCTGAGAGCAAGTGGGGACAAAAAGAGTTAGCTGTAGCTTCTGGTCACCAGTGAGGGACATATTTACACGTACAAGACAGCCCTGTTGCACAATCTGACTGTGAATGGCAAACACCAGTAACTCAACCGTAATACTACTAACACTTGTAGTTCAGCTGCAGCTGAAAACAGCTGTTTTGGTCTTCATCCTGTCTGTTCCAAATGTCGGCATGGATTGAACCACTTTGCCTTTGCAGGCTGCACGTGGGAAGCAATAGATGCCAATGTAAAGGAGGTGCTTCTATCCCCAATTCCACTTTCAGACCCAAATGGTCAGGTGTCATCTGCTGTGTTCAGAAAGGAGGGTGTGACGGCCGCAGCAATGCCTTGTTTCTAGAAAGCTGCCTAGTGAGAAGATCTTCTTGCCCTGGCACCATCTCAGAAGAACGGTGGTTGCTGCCTGCCTGTGAAAGGCAGAAAGTGAAAATACAGGGTTTCAAATGTGTTATATTCTTTGGTGAGCTGGAATAGATCTAAGGCCGTATGGAAGATCACTTGTCATGATGGCCACTCACTACCTAGTGATGGATGACTTATTTTTCAGAGGAACTACAAAAATGTCCTTCAAATCCACCTTCTGTGGGAATAGCAGCATCCGGCTTGCTCTGGGGTGATCCTTTACTGCTGGTCTTTTGCAAAGCCGAGAGATGCTGCTGGCACCTGAAACTGTGGGCAGTTCTGTTCCCAAGAAAGTAAAAGTCTGTGATTTCTTGGGTGAACATTTAGGAGACGTGAAGTAATTTGGCACTTCAGGGAATACAAACGGCCTGTGCAGTATGGGTAACGTGTAATCAAACAGCATGTATTACCTGAGGGTCTGCTGGGGCTTCAAATTACCCAGGGAAAACTTTGGCTGGCTTGTAAGGAGCATGTCCTCCTCCTGAGCATGGTCCCATCTTGAAGCGTTCCATCTCAGCTGTGCTGTGCACAGCAGAAAGGGGGAAAGGGGAAAAGCCCTTTTTAGGCCAGTCCCTGTGCAAATCTGTCTCAAGGGCTGATGCTAAATGGATGTTTATGTGCTGTAATGTTCCCTGCAATTTTGCCTGGGCTATGTCCAGAGCGGTGAAGGGAGAAGGCTCCTGGCTCACTGTGCAAGATGGGCATCTCCCGGGCTTGATAGTATGGTCTGTGAAAAAGGCAGCAGAGATTAAACTGGTTACTTGGTGGGAAATCTGTTAATCTTTCAGAACTTCTGAAGGATAGAGCAATGAGCTGATTCTCGGTATTTATTTTTTTTTCTGTGAACAGATCTCTATTGATGTTGATGCTGTTTGTTCATCAGCCATTTGGGTCTGTTCGTTGGTGCTTTTACGTAATTTACGGCCTTTCTCTTGTCTGATTTTTGAGAAACATGGCGTGTCCACGCTCTCTTCTAATGTGACTTTCCTGTTTTTCTCTGTTTTGCAGGTTCTTTTCGAAATGATGGTTTAAAAGCTGCCGATGTCCTTCCTATACTGAAGGAGAAAGTGGCCTTTGTGTCAGGTGAGCACATCTTTCCTTGCTCCCTCCAGCCCATCATGAGCACTGTCTGCCACATCGTGGTCCTTATGATGCTGCAGAGTCTCGAGGGACCGATTTCCTCTTTGAACTTGGTAGAACTTAAATTAGCTCTTTGCTAAGAGAAGGGCTGTGTGTGGACTGGGACTGTCCAGTAATACTCAGGGCATTGGAAACTGATCCATGTTGATTTTCTTCATATTCTGAGACAGAGGTAAAGGAGCAGCACAGGTAGGATGAAAGGCAGCTTCTTAGCTCCAGCCCAGATGTGGGCTCTCAGCATACAGGATACTTCAGGGATCCTGCTTTTGGTTCAAGGTCAGTGAATAGCATTAAATTCCTGTGTGTAGGAAGCAGTCAGGCCCATAAATCACTAGTGTTCCATTTACAGTCCCAATCGACTTGCAGTTAAAAGTACCATTGATGCTGCATTTACATAATAACTCCGATGCTCAAAGTTCTCCTGCCATTCTGTACAAAGATTTACAGCCTTCATTCAGGAGACAAATCTCGAGGATCTGGGGGTGGATGAGGACTAGACAATATGGAAGAGGCTTTGAGAATAGCTTGGATGATAGTGCTTCTGGTGTGAATTACAACTTGTCAGTGAGAGGGGGAAGAGAAAGTCTGAAGCAATCATAATCTTGCATGAAGTCACTCAGATTGGCAGCATAAACCCAGGATATTTCCAGTGGCAGCGTTTCTGATGATTACAAACCATTCAGGCTGCTTGCAATGAGAAAACCTCCATCAAGAACAGCCAGCTCCCCTTGTTTGCAGTCTTTGCTTTTTTGTTTCCTTCGTCTCCACAGTAATGCTGACTGCACAAGGGAGGAGGTTGGAGCAAGGCTGTTAGGTGCCCGGACTCCTCTTCCCTGGGTCTCTCCCCCGGCGCTGGAGTTGAGTCCCCAGGCCCATGAGGATGGGACTCACCACCCTGCTGCTGAGCCATGGAGATGTCACCCAGGGAAGAAAAGCTTTCCCCTTGACAGCTGCTGTGAGATGTCTTCCCCTACAGTAACAGTTAAGTGGTCCAGGCATCACATGTCCAGCTGTGACTCTGGGAAACAATTTGGGGATCTATAAAAGCTAAACTTTCTAGTCAATGACATGAAAATCCAGGAGTTTGAAGGAAATTTCTGAAACACCAAAAGTCTTGTGTGAAAACCCAAGACTATCCCAACAGCACTCACATGCAGGGGCACTTTTATCTCACACTGAAGTCTCATTCTGAATGTCCTGAAATGTTTTACATGGTTGGCTTTCACTGCTCCAAAGAGGGGAACATAGCCATAAAAACACAGCGTACCTGCACACTTGTTTGAGACACAAAAGCTGAACTGGGTGCTCTGGGGAAGCGAAGGGGAGCGATTTATGCAGGGACTGTACTGCAATTTAGTTCTTGGCTCCTGCTGTTGCTTTGCATGGAAATGACTGCAGGATCATTTGGTAATTCATGGAATATTTAATAATGACAACCTGTCTGGATTGTTTATGTAGCCCCTTCCACTGATGGTGCCTGTGTTCAGCTCTGAGCCAGAGGGTCTCACATCAAATCATCAGCTCGTTAGACACTGTCCTGTGCCAAGCCTGCCTTGCGGAGGGGGGTGTTAAATAAGCAGCGCCAACACAATCCCCCGGGCTTTCACACCATGATCCGCTGCAGGCAGGGTACAGCTTGCTCCATATAGACTCACCAGCCTCCAGACTTGGATCTGTTCAAAATGTGCCGTTCCTGACACAGCTAGAGGTCCTGGGATTTACACCTCCTCTTCGTGGTCTCCAAATGCAATGGCTACGGGCAGCAGTTGCCTTTGCAGGCAGAATACTCTGAGCTGCTGGTGTTCACTGCAATAGCCCCAGCATCCCCTTCCAGCACACAGTGTAAGTACTGCCCAATGTTCCCCTAGACTGTTGTAATAAAGCAGTTTAAGAAAATGATTTTAGCATTTCAGCTGATGGCTAGGTTCTTTTTAATTAAAATGGAATAATTTCCTAGACTATGTTTTGAGCACAGAAGAGAAAATGTTTGACAAAATAGAAAAATCAAATAACCTGGACTTCCCAAGATCAACAAATAAAAAAGTTCTGTAGTTAGCACAGACTCTGAGAGCACATTGTTTTTTAATCAGGCTTCGTTGAGGAACAGGAGAGTTTTATTGAATCTTCTTCAGAGTTTAATGCTACAGTTAATTTTAACGATAACAGTACAGTAAAGTTGTCAAGGGGGTTCTCCTTACACCAGCAGAATTTATCAGCACACACAAAAACTCTCAGCTGAACATGTCAGTTACATAGTTTATTGCTTTTCTCATCAGCTGTGGCTCACCAGCTTGTTTGTCTGCGATTCAACAGGAAAATTGCAGAGAGCACACAAGCCCCTTCAGGCAGGGGCTGCACTTTGCTTTGTGTTGCAGTGTGGTGGATGCTGCACACCTGGACCCCGCAAAGCAAAAGGGCAGAACAGGCAGGGAAGGGAGAGCGGCTGCCGCCCGCTCCAGAGCAGGCACAACAGGACCCGCCTGCACAGCCGTGTCATCTCAGAGGAGCACTCAGGCTTTCACAAGTGCACTTAATTTCAGAGTTGACATACAGCTCTAACTGTCTGGGCATGGATTCATCCAGCCTAAGTGCTGTCTGGGGCTCTGTGCCTGGCACTTCCCCTCGGCTGACTGAGCCGGCAACGAGCAGCAGGCGCGGGGCTCTGCAGCATCTGCATCCCTGCAGCGCGGGAAAGTTGAGGGGTGGTGGATAATATCAGGATTTTTTTCCTGGAACTAGTTCTTGGTTTCTTCCAGTGATCTCATCTATGAGCTAGGCTGAACAAAGTTCACATGTGCATCTAAAGAGTACCTGAAAATCCCATTCCGTAGCTCCTATGCAGAGGGATGGACTGAGCAGTTGCAGGTGGGGCGCATCCCAGCCATCGCTGTCTGATTGCTTCCATCGCTGACCTCCTGGAAGCAGATTAAGCAGGGGGCTGGTAGGGGGAGGCTTTGGCCACCTGCTTGTTGTCTAAACCCTAATAAAATCTTGGCTTTGCCTGGGTGGTTCAATGTGCTGCTTCCAGCAATAGAATGGCTTTGGGAACCATTAGGGAGTGAGTTACAAGCCAGAGACTGATTTTTGTATTCTGAGAAGGAGATGAACACTGAGGAGAGGAAATAAAACAGGTTGTAGATTATTTTAGGTGGTTTTTTTCAGTGAGAGGTGGTGAAATATTTTGGAAGCTGGGCTTATAGTCTTTCTTGGGAAACACAGACGCTGTTTTAGAAGAGTGGTGTAAATTGGGGCGTTGTTCAGCTGCTTGATTATATTTATGGGAGATTTTCTATTGATCAGTGCAGTACAGAACGAAGTGTATGAACTTTCAGGAGAGGGAAGGGAATGTGTTACCACGTTCCCTTCCCATGCATGGAACTTTTCGTGCACTTAGGCTATAAAAAGGTTGTTAGTTGACTGATGTCATGGGTCTCACTGAAAGCATTTCCCTACATCCCACCCAGAAGAGTTTCTCAGGATCCTTCTTGGTACTTCCGCTCCCTGGAGGGCTCGGAAGAGCGGTGGCGCGTGGGCTCCTGCTGTCACCCAGGTACTGTCTGCTCATCTGCCGAGGCAGGAGTACAAAGGAGGAGGCTGGCCAGGTTTCTGAGAGCGTGGTTGAGCACGGAGGAATCAGCAGCAGAGGGTGTAATAAGCTGGTGAGCTGCTGCAGCTGTGACAAGCAGAGCTCCCAGCATGTGTCTGCAAAGCGGGAGGTTTTTCTGTGCGCTTTGGGCACCAAAAGGGCACAGAGCAGGGAGAGCTGGATGCAGTAACAGCTCAGCCATCTCCATCCTTTGGTAGCCCACTGTCCCCAACTCCACATCTCGGGAGCAGCCTCGTGAGCTGGGTCTCAGCAACGTCTGAACCTGACTGCGAGCCTTCAGGAAAAGCAGAGATTTCCTGAAAGGTCTTTCAGAGGAGGAATTTCAATGTAAATAGATCTAAAGAAAGGAGAGCTTTGCAATTAGGTTCCACCAAATTTAGGCCAGCAGGATGAATCCAAGAGGAAAGCTCAGAGAAGAAGACACTGACCTTCCCAAAAACTTGTCCAAGGACACCACAGGTCACTTAGTGTCAGAGGTACCACATGTAGACCTGCATGTTTTTACTTTTTCTGCAATGGATGCATTTCACTCTTCAGAGCAAGGGTTGAAATGAGACCCCCAGTGCCTCTGGGCACTGAAAGAGTTCACATCCTGGTTTCAGGGGGTCTCAAATGCTGATTTGTGGACACTGGAATTTGTATTGGGTTGGGAATAAAATTAACCAAAATATTTAATTTTTGAATGATGTAAACATTTTGTATTTGCACAAAAAGTTTTGATTTAAATTAAAAGTTTCCATTCTCCTCTTCCTCTGGAACGGACATTTCAAATGAAACATCAACAATTCCTCTATATTTTGTTACAGAAAAATGTCTTCCATTTTATACCATTCCCTGCTGTAGTTTGAAATCAATGGAGATTTCAAAAAAGAGAAATCTGCTATTAGAAAAGCATGGCATTCCTTGACTATTTCTCCATGCTTGTCTCAAATGAGGAAGAGAAAGAGTGTATGATCAGGGTGTATCTGGCCTCTCTTTGTTTCTCCTGTACAACTTCTAGCACTGTGCCCTGTGGTGTGAGTTTGGAGTGTCTGTCTGTACCACCATCAGCAGCGACTGGCATCGCCATGTGCTGTTCTCTTCCCTTGTCCAGCAGCAGGAGGGGTGTTCTGGAGTACAGGGGTTTTTGCAGTGGGGTGTTTTGTTTTAGAAGATTTGGGGTTTATTTTGTTCAGTTTCTCAGTTGTTAAATATATACAGCTATTCCCATATGTCTGCAATAGAGGACACAAGATCAACAAACATTATTTGTACTGGGGCAAAAGGCAGAGAGCTTTCGTGTCGGTGTTGAAGAGGAGGGTACAAGTGCTCCTCGATACTTCTCAGCATTCCAGCTACTTCCAGAGAAAGAAACAAGTTCCTCTGTAGTCTCTCTGGAAGTTTTGCCTTCCACATAAGAAGGTATTCCCTTCCTTTTAATGAGTCTCACTTGTCCTTAGTTATGCCTTGCTGGAATAATAACTTTCTTTTTGGGAAATGAAATTATTTCCCCTGTGGCTTATTGGCCAGTGTACATTTAAAATTAAAGAAGTATCCAAAAATACTTGCATAAAGCAGTGAAAATTAATTACAAGCCACAACAGGTGGTCTCCTGAAATCCATGCAGTGGCTTTGGGTGATTGCAGAACAAATCTTCTTGGTAGGAAACGGGATCCTTCAGTGGCTGCACTGGGCGTCCCATCTGCAGCCTCTGACCTGCTCTGCCAGGAGATCTTCTGGTGAGAACAATTAGCCTTGGTTTTGGAGTCATTAACCCTAAAAGTAATGTTGTAAGAGTTTGCCATTAGAATTGGATTTGGGCAATTGACTCTGATACATGGATGCTGCAAAGAGCAGCACTCTGGAGGATCAGGCCCTGGTGATTGCACTGCAGCCGTGTTAATTGGCTTGTTGTGGGAGCTTAAATTTCCATCACTTGCACTAGAATCACCTGATGGGAACCAACTGAACTGGAGGGTGGTCACACAGCTAATGCTATGTATGACCCTTGCAACAAATTAGTCCATCTTGAAGCTGGAGGAGTTTTAGTACAGAAGACTGCTCACAGTAAGTCCAGTAGCGAGCAGACTCTCACAGAGCTCAGTTGTGACAGGGAAAGGAATGTTATTTTAAGACTCTGGATACCGATTCCTTGATGCTTTCCTTTTCTAGGAAGTCTGTCAATTAGATTTAGAAATCCAGAGTGTATTGTTTATCACTGCATTGAAGTGCCTGACATCAGCTGAGCTCCGTCTGTCTCCCAGTTCTTTTCATTATAATTCATTTTTTCACCATATTTTGGACTGAAATACCTGATGGGGGTTATTTCAGCTCCTCTGGAAACTCACTTATGGTCTCAGCAGAGTCTACAACATCAAGATTGATCAGCTTATGATCTGCAGGATCAGATGAAGTGGCTCATTCACTTGAACTGCAGTAGACAGCTGAACGGGGGCCAGAGACACTGTGTGCTGCTCCCGTTTCCGTTGCTGTGTGCTGCAGGATGTTAGACAAGGTTCTTGGGAACCTTTACGTGTGTGGACGTTTGCCTGTGACTCTGGTTAATCCTTGTGAATTCGTGCTTATGAAGAGAGTGCGAAAGGAAGCGGAGGGTTTGAAACCCTTAAATGTGGATCGCTGCAAGCAGGTAAGGATTGTGGTGGAAGGGCTGATAGAACCGGAGAGATGCAGCTTGGAAACAGAGCTTGATAAAATCATTATCTGCTGTATACAAGAAGTCTGCATTAACGGAAACTGATCATTTCCTGTCCTCAACAGGATTACACATAGCTGGAATTCCAGTTTATTGTGTATCAACAGGGATGGATGTGCCTCAGGACTTGAGATTGGCAACGCCTGTACACAGAGTTCATGTCACTAACACTTTAGGGTGGACAATTTCTTGGCTTCCCTGTGGGCAATTGGGGCCACCATAGGTAGAAACATTTGGGCCCACCACTAAGAGGTGTCACGTTCAGGCAGCTGCCAGAACAGGGATCTTGTCACTGGAGTCTCTTTCCTCTTGGTAGTAGGCTTGACTGGAAAAGTGGCCATCAGAAGGCCACTGACTGTGCTGCCTGCCTGCATGCAGGTTTTCTGAGGTTTCTTTGAGGTTTTCTGTTAATGTGGTACGCATCATGATGCCTTGTGCCATCACTGCCGTGTCCCCTGGATGATTTGTGGAGGAAAAATTATGTGATCTTACTTCTGGGAATACATCCTGAATTTAGCCACGGGTTCTTACAGGATAGAAGAAAGGGAGATGGGAAGAACTGGCAAGGAAGCCACTGACAGGAAAGGCCATCAACAAAGGATTTTGTAGGAGAAATGCAAGGCATATATGGCTAAATATTTGTTCTCTGTGTACTCTGTGCCCTGAAGAACATGTGTTTTTCTAACTCTTTTTTTCCAGAGCACTAATAACTAGACCATCTGTTTGCCTCTCTAAATCAGAGCAAAGCTCATGAAAACCCAACTTGAAAAACAGTAAGAAATTATCAGCTGTTTGTTTTAGCATTTAATAACTGTAATTAGCAAACCTAATGACATGTTTGATTATTGCATCCCATTTCTGTGAGTCCAGGGGGAGGCGAGAGATGGGACTTATTGATTAGAGCAATTGAGACTCCTTGCTTCCTTCTACTTTTTATTGTCTTTTAAAACAATGCGCTGAGTAGGTCCCTGGAGACTGTGCATGTACAATTGGTGTGGAGATCATGGCTGACTTGGGGCGAGATTTGTCTCCCTGAGTGGATTACTAACAAGCAGAGACACAGTCTCAAGCACTGTGAAGCTCTAACACAGTGGATCAAGTCAGAAGACCTCAGTTCTACTCCCGGTTCTTCAAGTGACTCACTGTGGGATCTGCACTGAACTTCTTCCCCTCTCAGTACCTTACTATTCCCCTCAGTAAAAAGACAATAATAAAGAGAAGCAATGGTATAGACAGACTCCCTGCACAGCCAATGCCAGAAGGTTCTCTTCTCTTTTAGTGTCTGCTGCTACTTCTCAGCAGGCTCCCTTAGAGGAGATGAGCGTCCTTATGTAGGCATGTTTGATGATGGCAATACCCTCTTTAGTCTGCCTAGAAAAGCTGAGATTTCGGGTTACAAAATGTAATGAAAATGCTACACATTATCAGTATTTAAGAGAGTGAACCACAGTTACTGAACTCTGCAAGTCTGACGGTGAATTAAACATGCAGTGGTTTGTTCTAGAAAAAGATCTGATGTTTCTTTATACAGGCTCTTGATAAAATTGTAAATTATGTAGGCATTCATAAAAATTCGGGATTTCTCAGTAATTTGGATTGCATGGAGTTGAAGGAGGCAGTTGAAGGATTCTAATATGTACGATGTTCTTGTAATTATTTCACTCTATTACTCAAAGCCTAGAGCTGTACTTTTATCACAAATGAGAAACATTTGTTTCTAAACTTAACATATCTTGATATTTTACCCAAGCCTCCTTGTTTTTGTGTGCTGTAAGACTAGAAGGAATCAGTCCAGGCGCTTATTTATCCTTCCATCATCCAGAAACGTCCAACTGGGTCATCACGTAACCTTCTTCCTCCAATGAGAATTAACCCATTTTCTCTGGTCTGTCCTGGTAACTTCTGACCCTGTGCCTGAGCCTTATTTATCCTGCTCCCCTGAGGACAGTTTAGATGAACTGTCGAGGGACAATTTTTATCCTGAAGCAAAGACAGGACAGGAATGTTCTGGATCCTATTTTCTTTTCTGTAGCTGAAATCCTTGTGTTGCTGTTACTAAAAGGGTAAAGAATTTTCTGACTTAATGTTTTCAGCCTACCAGAACTGACACAGGTTTCTTATTTATTTATTTTGTAGAGCTCACTTTGGTGGAATGATAGGTGTTAAAGGGGTCCCTGACCAGAAACACAAGTTTTGGTTTACGAAGCCAAGGTGAATGGGCAGCGTCAGAGTGATTAGTGCTGCTGGGCTGTGGGAAGCTCACGGCCCTTTCCAGGTGTTTCATATCCTGGGAGAGGATTATGAATGTGGGCTTGGATGTCTTCTGATCTCAACTCTTGGTGCTTTTCCATGTTGTACAAATATTTAAATAATTGGGAATGGAGGAGAGGGAGCCTGAATGAGTAGCGGGTAGCATGTTCTTCTGGGATGCAGTTCAAGTTAAGGTCTCTGCTTCAGCAAATATCTGGAAGCTTTTGAAAGCCTTGGTTACATCTTGATATGATGGGAAATTTTTCAAAACCTTGAAAAGCTTCTCGTGTTGAAAAAATATTTCCCTCCAGCTTTAGTTACTGTACTGGTTTGCCGTTCTATAGGCTGGCTTGCTTTTCTGTTGGACACATATCACGCATGATATAATGATTTGGCATTGATGTGGTGTGTGAAATAATCTCGACAAAGGGAGAATGTACTTAAAATGAGGAAGCTTTTTTCATAAAAAGGTCTGAAAATTTAAACAAGTTTATTTCCTTGTAAACTGAATCCTTTCTTACGTTATGCCCCCGTTTTCATGCTATGCGGCAGAGGCGTGGGTCTGCCGAGGTGACGGTGAATTCCAATGGACCTTCCTCACCTTCACGGTGTAAAGCCAAAGGCAAATAAAAGGCACAGAGATTTGAGTGAAGATTAGGCAGGACAGTTTTTGTACTCCATATGTACCCCTGTCTGCATGAGGGCTCAAAATAAGGATGACATCTGTTGTTTGCCTCTCCATTTGTATCCCTGGACAAATCAGACATGAGCTGGTTCCAATGGGGACTTGCACAACGTAGCCCTTCAGGTGTCTTGCGTCCCCTGAAAACTATGGGAATGTGAAGGCTGACGAACTGTGACGAGGGGTACCAGCGGCATCTCTGTCTGTATAGATGAAGTTTGTGTAACAGACTCTGTCTTGTTCAGGCAGCAGTGCTGTAGAAGACTCTTTAGACAGGTCTTAGCAAGTAAAAATTATCTGTACTTTAAGGAAACTTATATATAGTAACAGGAATGTGCCAATAGCACAGACTGCAGGTGTCCCGATTTGTTAATGAGAGAGCGCAGTGTGGATCGGTGCCGGAGATGTTCACGTCCTTGCGTAGCTTTTTCTTCTTGTTGGCCAAGTAAATTAGCTCAGAAAGCACGTGAGTTTCCTTTCTCAGAAGTGATATTTCTGTTAAAGGGATTATACTTTCCATTGAGAAGTGCAAACTCATGTGCATTTTTACAGCTTGTTTGCGAGGTCCTTGCAGTTCCACGCTAGCTTTTTGAGCTGTAGTTTAGCTGTAACTTTTTCCTAGATAACAGTGCAAACACCTATCTAACAACACACAATTCCTGGAAAAAATCCTGAGATCATATGTGAAGAAAGGACTAAACATTGAATGAGGCACTAGATTTCAGTTTCAATCTTCTTAAACTGTATTTGCAGGAGAGAATAAAATAAGGTGCTGTGGAATAGATTGTATAGTTCAGGGTAGAGTCACTCCTTTATGGCTAAGCCTTTAGACAATTGTTGTAAAAGATGAAGGGACAGACACTGACAGTTTAAAAGAAGTGGTTTTTAAGACAGGAAAACTACAGGAAAACCCC
>VZTA01016835.1:203125-325801 GCA_013398855.1 Mohoua ochrocephala
CCCCCCCCCCCCCCCCAACAATTATTCTGATTGCCAACAACACTTTATAGATAGAAAGCTTAGGAGACATGAACTCCTAATCAAAATTTCAGTTTTAATGAATTACCTGGTAAATGAGAACATTGTGTTGCATAAACATTACTTGGATGCATCCCTTCAAACTGACAGGACGTGGTAAACTATCTTGGAACGAACGGTGCAACACACTGAACAACAGTGAAAAATGCTTTTATTTTCTTGGTGTTGACCAGTTTAAAACTATCCCCACAGTAGGATTTCATTAGCATTGCCTGCTGGGAGTGGCAGCTATATTAGATTTGATGGGATTAGGTGAAAGAAGAAGTGCTAGTAGCAATTTTCCTTGTGTGGGCTTTTTTTTTTTTTCCCTTATATCCCCCATTTGGAGCTCCAGCAAATGCAAGCTTGTCTTCCTCAATTAGGCAAGTCTGAAAGCTACAATGGGTGTGCAGACTCTTAAATGTGCTGTAATTTATATTTATCAATTTGGTGCACATAGTTTTTTTGACGTGTGCTTCCTGCCTGATTTTCTAACAATCCTTTATTTTCCACAGGTGGCCGTGATAAACGAGGTGGTCCTGTCTTGACCTTCCCAGCCCGCAGCAATCATGACAGAATAAGGCAGGAAGACCTTCGGAAACTTGTGACTTATTTGGCCAGCGTGCCAAGGTAAAGCTAGAAAGAAAACACTTCAAAGCTTAGGGTGGATGGGTGGGTGGGGAACTTGTTCTTGGCAGTTGCTGATTTCCAAGTATTAACATTTAGTACCTCGAGTTCTTGGGGCGGAGGAACAAAAGCGTTCCCTTCCTCCTCCTGTGTGTGCTCCCGTGGTTTTTATGGCACACGTGGCAATGCGGGAGCCCCAGAGCGGAGACGGTGGGAGCAAACCTGGGCTTCAGGCTCCCCACAGCAAGGAGAAGCAGCTCTCATTCTCCATGTTTCTGTGCAACTGTTTCAGAGGAGTGCAAAGGGAGGAATGCTTCGAGGTCTGCAGTTAAATATAGCAAACTGGAGAGAGCCTGCTGTCTGTTGTTGCTTTTTAATACCTTGTGGGAGGTTTGGGAGAGCTGGGGTAGGGGACTGTAGTTGCTGGGGAGGAGAGAGTGCCTTTACAAGGAGGCAGATCTTCCTGCTCCAGCACTTTCCAGAGATTTCTCCAGGCTGGGGAAGGAACATGGGTGGACTCAGGAGGAAGCTTTCAAAGAAAAGCATTTCAAATTGTTCTGAATGTAAACCACCACCTTTCCCCGCATTAGTCTCTGTGGCTCTCTTCCAACAAGCAAGTCCCCATCCTTTTCCCAGGGATGCTGGAGGAAAGGTGTGTTTCCAGAGCATATTTATTTTTTCAAGCTTTGGGAGATCATTTATACGGCTCAGAGCCCAGGTAGGTATTTCTGATCCAGCCTCAAGAGAGTATGAGACTACATATACCCTCATCCAGCTTCCTTTTCCTATTTTTAAGGTTGCCAAATATCCTTGCCCAAAACCCACTGCATCAGCTATTGAGGTGTTACCCCAGGGCAGGTGAGGGACTGAGAGGGGATGCTCAGGGCTGCAGGAACACATCCTGTGCCACCCAGGAGCTCCTTCTCTTTTAAACCTCCAGAACACGACCTGTTAAACAATGTTCATGTTTTGGCAAAGAGTGTGAAATTAAGACCTGAAGGGCAGGGCGATTGGCTGCATCCAGAAGTCAAGAGGTCAGGGTCCTGGAAATGCACTCAGTTCCTTAAACATGCGATGGGCAGAGGACAAAGGTTGTGTTTGGTATGGAAGAGGGTTAAGAGCTGTTTGGAGACTTAATCATTTGGCTGCAGAGTGAGGGGCAAATGCAGCCATGTGCACCAGATCTGCCAGGGCTTATTTCCTGAACGTCCTAAGTCCTCTGGTGATGCACTTTTTGCTCTGTTGGACTTTTGGTTGTCAAGATTTTACTGATAAGCTGAGTCTCCCTACCCCCTCTGATTTTATCCTCTAGCCAGCTCCATTTTCACCCATATTGTGAGAGAGATTACAGACATGCTGAGGGGCTGGGGGAACAGTGGGTCACTCCCTGGGAGTGCGTGTCCCAGAGCTTGGAAATTCCCCCCCAGCTGCTGCAGTAATGAAACTGATCCCCTACACCTTACAATTTTTTGCATGGTTGCAAGTGTGAATATATGACATTGCTTTGGGTTGCAAGCAATTGCAGAGTAAAAATGACATTCTAGCGTGTCAGTCAACCTTTTCTATTAATTGTTCTTTCCTCATGGAGGTGGCAGTAATAGAAAGGTACCACCCTTCTGTTCCCCACTGTCACACAACTGAATCAATTAGCTCAATCTTTGATGCTGCTTTTGGTTGCCTCACTCTGGATCAGTGCAGCAGTGATTTTTCCCTGATGAACCAGAACCTGGGGTCAGAGGTACATGCTGAAGGAGCCAATACAAGACCTGGCTGCCTGTCTCTCTAGAAACACTGAAAAAGGATTCTCCTCCTGGTGGTCACTACAAAGCCTTGTTCTATTCTGGTGTGTGAAGCCTTTGGAGGATGTCTTAGTTATACTAGAGAACATCCCTGCCTCTGTGGTACAATCTCCTGCCATGAAAATGTGCCCAGCAGTGAGGGACAGGCTATGCATGGAGCACTTTCACTGGCTTCCCAAGGGTCCTTGCAGATGGGACCTCTGGAGATACTAACTGGAGTACTGTCTCCTTCTTGGGATATTTGCACATTGAGAGGTGCGGAGCAGAAAGTGGCAAGAGTGATCAGAGGTCTTGAAAAAGTGGCCTGTCAGGGAAGGGTTAAAAGGGTAGAGGTTGTTCAGCCTAGAGAGTGAAAAGGTTCTGTGCAAGCATGTTGTGATGCTGTCTTGTAGGGCTAAGACAAGCAAATGTGCTACACCAAAGCAAATGAAGATTAGGCTGGATGTGAGGAAAAGATTTCTAAAGGATTCCCATTAGCACTATAAGTCATCTAATTTTTTCTTAAATCCTTCCGTTGCTGTGTAGACAAGCCTCTGGTGTGGGTATAAATGTTACGGTGAGGGTATGGCAGATCAGGAGGTTATTTCTCCCAGTTCCTCCTGGTCCTGCTGTGTCTAGTGCAACAGCTGTGAACTCACTGCTGTAGGAGGGAAATGTCACCACAAATTTCATGGGTTTGGCACATGGGATTGTGTAACCTGTGTGGTGTAAGGAAATATTGAAAACTCATTTTCCCTAAACATTTTGTTCACTTCAACAAGGGCAAGCAGCAGAGCTTTCAAACTTATTTATGTTTTGGAAACAAATATATGGAAGGAACAGTTGGAATTCCTATCACTGGCTCTCAGTTCATGTTTATTCCAAGATGAGTGCTGTAGTTACTAACTGCATCAGCCGCCACCAAAATAAACAATTTCATTAGCAGAGACTCTGAACAGGATGTCAGAAGAAACTGCTCTGATGTTGAGTGCTAAAAGGAGAAGAGTTTTCTGTGCTAGCTGAAAAACTAAGAATTCTTTAGGAAAAAGAGCCTGTAATTTATCATATTGACACCAGGATAATAATTCTTTCTTTATTTTCGGTGCATTGGTTTCTGAGTGAGACAGATTGCTCTCCACGTTGATACTATCTGTCACTTAACCCTTGTTTTATATCTTAATGGAGGGGGCAGAGGTGGCGCAGTGCTGGGAGCTTGGAGCAGGTATGAGATTGGTGATGAAATGTGATGATAGATTAGGGTAAGTGAAACCAGGGTCTTGCTAGCAGTTTTCAAAGTTTCTGATTCAGCTTTCTGCAGTTCCTTCTTCAAAACCGGAATAATAATGTGGGCTTTCTGAAAGCAGCTATGTGTGCTTGAGTTAGAGCAGAATAGTGAGGGCTTTCATGCAGCTGGGAGCCAGAGTCAGGCAGGTGCCTGCAGGCAGTGGGGTTTCCTGTGAGGCTGAGGATTGCTGCCTGGGGGTGAAGATCTAGGAGCGCAGCTTGTTCCTATCCCAAAATGGTAACCTTTCAATCCACAGTGCCTGGGGTAATTTAAGGCTCCTGGAAGGTTCAAAAGCCTGATCCTGCAGTTTTGGGGAGGAGGAGGAGGAGGAGGAGGAGGTTGTGAGTGGGTATCTGACAGTATGAACTAATGCGATCCTGGTTCGGTGCCCTACCTTGGTTCTTTCAGGCATATCACAAGGTCCTTTTCTCTAAACAGTTCCACTGTAATTAGTTACTAAGAAACGAAGACGCTATTCATTAGATGTAAAGATAATTGCCACGGATGCCAAGTTTCTACCACTCTGCCATTTTCTGCTTGGTTTACATTTGCACTAATGCTTTCTGGGTAGGCGAAGCTGTATTTCGTGTGACTCAGGATAGCTTCTATTTACATGCAAATTTAAATGGATGCAATGTTTAGAAATTTGGAGGGCGTGACTGAATCTAGGATAACATGGTGTTTATGATCGGGGGAGCTGAGGGAGAATTTTCTGGCCTTGCCGAGGATTTTATATTTTAACACCAGTGCAGTGCCATCTATTCCAGTAGACTGAGCTTTGATTTATGTGTGTGTAAATGAAACTAGCACCAGACCAATCTCCTCTGCGAGCCCTTTGGAATTACGAATTAAGTTATGCGTAGGCTATAGGAGGATAAAAAGGAGACAGAATATTATTAGCCTGAGTTATCTCCTCGCATGGTGAAGCAATACGATGAAGGAAATGTTCTCTGTCAGCTATAGTGAACCTTCCGGCTGAACACATCAATCTGTTCTGGAGCCAAGATAAGCAATCTTCTGTGCTCTGGGCAGAGGGGAAACCCGAGATGTCTCAGGGGCCCGTGTTTTTAAAGACATCTACTTTTTATTTGTCCTCTGTTCAGAAAGCTGCTCAAATGTTTCCCTGTTCTGGGGGACATCCAGGGCTCGTAACAGCAGCAAAGTGTTTCCAAGGGCCAGCCCTGCGTGTTTGAACAGCTCCTCAGAGCTGCCCAAGCTTGATGAGAGGTGCTAGGAATAGTAAAACAACTGAAGTGCCCCTAATAATTAGTTCAATGACTGGGGCTTTGTAAAATTAGAAGAACAATAGAGGGGATGGCAAAATGTAGCAATACTCACCGACTCGGATTTATTTTAAGCTCTTCCCTGGTGACCTGTGGTACTGTGCATATTAGCTCCTCTGGCCGGGAGTAGTGTGAAACTCATTTTGTTGATTGATAGGAATTAAACCCTAGAGCTCTGCTTTCTGTTATGTGATCTTAGCACAGAAGGAGCTTTTGAGGACTTTTTTTTTTCCTGGAGGCTATTGTAGATCTACAAAAATAACCATCTCTTTAAAAAATAACACCAGAGACTTCCTACTAATTTCGGTAACTAAATATTTGGTGCTATCGATAAGATAATTATTCCACCATACACATGTACCAAAATACAGCAGTAAAAAATGCAGTGAAACGAATGAGCCTAATGGAGATTTAGTATTTTCTTCTGGTATAATTCAACAAATAATTGTAAGGTATTTTGGAGAAAGGGGTTCATTAGAAGTAAATAACTGATATGAGTGCCGGTGAATTTAAGAGCGTTTTGCCACTCTGTAGCCAGTTCAAAAGCAGCCTCTACCATATGTGGTACTGGCATGTGATGTTTTTATCCCTCTGTTAGGGATTGGGGGACTTCTGTTGAAGTAGTGGTGGTCTTAACCTTGTCCTACTAAAAGGCTTCTGAGCTCATTGCTCTGTGTTGCTTCCTGTGTCCCCTTACTGACCACCTCAGGGCCAAGCTACCTGTTCGCTGCTTGTTGGAAATCAGCACTTCAAAAGAGGATCTCTGATTTCCTTCCAGCTGTGTTAATAACCTGTTGAGGCATTTTATTCCTAGATGAGTGGATGGTGGCTATAATTGATGTTGAAATTCTGCAGCAAGTGTCTACAGCTGCAACCTTGGAAACTCCCATTTACTGGAAGCTGCTAGTAAATGAGGACTTCCTCGAAGTTCAGAGAGCGTGACAAGAGCTGTCAGAGCCTGAGGAACAGGAGTTATGAGAAAAGACTGAAGGTGTTGGGGATGCTTATGTTAGAGAGGGAAAGTAAAGTGATATGGTAAAATACACTCTGCAAGCCCGAGCTAAAGTAAACAATTTAGTCTCAGTGCACATGAAAAATGGGACTAAAAGAAAGTGATTGAAATCATAGATTGAAGAACTGAAGCAAGTTTCTGTATCCTCCCCATCTCGGAGAACCTGTTAGGAGGTGTGTCATGAGGGACCCAGGTCTTGTCACTCCTGTCTTGCAGCAGAGGCATGAAAACAAGTCACTCCAGCTTTTGTGACACTGTTTTGTATAAAGATGTGGGTTTTTAAAACAGACACACAATTTTAATTCCCTGTGTTTGTTTTTACATCAACCCAAACCTAAGGTAAATGGTGGGAGGGGCTTTGGTCTCGGTTTCCGAATTACTTCTGCTTTCGTTGCCTGTTGCTGTTTCTCTGGACCGCGTGAGGTCCCATCTTGCACAGCTTTGGACCTAAAGCAGATGTCCTCTTTTCCTCTGCCCTCTGTGGGAGCTGAGAGTGCTCTCTGAGTGGTTCCAGCCTGGTTACCTGCTGAGCCCTGTTCTGCTGTCCAGCTCCATAACAGTGCAAGTGTTTTCAGACTGGTTTTGTGATAAGCAGCACAAATAGCATGATGCAGAGCTTTGCAGTTGATGTACTGTGAATTGCACAGCTCATGTAGCCCTTTCCCTCTAAAGACTAATAAAAGGCAGGGTAAGCTGGGCTCTGCATCTCATTTCTGCCAGTGATCATCGATATGGGTCTAACAGAAGTCTCTCTCTATTGCGATATAGAAGCAAATGAGATTAACTTAATGTTAATATTGAAACAAGCTCATGAAGATTTCATTATCTTGTTTCAGAATGTTTGGCAATGGAAATAAATAAAATAAAGGTTGATGTTCTTTCAAGAGTGAAATCCTTATTTAAAGTAAATTCTTTAAATTACTTACAAAGGGATTTGCAAAGTATTTTCTAAGTTGTTTATCTTGTATCTAAACATTTTGTACTGTTTTGGAAGACCTGAAAATCTTGCTGGTTTTTTTCCCCACTAAATTCTACAATATTTATTTATTCTTAAGTATAGCTTGCTCCATTTAATTATATTTTAATTGTATTCCAATAAATAATTGAAGTTACTGATTGCCACACGCAGAGAAACTGGGATTTCAACTTGTCATTGTGTTTTTAAGCATTGTATTCAGCACTCAACATCTGCTTAATTTTAGACTATAAATCTGCAATTGAAAACAGTTAGTATGAAGGAATCCCTCATTTATTATGTCTGAATTATTTCCAAGGCAATTGTTCTATTTTACAGTGTAGGGGAGGGAGTTCAGTTTTCTCTTACTGCCAGCCATGCAGACTCATGCTGAGATTTCAAAGTCATATTGGGTTCTTTCTGGTTCATCTAACATCTCCAACACAAATTCAACGGGTTAATCATTTGAAGATTTAGGATTGCTGAGGGTAGCCCTATAGGCCGAATTTAACATACAAGGGAAGTGCACAGGTCTGGAAGAGAAGTTCCCTTTCCTGGCACTGAGCTGTTTTCCAGCCTGGTAGGAGCTCAGTCATACCTTCTTCAGTGGAGTCCGTGGATAGGGCTGGTGGAGGGCACACATCCAATGAAATAAAAGGTCACTGTTTTACTTCGTGCTCTTCCCAGGCAGCAAAGTAAGCGTCACTACCCAGTTCAGGTCCAATGTCTTTTGGTTTTACTGGTCTGGCCATTTTTTTGCTTCAGCCTTGCCCTCCCTGCTGCAAAGTGTTTCTCCTCACCACAGGCAGTGCATTCCGGCTGCAAGTTCAGAGCAGCCAGAAGGATGGCAGTGAGTGGATTCCTTCTCACAGCCCCCATCTTCCCACATCCTCTGTACTGAAAATAGCCAAAAGGTGCTGCTGCCCAGCCGCAGCTCTTGCAGCACCACCACACCTGGCTTCTCTCTTTCTTTCTAGGAAAGGAGCAACGGGAGGGCTGTTAAAACCCTCTGAGCACAGTGAGCGATGCCTGTGGCAGTGCTTCTTGCTAAAGCCAGGGCCAAGGGGGCTAACCTGGAGACAGCTACCTCCTGTATGGGTGGTGATTCCATGCAGTGACATCAGCCGAGCCTTCTCAAGGGTTGGTGGGCTTTGCCAAGGGTCTGGGCTTTGCCAAGGCCCTGAGAAAACCTCAGCTGTCTTCTCAGGGGCGCCCCAGGTGCTGCTCAGCTTCTCTGCAGGGGCTGTGGGGTGCTGATTTTGGCTCTCTCACACAAGATGGGTGCCTGTCCTGTGCAGCCACTCCCCATGTTGCTGTATTTCTGTTAGCGATGTTGTAGGTAGTACCTCACTGCATTTCCAACAGAGGATTCTTGCTGGGAAGGATTCTGCTTGGATTTCTCCAAATCTGGAGCAAATAGCAAAACAATTGCCCTCACCATGCATGCCACCACTGCTGGGATGCAGGAGCCACCGTGGCCTAGTGACACCCAGTGGTACTGGCAGGGTCTGGGGCCTGCAGATCCTGATCCCATCCCCTGAGTTGTCTCAGGTAGAGCTGTGCTGCACACTCTGCTTTTTGAGCTCTGTCCAGGCCCTCAGTCTGGAGATTAGATCAGCATTGTTCCTCCTCCTAAATGTCTTTTTCATGTTGGTTGTACCAGCATCTGCTGCCTGGAGGAAGGAGCTGAGGTGATGGAGAAAAGGCAGAAACTTGTAAAGCGCGATATATCCTGCACCCATTCACTGGTGAGGGAGCTTGTGGGCACCACAGGCTGCTATAAATTTTATGCAGAGCATCATTTTCTCCATCCTCTTCCTCAGTGGCTCTGACAAGTGTTTTGTGAGTCTCTGCAGCACACCTCCCCGTGCTGGCCTTGAGCATGCCAGTGCTGGTGTAAAGCTCTCGCGTGTTCCTCCTGGGCCTTTTAACCATCAGACCTGTGGCTCCACAATGCTCCAAGAGGTCCAGGCAGCAGTGACTGGGAGAATTCCTCAGAGAAGGCAGGCTTGTGCTAATGTGAGCAGTAATTCAGAAAAGCTAAAATTAGCAGACAGAGAGGTTTTGTGGGAGCGTCTCGCTGGCAGCAGAGCTGGCACAGGCCGTGCGCAGTTCCCTCCTGAAGCTGTCAGCAGGCGTCAGTGGAATATGCAGCAGTTCAGCCAATCCTAAATTTTCTTTTAGGTGATCTCTTTCCTACAGTTTTTGCAGAGACTGCAAAATAGTTTTTGTCTCATTCCACTATGGATGCTTGTGTTCCTCATCAGTAACTCCAGTACGTGCTATATCCTTTTCACTATTAGAAATTATTACGATTTGGAAGTGGCTTATGCCATCTCTTCGTGGATGTCATTAGAAGCAGGAAAACAACTGCTGTGCTCTGCAGTCTGTTTTGTAATGGGCATATTGTCCAAGGAATCTCAGCGTCAAAGGGAAGCTCTTCTAAACTCCCGTGGAGAATGGATGAGACCTTTGCTGTGCGCCAGTATGAAGCAAGTAATGGGAGACACAGAAGTGGAGTTGTCTCAGCCTAGAGAGCCTGGTCCTTATCCTCCTCGGGTGCATGGAGGTGTTGGGGATGCTGCTCCAAAGTCTGGGTTCCCCGGTGCGCTGCTCGGTTAGGACTGAAGATACATTTTCAGGAATGTATTTTTAGACATATCTCCAAATGAATGATAAAAAGCTGATGCCATTGTGCTGTCTGTCAGTCACTGTTAAACCAAATCTGTCAGGAAAAACATTCAAGAATAGTAAATTTCTACAAATTTAATGAGAATAGACAGCTGCATCAAGGAAAGAGACCTAATTAGTGTATACAGAGAGGGGAAGATGGTCTGAGCTCAGCCCTTCTTAGAGACTGGAGGTGTGGGGGTATCCCTAGATCATGTAAGAGGCACATTTGTTATTAACCATTAGAGAATCAATGTGCAAACCACTTCCAAGGGTTTGGCAGTTCCCATGCTCGTAAAAGCACACGCTAGTTTATGGTATTAGAAAATTTGATCATAATCAAGCAGAACAATGACCAATTCATGGTAACATGTGGGATCGAGCAGGCTGATGTTCTTATAGCATGGAAAGTATGGCTTGGGACTGGCAAAATTTGTCTTCGAGGTTGGGATGTTCAGTTCCCTGCTGTTTGCAAAGGCAATTGGAGTCCAAGTTTGGTAGACAGTTGTAAATCTCATCAATGGTTTCTTCTCGTTTTCCACAAGGTGTTCCTAACCAAGTCTATGGTGTTTTATGTCTTCCTTGTGGATCCTGGCGCAGCTTCAGAGTTCCCTGTGGATCCTGCAGCACGGTGTGCAGCAAAACATAATTGTAACTCTATGGTGTGAGACTGCTGGGCTACTTGGATTAATAGAAAAAAGAAAGAGAGAAAGAAATACTTTAATACAAAGTAAAATCATAAATAAGAAAAATAATTCTGGACTGTCTCCTTTTTCCCCCAGGAAAAGGCAGCAGAGTGTAATGCAGACATGCTTTTGGCTTGGCAAACACTGTCTGGTCAGCAACGTGTGCCACAGTGTACTTTGCTGCTATTAACAGGGGAGGATTGGTTTGCCTGACTGTGTACACAGGGCTTTATTTTATGTCTAACTTTAAAGAGAAACCGTAGTCTCTGGAGAATTTTCCAGTGATGCAATATTTTAGAAAGATCCTTTTCGGTACTTCACCGACAAGGCAAAGCACCGAAACAGCTTTCCCTTGTCCTGCAACTGTTCTCAGGGAAATCTTCCACCTCTTAAGCATGCCCACACTACAGTGCAAACAAGAGAAAATAGCTGTCAGCTCCATGCTGTGTTTGCAAGGGACATCTTTGCTGAATGGTCCTTTAGGTTAAAGTCATTGAATAGAGATTGTAATGGAGCATGGGCTTTGTAGAATAATTGCATCCCTCTCCAAAAATCACAGCAGCAGCAGTTCATCTCCAGCCAGATTCAGGCATTTCATATGCCTTTCCCGTCCCTTTCCCCTGTTTCACGCAGGAATACAGGAAGAATTGACAGTTTCTAATATTAATGCTGTGTTATTAGAAAACTTTCACTAGAAGGATAAGTTAGGCTTTATAGTTTGTTTATTTGTTTGAGGGTCCGCCAAGCCAGGTGCTTGTGCTATTGATGTTGTCATTGAGGACTGAAAAAATACTACTTTTTGAAGTTTAGTTTGAAAGAATTACTAATTAAAATTAATTTTTGGCTTGGTAAAATTCAGCCCTTCTTCCCCCACCACTCCTAAACAAGTTATTAAATGTACCCATTTAAGGAATAGAAATAATATGGATACCAAGACAGCGTTAATACAGAGATGGGTGGGATCCTTGGCAGGAAATTTATGACATTTTAAAATGCACATTGTGCTCATACATGAGGCTGTGATACTTCGGCATTCCAGGGAGGGTTTTCAAGTTTTCCTTGCAGGTTGCCATTCTGCAAGGCGTGATTCATGGCTTTGGTGTTCTTGAGGGACAATCTGCAAAACCCTTAGTGTCAGGTCAAGAGGCAATGCTGTGTTCTGAAGTGCTGTTGCGTGGTATTAAGCTGCTCCATGGGCAAAAGTCACATTCCACTGGGAATAAAAAGGGGTTTTTTTTCATTAGAGAACTCCCAATGGGCTTCCTGTACATGTTCCATCTACTATGCACCTACACTTTGAACGTCACATGGAAAAGGCACACATACTACCTACACACTACACAGTCGTGGTGGATGGAAACCAATATTTGTTAAATTATACTGCTATAAACTATATGTCTGAAATAGTTTCCCATTGTTCCTCGTTATTTGCATGTTAATTTAATGCTAGTGAAAAATTAGCTACAAGAAAGGTAGGCTTCTGGTACCGATTACTGTTCTCTCTTGGCAAGCTACCAACATCATCCCTGGTTATGATGATTTAGGAGGTCTCTTCTATCTCAGTCTTCTGTGATTCAGCAGGTGACTGCCCTAGAGGCCAAAGCCCTCTGTTAATGCAGCAATGCAAATTTTTCCTTCCATTGTTTTTCTGCTGTGAGTCAATCCTGATTGGAGACTAAAATTGCATTTTCATTTCAGTAGACTTAGCAGCTCTCCTTAGACCACCAGCTAAGGACAATGTTTGTTAGCAGCTCTGTTCACGTGTTTTGTGAATTTTGTAGATGGTAATCAGGTGGAGCCTCAGGTTTAATTTAGGCCACCTATTTAGGTCACATGGTGGAACCTGGAGCATCAGGGAAGACACAGAGTCAGAGCTTCCTGAATTCTAGTTCAGGACTCAACAGTGAGTTATTTTCTCCCTTGGTTTAGCTGCATAACCTGTATTTACCAGTCCATACAAGAGACACCTCATAAATGTTTGGGAAACCATATTAACTGTTATTTCTACATCCTGAAGATAGGTTTTATTATAACTATGCTGCATGAGGCAGAAGTACACATCTTTTTAATAGTGTGCACTGATTAGACCTCTAATTTCTGGGAAGCAGGGTCTTAAAAGCTGTCTTTCCCAATACTGAATTGGGAGAACTGTGGAAGAAATTGGCCATGTACTCTGTCACTGCCTGACCTTAGAAACTGCACTTGGAAAACCTGTCTCATTATGAAATGTACCATTTTGCCATGCAGCAATTCTAGGGAGTGGAAGAAGAATTTAGGGGAGAACAGTAATCCCAAAGGTGCCTGATTAACTAATGGGCGATCTTGCACATAGGAAGCATGGCTGAAAAAGCTTCCTTGTTAATAAGATGTTAGTCTAAGAATTATTCAAATAGGCAATATGTTCTTTTTCCTTAAGACCTCTTTCTTTTTCTTTTGTTCCAAAGACAGAACTAAACTCTTGCAACACTGATTAATCACATCCAATTTTGTGGTTATGTCCCCTTATTTCTCCATTCGTCTCTTTCTACAACATTTGTCATTTAGTTCAGAAACTGCATCTGGAGAAGCAAACATTTCTGGGATCACAGATTAGTTAAGATTTTGCTCCCCACTGGAGATTTGTGGGTAGGAGCTGCAATTCCATTCCAAAATCTAATTAAAAATCAGGTACATAGGAAAGTAGTGAAAAATCTTACCCATAGGAAGAATGTCTGGGAGCTCTGCTTTGTTAATGAACTGTTAGACTAGGAATCAAATACACAAGCAGTATGTGCAGGTTTTTTAGGGTTTTATCCTTCTCTGTTCACAAGGCAAAACTCAACTGTTATATCATTCCACACTTACCAGGCTTACTGGAAATCTCAGTTTCTCTTTACTTTCCAGAACAGCCACCCCAATGATTTTGCAGTGTCGGATCGTAAACTGTAGGTGACGTGGAAACGGGGTCAGCTCAAAAGGTTCCCTGGGATTTTCATTTAGGAATGAATTTGGTAGGACACTTCACCACATTAATTTTAGGGACTGTTAAATTGTATCTGTGTGCATTAGCATCAGCAGCACTTACCTGATGACTTGTTGGGCACTACTAATTATATGAAAAAGGCATAAATTTTTGTTTGGTAAAATCCACTCAATACCTTTGAGAAAGAGGCCACTTGAGAACCCACCTGCTCTAATTTGGGCACTCGTTTTAGAAGTGTTCATCTTAGCAAATAAGATGCTAGTTGTCCTCATTATATATTTTTTACATTCCCAGGGGCACTTGGAAAATTAAAGCAGACACATTTGAATAAGGTAAAGGAAGTGGAGCAATAGGAATCAAATGAATGTACTGGATACAGTACCAGTGCAGAGCTGCCTCGATCTCCATTTCTGGGCTTTTGAAATTGGTGACAAGTCAGTGTTTCCAGAAGCTGAAGTCCGTTTTGTCAATACTGTGCTCACATTGCCCTTTTAGAGGCAACTGACTTGTAATTGTTTTTACAATGAAAGCATATTTTTCCCTTTTTTTGTGGGAGAATACAAATGCACAAGGAACTTTAACCGTGTTCATGCTGCCTTGAAAAGATGCCAGAAGTCAAATGTGTAATTAGGGATTCTGTTAAAAGTCTAATTCCTATACCTGTGAACATTTTTTTGGCACGTAGATTTTTGAGTCATTGCTTTCCTTTTTGTATTTCTTATTCTCTTGGCCGAGAAGTAAGTTCCTTTTCAGAGGAAATTGTCACAGATCTTCTGGGGTGTAATTTGTTCTTTGTCAAAGTCCAGTTTTGTTTTTGAGTGAAATACTCCAAAGCATAATATTAGGCCCTGTTTTATTTAACATCTGATTACTCATGGCAAAACTCTTTAAAATCCTTCATAAGATGTTACATTTTAAGATGATACAACAGGTTATGTCAGCATTCTTATAATGTAGGTTTGTTCTTGCAATGGTAAAATTGAATGTTTCTAATGCTGGGACACTCTGTTCTACATCACATAGGTTCAAATATTGGTCAAGTTCTAACAAAGCCGATGATGAACTATTTTGGGTAGATAGGGCAGAGGGAAGAGCAAAGAAATCATTATCAGCAGATGATGTAACAAGATTTTTTGGGGGTGGATTTTAAGGTAGTTGGAAACAAATTAATATATTAGGTAATTTTATGAGTTAGGCTCAATTGATTTATCAAACCATTAGTTCTTCCTACCTTTGATGGGTGCCTCCTGTGAAAATTACAGGATTCCCCTGTTGGTTCTTCCAGGCTACAGCCGACTTCAACAGAATCTGAATGAACTGGAAACACAGATCTGCTCTGCAAGCAGAATCAAGCAACAAATGAATCTCAAGATAACAGTCTAGGGGGGTTTTTCTGGGCAGCCATTACCAAGCTCTCAGACTTTTCCACGCGTCTCATACATCTTAAGACAGAATAAAGATATTTATTCATTGTGTAAATTACCGGGGGCATAAGCAGGAAATCATCAAGGTGGAAACATGCATTCACCATGTCTGCTCTTAGCCACAAATGAAAGGAGGATATCAATACTTTTTCAGGCTAACACATTAATTTACTACAATAAAATTGGAAATTGATGCAAGAGGTCAACCAAAGCAGTAAAAGGCCTGCCTGGCCTGCAGGCTTCTACTTACCGTGTCCTTTCTCTAATTCTTGTTTAAGTACTGTGATCCTCCTCCAGAAAAGCAGTCAACTGTGATCATAAGTCCATCCATATCCAGCAAGTGTAAACATGTGCTTCATGCACCATCTTAATTGCTTAATCAAGCTCCTTCTATTGTGAGGCACAACCATACAAACAGGAACCAGATGGAAGATATTTTTATCAGGCGGGCCATAGGACTAAAGAAACATGGTCATTGAACATTGCTGTCCTTAAAAACCCCAGTATTAGGATATGACCTCGTCCATGCAACATCCCCACAATGTGGTAATTCAGGCAGCAACCCCTGTCGTAAACCCAGACTCGATCTTACCTCCCTTTTCAGATACCAACAACCTGAGCTTGCTTAAGGGACATAAGCACACATTGATAGCTATTTTAGAAGAGTTTATATTAAAGAGGGTTGAAACAGTTCTCTACATTAGGAATCAGGGGGTTTTTTAGAGTCATTAGTTTTGTGGATGATTTTAGGAGTGAAATACTGAGTTTGTAGAGCATCACCCTCATGACAGACCAGTGCAGTGTTCTTTTTGTTTTCAAGTGGTAGGAAGGAAAAAGTCTGAGTGTATTTCAGCTGTTTTCTCTGCTGTTTATCAAGCATGTCATAGCAACAGAGGTTTTAACTTATTTTCCTTAGTTTTATGTTATAAAGCACTTAAAATGATGCGTTAAGCTAGTGCTCCTGTGGGTTCTACATCAAATCCGCAGTAATTGCGCTTTTGCGGTCTTTTCCACTGTAGGCTTCGAGTGCTAGTTTGATTATGCTGTGATCACTGCTTTTACTCCACACAATACAAAAAGAGCAAAATCCTTGATTATAATTGCAGGCCGGGTACTTGCCCAGTCCTAACTGACAGCCTGAATCGTGCAGCATGGTCATCAAAACAGGCAAGAGCTTATGTGAATAATTCATGGCTTTGACAAATACCACGTCTTCAGGTTTGGTGCCAAGATTAGCGGCAGTGAAATAGTTAAGAACTCTGGTATTTAGGCTGCCAGAATTGGGTTTTCAATTAACACCCCAATAAGATGGAGAGTGCAAGTTCATGTTCTAGTCTCATTGTTTCTTCCACTGGCTGCAGACTCAGCAAGACAAATGTGCGTTAGTTTATATTGTCAAGGCTATCTTTGCAAGCAGATGGGCTAGAAATCTAATTAAAAAACCCAAAAGCTTTGATTCTGGCAAAAAAAGAGAAAAGTCGGTGGGACAACCCTAAATCCTCTGAATTAAATGGATGTTCTCTGTCAATGCTGTTCTATTGTCCCACTTTATAAATAAAATATGAAGGGCTCTACTTTCACCTAGACCCATAAATGTGCTCATTTATGAGTTTAATAAAGCATGTGTATTCAGCACAATTAGATAAGCATATGTATAGAGCAATAAACGGTTCCTACATAAAATCAGCACACGTGTAACAGAGAATATATCTCAGCACGGATAAATAAGCACATGGTTAGATTATTAACTGATCTCTCTTAAGCTTTTGTGAATTAACCATGAGGCAGCCATGACTATTTGCAATTTTTCTGCAATTATGGATCCTCCCTGCATCTGAAGATGTGGTAAATATCATACATTCCATGGAAAAATGCAGTGGCTTCAATAAAGAAAACTGTGGTAGCACGCACAAGAAGGGGGTGAATAACCCAACGAGGTTCACCTGACTCAGTCTCATCCCTTGGACTACAGTGCTCCAGCCAGGTGTAAAAAAATGCATAAATTGTGAAGCTATAATTGCAAGAAAAATAGCTACATATATTTGTGTTACCTCAGTATCAGGGAGTGACGTGACATCGGCTTTTCTTAAATTGGGGTATGTGTCCAGTGGGAGGCCAGGGGTTTGCAGAGCAACTGTGAAATGGTTTCTGTTGATTCTTGTCAGTTGTTTTCTGGTGGGGAGGGGAGGGGGTAACTATGGTGGTTCAACTTGCTACAGAAACCCGCTGCATTAGGCCCATTTCTGCACAGGAGGTTATACTGGCATTAGTTTAACTCACAGGTAGGAAACCCCTTAGTCTGGTGGAGTAGATGTGGCCTGATGTGTGTTTGATGTGCCTCTTCCAGGTCAAACGAGTGGCTCAGTATTAGGCTGATATCCTTAGGTGCAGTATTTCAAGAATCTGCTCTCTCTGATTTTCATTACCATGGGCTTGCTGACATCTACAATAAATAGTGAGTTCTCTGACTAGCAGATTCCTGTCTTTGCTATCCTGGCATATGTTAATTTGTCAATATAAATTTCAGGTCTGTCAGCAGGAAAAGCACCACCTGGGGTATGTAGTTCTTGAGATGAATAGGTTGATGTTCTTTCACATGTGGCACTTGTGGATGGATTTGCCAGTGAAGTTTTATGGTGCTTTTGATAGAGAAGCAATATAGCTAATAGGGAAAAGGGAGCAGGCAGTTGAAACCTGGCAATCACTTTTCAGAGCATTTATCTGAGCCTGCTTTAGCTGATAAAACAGTTCCTCTGTTTTTTCCAATTAGAGGTGACCGATAGGTAGAGGTACTGATGGACAACTGAAATTATTTGCAACCGTGATGAAAGTTCAAGATTGTAAGGGAAGCAACATTAAAACTGCATTGCCATGACAGAAATGTGTGAGTTCCCATCACTGTGGGGCAGTGCCTTAGCATGATGGGCTGTGAATCTGAGACCACACACTGCCACCTGAGGAGCTCAGTCTCCTGCAAAGGTGAGAGCATCTGAGGCTGGAGAAATACCTCAAGTGGTCTTGGGAAGACACTCGGAGAATATTAGCTCAGAGACTGACTCAGCTGGGGTTTGCACATTTATTCCCAGGATTTTGACTGCTGGATTCATTTTTTCTTTCCAGAAGCTTTTTAGATCCAGCTTTCTCACTCTGGGTGTCGATGGTGTCTTTTGGGTCTCTACTGCCTTTGAAATTCTGATTTATCAACCTGTTTGTGTTCGGTCAGCTCCAGCGATTTGGATCTCTCCCACATTTGTCTCCACACGTGAAAAGGGATGATGCCTCACATCCAGTGGCTTCATTGGCACGGCTTTACCCCTCTTGCTAGACACAGTGAGAGAGCCTGTCCTTGCTAGGAGACAGATTCAGAATGAATTGGATGTAAGCTGGAGGTCTTGGAGATGGGTTGGGAATAGCACATCAGTTTCCTCTGTCTCTTGAGGACTCCATAAAAAGGACTATTTCCGCTCTCAATGCCATCATGGTAGGTTTTTGAAAGAGTGAGTAAAGTCTGCTGTATAAATGAATACACAAAAATTGATTTTACAAGTGTCTGTTACAACACAGATTGATTTTGTAGCTTCAGAGCAAGTCCTTCTGGATGTAATACAACAGGCAGTCTTCACCCAGCCTGGCATGGCAGGAAGCATCTATCTGATAAGTGAACTATTTTAGGTAAATCATTGTGCCTACAAAGACCTGCTTTGTTTGTACTCGGGTGGAGCTCAAAAAAAAAAAAAAAAGAGTACCACTCATTTATTAGGCACGGTCAGTCCTCATTGTCCAACCTGGGGAAAAAGGAGGCATCAGCTTTTAATTGTGCAATTCTAAAGAGAACTGTAATTCCTTTGTAGTATCGAAACAGGCCCATAGCAGGGACCATGGAGTGTTTCTGGGATGGAGCACTCAACCTTTCCTCCTAACAGATACACTGGAATCCAGTGTTTGCCCCTATTTTGTGTGTGGATTCTAGCCAACATCCTGTAAGTCTTAAGGAATAGTTCTACCATTTTTGCTTAGAAGATGTAAAGTGCAAAGCGAATCCCATGCTGAACTCTGCACTGCAAATGGGCAGAAGCTAAGTTACTTAGTTGTGGAGGAATCTGCTATTTTGAAGTGCAAATTTTTAAATGAGGAAAAATCCAAAAGATTTAGAAATTTTCCACAAATATAGCTCTGAAATGTTATGTCGGTCAAAATATTTTGATAAAATTCAAAGTTTTTGTCCTCTGTTTTTTGAGTAGACTGATCAAAAAAAGGAACAAAATGAAAAAAAAATCCATCTGAAAAGGTAAAACAGAACATTTTGCTGTTACACAAAAAGCCTTTTTTCAGTATTAAATTCAGCAATACTTTCATGAGAACCTGCACTCATCACGAAATATCTTATTTTGAATTGATATATAACATTTCATCTTTTCTCCCTAGTTCCTTATTTTAATTCCAGTTCTATAAACGGGCGTGCATTGCTCTCCTGCACTGCCAGGAGCAGGGTATGGGAACTGATGAGTGCTTACTGCAAGAGATGTCAGTACTATGTAGAAAAAGTGATTTTACCCTCTTTGAAGAGGTTTTTTTTCCTGTCGTCATCTATGAGCTCAGTGGAGCCCTGGATCAAACGTGCAAGTCCCAGAGTGGTTATACCTGCCTGCATCAGGAAGGAATTTGGCATGGTGTCTGCCTGTGGACATTATTGGATTTTACCAGGTGCTGCTGTTGACTGTCTAGACCTACATCAATCATTCTTTGCACGAGCTGAACATGTTTGCAGGCTTCTTTATGCTATAAGAGGTCTTTCCCCTATGGGTTTCTCTGCCTCCCACAACGCATTTCAAGGAAATGTACGTATCTGCAATCTGGAGGCTTTCCACTCTGGGTGACTGTGTTTTATGGTTCTGACTGGAATTCCTGGAGCTGTTCACCCTTGCTCCATTCACTCACTTGTTAAGTCACTGATGTTGTGAACTGATAAATTAGGATGCCATGTCAAAGAGCCCAAGCACTCATTGCCCAGATGAAGTATCCCTTTCCTCGTGTGAAGATCTGGCAGTGCTGGCCACAGACTAAACTTCATAGTGACGGCATGGAAAATGGGCTTCACGGTCTCCTTGCCTGAACTGCAAAAAACCTCATAGTGCAGGCAGAAAGAAACATTTGTTTTCTGAATCGTAGTAGTTTGGCTGTGCTAAGCATGGCCATATATATTTATTTCTCCTCTGGAATCCAATGGATTTGAATCTTCAAACTTACTTCCAATAGCCTCCGCTCATCCAAACCTTTTCAAGAATGGTGTGTTTATATTTCAACACAACCCTAATATTTATTTTTTCCAGCAAATGTCAAGAACATATAATTTTCATTTGGTAAAGCATTTTTGTTTTGTTTCTGCTAAATCATCTCAAATGCAAGACTTTAAATGCTCAAGAGAGAGTTGAATGGTACTTACTGTTCAAATATTTCTTTGTCGTAGTAACAAATCTTTAAATGTAGCCCTGCTTCAACAAAAACAAAGCCCTGATTAATTTAATATTTATCTCAGCAGCTGTTTCAAGGAAGACCTGCCAGATATTGATCCAAATATAGTAGACGTGCAACAACAAAAGGGGAAGAGGGTAAAAGGGTTTAGATGAAGGCATCCTTTACCAGCAAAACTTAACAGGAATGTGAAAAATTATAGTATTTGTCCTCCAGATTTGGCTTTAACAGCTGCAATCATGCATTTTTTGGACCCAGCTGTGTTTTATATCTTTGCTGTTTGAATGAAGACAGGAAGCTTCTCAAAGAGTGTTTATTTGCTCAATTAAATAGGAGGCCGAATGCCTGCAGAGCTCTGGGTCCCAGCTCTGGTCTGGGCTGTAATGATGCAGTTCAGGATTTTTACCTGGGTGGAAGAGAGCACAGCACAGCCCTGCTGAACCCTGACAGAGGTACGAATGGGACCTGCACCTCTCAGAACTACTCCCAGGAGCTCGTGGGATCATGGTTACATATTGGAAAAAGGTTTTCTTGCACCTAGCTGGTGTCTGTTCTTCCCAGCTTACATCATTTTACAACAGAATTGCTTTGAGTTCAGAGCCATTTTTCTTAGAAGTAAAAATCAAATACCAAAATGAGTTACTTGCTTGAGAATAGCGGGAGAACCCATCTGGCACCAGTTAGCTTCTGCCAAAGTATTTGGGTTTTTTCTGCCTTTCTGTTCCCTTCCTGTTGACTTGGGGCCAGAGGCAGGGGTTGAATGTGGATGTTGTGCAGCCCACACATCTGCATTCTTGTGCCATTCACAGACACACCTCATGTCCCCTAAGAGCAGTGGCTGGAAACCAGAGACAGGAGGTTTGTCTCTGCCTGGATCTCACTGGCTCCAAGTCTTTTTACAACATGTCACTGAAATTTCTCTAGATCACTGCTTTATGTCCAGCTCCAGCCACTGTGAAGCTGGCTTTGATTTCTTTCTTTCACTCTCTTTTTAAAAAAGAAAAGTGAGAATGAGTGATTCCTTCTCAGTGCTGAAAGAGAACAAACAAATTTAGGTCACAGTGAGGAAGAAAGGATTAATTGGAAGTGGAGTCTGGGTGGCTGTTTCTCCTCTAATTGCAAAAAAGCATTGTGAAACCAAGTTTGAAAATGTAAGAAGGAAAATCTAGGATGAAGACTGTCCACCTACAGTCTTTAAGGTAGCTGGAGTTCTCTGGTGGGAGCTTGCTGTGAATTGTTATTCCAGAGTAGTGGTGCTCTTGGGTTGTGCATCACTAAGTTCCTCCCCTGGTCTCTGATATAGCAGCACACAAGGGAGATGTGAGGATTAGGAGTCACGAGTGTCCCAGGATCTTTGAAAAGACAGTCTGTCTCATCCCACTGAGCAGCCGCTGTCACCGGGGGATGTGGGTGGCAGCTCAGACTGACAGTGCAGGAACACATCTCGTAACTGGGATAATGAGCAAGGTACAGTTTGCTGAGAAGTATTAAATAGAACAAAATATTTTAATAAATAATGCTAGTTCAGGAGTGCTTGGCAAACAGGTCTCCTGAAAAGTACTTTATCTGGTCCTCTAAATGTACTGGAAAGTACATTGTGAATATAGGTACTGACTGTTTCTATTGACAAGGTGAACTTCAGGCTCAACGTGGTGGTGTGAAACCAAGTGATGCTGATTCTAAACCTGTCTAGTTTTATTTTCAAGCTGAATAAATAAACCACACACAAAATGAATAAAAAATTGCAATTAATCAAAAATATTAACACATAAATTACTGAAGTGATCCTTGGTGCATTTTGATATGGAGACGAGGCAGTGGAGCTAGTACGGCCTCATATGAAATGAGGCCTTTGGGATAACAGTTTGTGCTTGGAGGCTTTCACATACCTGTTTTTCTGCTCTCCTTCCCCCTTTTCCACCCTCAGCTTGTGAACCAATTGGCTGACTACAGCCACATTTGTCAAAGGAACGGTGATCTCAAAAATAATTAATTTCCTGCAGATTTTGCACTTATGTATTGATGTCTGAAGAGCTACTTGTTATTCTGACAGTGTCTCCTGACGAGGTTATGCTGACCTGCCTTAAAAGAGATCTTACTCTCCCCGTTAACAAATCATATTTAGAATGAGATGCTGGACGTGTCAGATCTGGGCTTTTAGTGGTCCAACAGGAATGCTAAATGTGCTGCTTCGTCATTAACTCATGACTGCAAAATGGAAATGGAGATATTATGTTATTTCAGCTAATCAAGTGCTGAAGCTTCGAAATGTCAGAAGCTTTGGCCAAACCATAAGGGTGAAAAATACACATAATCAATAGGTATCTGAAAGATTAATCAGAAAGCATGAAGTCCTTAAATTCATTTGGTACCCAGCAAGCCAGCCCTTGCCAAAGAAAATACAATTTAGAATGTGCCTGAATTAAAGAGGAAATTTGAGAAAATAACCTTATGAAAGTACCCTAGAAACCAAAATAGAGGCATTTATTTTTACAAAATTATCACATCTGCTTCTGAGTTTCAGTTTTATGCCTTTTTAGTTTTAAATTCAGATCATAAGTATTATTTTCACAAATATTCTAGGGTATTTTTGTTAGACTTAGAAGCTGGTCTTTGTCTTTGCTTCAAAGCAGTGGAGCAACTGAAATGACTTATCAACTATCAAATAATTTCTGCTCACCGTTGCAAATCTAGCCCAGATGAGCACGGCCAAAAGGCTGATGGATTGTCCAAATACCTCGATTTGAGTGTTTTTTCCAGTTTCTGGTCAAATATCAATACCGGAAAAAATTAAGCACCACAATCAACATTAATTGCCGTACTAAAGCGGTTGCTCGTGCGTAATAGATATGTGTATCGATGCATCATCTTGGGAGCCAGGAATAAGGCATGTCTTTGCTTGGACAATGTGGAGGAAGCTTGATTGCTGCTGATGCTTTTCCCGATCAATTGCTAGATTGGGAAGGGTTTGAGTTGTTGCTTTTAAGCAATAAAGTTAATGAGCACGGCTAGACCGTTCAAAAGGAACGTCGGGTCATTTCCTCAATCCATGCTGAGGTAACTGAAGAAAAATGACTGATGGTCAGAGATGACAAATCGTCCCAGATTGCCTCACCAGAGTTTATCAGAGCTGCATTTTGTCTAGGCCAACTTTTTTAGGACCCTGTCAATAGCTGGAAATATTTGGATATTGCAGCTTGAATTTTGGCCTTTTGTTAGTCAGTTAGTTTGTTTGTGTTTTTTAATTAAATTGCCTGTGAGGTGTCCCGACATTTAGGTAAACCTTTTGTACTTTCACATCCGTGTTCAGTTTTGGTTTTGCAGCCATTACTCCTCATTATTTTGAATTCCCTGGATTTGCATTTATGGTTTCCTGAAAAGTAATTTATTGGAATTTATTCCAGGCAGCTGAAGACTGTAGTATGAATATAGGTAGCTGGAGACCTCCAGCAAGGCAGGCTCCTTAAACAAACACAGCATGACAGATGCTCCCTGCCCCGAAGAGGTTACAATCGAAATAATTTTCTTATCTCCCACTCCTTTCTTTGAGATATTAGTACCTGATTAGTATCCGGCTGCCTATTTGTGCAGGATAAGTGCTCTCAAAGGCACACTCTCCACAGCAAGCTCTGCAACTGAAAGTAGAAATGATGAGCCGGCAGCTTTCTGTCTTGCAACAATTTAAACACTGTTAAACAGTAGCTTTTGACAAGCAGGTTTAGAAATCAGGTGCTAATTTCCTGCAAAAAGAAGAATGTGGAGTGTATCGCTGTGCTGGGGGGATCAAATGGTGTAAATGAGACTACAGACCCACAGATCTTGTTGCAGGTTAGTACCATTCATTACATTAAAGAAAAAAATTGCAAGCAGAATTACTTCTGCAAGAGTGTGGGCAATACTCTTGAAATAGAGTTAGATTTTCTCAAAATGATAAATACCATCCATTTGTGTGTTTCCTGCACTAGAATTGAAGAGGGGTACCCACCTTTGCACTTTTGTATTTCATACAGGAGTTTGCTTGCCTTTGGGATGAATGAAGTAGGGAAATTGTCTCTGCAATAAAGAGCGTTGTTTGGAGTTTTGTATTATTGGTGTAAGAGTTGTTTCATGTCGATGTGTTTTGAACATAAGAATTCTATGATTATTCTTCTTCCTTTCCTCCCTTTCCATCTTTTTTCCTATCAGTTTCATACTTGGAAATGTACTAAGCTTGTTGGAAATTTGGTCTAATTACCAGGATTGTGTGCTGGTAGCACATAACTGCTTGTTCCAGGAAAAGAATCAGAAAGCCTTCCCAGCCTGGTCCTCAGGACCAGTGGCCCTTCTCCTGTGCCCACCAGAAAAAGCTGGGGAATCGTTGCCCTCTCTTCTTCTACTGAAAACATGCTGTGAAGTCTCCAGAACCAGGACAGCAGGGGCTTGGGGTGTTTTGGAGCGTTTTTTCACACATGCATGCTAAGGCACAATGTGCTGATGGGAACGGGCGGCAGTTCTGTCTGCTCCCCACACTGCTTGTCTGCACCTCCCAGGCCTGGAGAGGCTGTAAACCTTCAGCAGACAGACTCCAGCCTGTAGTTACATTTCTTGGTTCCCTACCTGGACTATCCATTTTAATGCAGGCTGAACTTCTAGTCATGGTGGTATGTAATCAAGGGAGTCAAGGTATCACACTGCCTGTGCTCTACAGCTGGGGGCAGGGTTTGATTTTGGATCAGTTTGTGTCTAAGACTTTAGTTCAGGTTCATAAACAGAAGACTTCAGTCGTTCAGAACATTCTTTTTCTGCTTACTGAAATAGGTTTTTATGTTGTTCATCAGTAAGTATTAACTCATTGTTTTACATCAGATTTGGTAAGTTGGCAGGTTGGCAGTGGCGACAGGAGTTGGAATGAAGCTGATATTGGCTATGCCTTGCTGTGGTTGCAGTGGATGGTGGTGGTGTATTTATTTATTGATATCAGAAAAGACAGATTGCACTTACCTGTTGCTTGTCTGCTGTTGGGGCTCTCCCTGCGTCTGTACAGCTCCTGCATCTCTTTGTCAAGTATTTGAAGAAATCCTTGGAAAAGTCAGTTCAGCGTAACAGGGATCAGTGATTTGGCAGAATTTCCTGAAGATCCTGTAAAGCTTTGCGAGAAAAATAACACAAAACACAAACCCCTTTCTATTCATCGCTTTTTGATTTGATTCCTTGTCTCAGCTCTTGTTCCAAAAAGCAAGAGGCTGTAGCACCCCCAACAAAGCTTCTTTTACAGCCTTTTTTTGGCATTAGTTATGAAAGGATCGGATGTCTGACCTTTCAGCAGTAGGTAAAAAGAGAATAAAAAGATCTGTATTCCTGACAGTGTTTGGAAGTGCCTGGTCTCCCTAGTTTTCCTTTGCACTGACTGTTTTATGCAGTGTGCTCTGGATGTGCCAGTAATGTCAAGGCAGAGGACCAAGCTTGTTGTCTCTCAGTGCTCCTGCCTGGCACTTAGTTGAGACTGTTCAAGTTAGCAAACTCTCTCAACATGTATTAGTCCAATGTGCCTCCTGTGAAGAATATTCCTGTCCTTGTTCCAGCCCAGAAACCTTGTTGTAAGCTTTATAAAGCTGTTTTCTGGTGAATACGTAGGAGATGGATCTTATTAGCAGAAAGAGCGTTTTAAGAAGTTAAAGAGGTAGAGTGTAGTGAAAATCCTCCTGTGTGTTTGTGCACTGGGAATATTTCTGTGGAGGCTAAACAGTCTTACAATTTCTGCATTATACCCATACTTCTTTTTCTGAGGATAAATACTACTATGTCCCTTGAAAAGCTACGCTGAAGGCTGCACAGACTTGAATTGACATGTCCTTTTATTCTTTCTCCTCTCTTCTTGTGAGCAAAAAGAAGAGATGTGTTTGCAAGGGAATGCTGTGGCGTTGTTGGGCCCCATGCATTGCCAGTGACCGGGCCAGATGACTTCCTTGGACTCTGAGAAGGGAGGAGCACGGGCTGGCAGAAAAGTCTGACTGCAGACTGAAAAAGGTCCTGCAGCATTCGGAAGATCAGTCGTGAGGGCAAAGGGCCCCAGTGATAGCAGTGCACAGACTGAGTCACAAGGGCCTTCCTGTCAGAGAGTAACTGCCAGGCACTTTTCTGGAAATGACACTTTTCTGGAAGTGAAACTTTTTGAAGGGGTCTCTAAAAATGAAGGCACTCAAATTTACAAGTGGCCGGTAGTGCTAAGGCACACGACCCTGCTTGTCAACTTTGGCTGGGTTCAATATGTTGAAAGCAGAATCCGTTGTATGTACACATAAAGAGCTTCTATGCAGATGTATGTGATTCTGTTTTCGATTGTGTGAAAGTATGTATGTTTTAAGTGAATATTTGAATTACACGTGTTTGGAAAATTAGAGATTAAAATGTAATCTAGACACTTGAATTTCATGTAAATTACATTATAGTCAATTTAATATGACCTTTCTTATAGCCTTTATACTGTACTATGTTTCGTCTTTTATGTTTATCATTCCTTGCTCTGCTCTGAAGCACCTAACACCAGCAACAAAAGTCAAGTCTCAGTGTGGCTGCCCGCAATATTAATTATCATTATATGCTTTTATTCCTGCAGCGAAGATGTTTGCAAACGAGGATTCACTGTTATTATCGATATGCGGGGATCTAAATGGGACTTGATCAAGCCTCTCCTAAAAACCCTTCAAGAAGCCTTTCCTGCTGAGATTCACGTTGCCCTGATTATAAAACCTGATAATTTCTGGCAGAAGCAGAAAACAAACTTCGGCAGTTCCAAGTTCATCTTTGAGGTGAGCGCCATGTAGAAATGTATGGTAAAGCATTATCTCTGATAAGAACTTTTCTTCAGGTAAAAAAAGCCCTGTGACTGAAAGCAAAATATACACCCGAGGGCAAGTGGCAGAGGGGGCTGGTGCCCTGGCATCAGGTTGTTTTCTGAGCACACTGATGGAATGAGTTACGTGTTTCATCCCAGAGGTTCATGTAGTTCATTTTGCTGAGGGGTTGTTTTTGTGGTATTTGTTTTTGGTGGTGTTGCATTAAGTCTTTCCTTTGTTTCTCATAGAAAAAAAAAAAACCATACACCACCAAATCAGTCAAAATGCTATCGTTTTCTGGATGCAAATGTATGAGTTTGTTAGTTTACCTCTACCCAACTTCCACTAGTGGCTTTTATTTTATAAAAGACATTTGCTAAATTGTCACCTCTTTCATTTAATTGAGATTTACCATTCAGGGGTAACATTAACAACTCCTGTGAATGATAAGGTGCCTCAGGCATGTCCTTTGAGAAGTAACCAGAATATAACAACTGCATAATTAGGGAATTTTACTAACTTTGTTGTTGATGAGGACAAACCAGCTGTGCTCTCTAGAGCACTTCAGTTTTCTGCGATTTTCAGCTTCTTATCCAAAAAGAATCAAAACTCAGGTGCATGAAGTGGTCATACATCAATCATGCCCTGCCATGACTTAGTCATGCATTGTTTTTTTAATAATTCACTGAAAAACATTTATATTGTTGGCTGTCTTACCAATCCATTAATTTCAGAGAGACACAGAGATTTTGCGTCTCTGGAACGCAGAAGAGAATTTGGCTGTAGCTCTTAATGCTTACTGCAATGGAAGACTGTTTTAAAGTATCTATTTAAGTTTTGTTGAAGTCAGTGTGATACAAATGGGTCCTTATTTTCAACCTGTTCTTGCAAGCACCCTTGAATTGCTATGAGGAATTAGGTTGTTGTTACTCATTAACACAGTTTTACATTATTATTACATTTTAAGTGCTTGTAAATTTTCACCCGTTTCACAAAATCCAGTCAATTCATAAATTTTGCTTTGATTAAATAACTCTTTACATTCCATAGTACCTTTGAGGACTCAGCCACCAAAGTAACTTCCACTTGCTATCCCATATGTGCCTTTGAAAGCAAGGCTGCCCCCAGTACAGGTTTGTTACCCCCTGAGATTCCTCACGCTCGCTGACATCACCGGTCCTGGCAGGGCAGCAGTGCTGCCTGTGGGGAATGAGAGGGATCGGGGCAGTGGGGAGGAGAAGGGAGTTGTATGGCCACAGCAGAACACGGAGCAGGAGGGAGTCTGTGCAGAGATTAGCAATAGGACAGGTTTGGGGCATGGGGAGCTTCTGTTTAAAATATACTGAGGGCACTGAGGGGCAGTCGCATGGTAGCCCAAGAAAACAAAGGATGTGAGTGTATATCCAACACTGAATTTCAATTCTCCAGTGCTTTAGTAAATGTCTTTCTAAAGTTTCAAAGCCTAGGGGTAAAGTAACAGAGTTCAAGTATGTATTTTTAGGACATTGGTTTGTTTTTAAAATTAATAAATACTTTCTGGAGGCTTGACGTATATTTTTATTATGTGGAGTTGTGATGATAGTAGAGAGTAAACTGTGATCAAGTTATTCTTCATAGTTACAGGTCTGAGTCCGTATTGTTTTAAAAGCTCTGGACTCGTTTGCTGTACATGCTGGAACACATTTAGGATATTTTCATTTTGTGTGTGTTGTGAGTGCCTTTGAGCCTTAGTCTGTCTGCAGGGCTGTTCACATGGGTGTCCAATGGTTCACAAATTTTTGGACCAGAGGAGGAGGGTCAGTGCTTTCACTGTCTATTGAACCACCTGCAGACACTCAGAATCATAGAATGGTTTGAGTCCTGCAATTCCAAGATTTAAACAAAGATTTCCTAAGCTGTGGTCCACCCCGCAATATGCACACCACAATAAAGGAACTTCTATTTGAAGGATTCTTTGGGATACTGCTGCTCATCAATAAGCTCAGGCTCTTGGGCTGCTCATGCTCACTCCTAAGAACTGTGAATATCAAACAAGGCCCACATTTATGTGATCTGTGTGGGGCAGCTCACAGGTACCCTTCTCTGCACCGACCTGTCGTGGCAATTTCCCACAGCTCAGATTGAACACAAGGGCCTTGGCAGGAACACACTGCAGTGGAAGGCAATGGAAGTCTCTGCTGAACTACCCCATCCACAAACTCATCAGTACCCAGTGTCAGCTTTAAGGCCAGATTTCTTTTTTGAGCTTAATGGAAGCATTATGTGTGTGCCAGGGCACTGGAGGACCCTTAGTGGAGGCTGATGAACTGGATTTTGTGGGGGGAGACTCTGGCACAGTGTTTCTGTGTCACAGTCCAGAGTGAAGTATGTACACGGATCTTCACCCAGAAAGAAAAAGAAAAGTGTTTGGTTGATGTACCTGGATTCCAAAGTTTCCTGTCACTTTGGGAAATGGACCAGGCAGCTTATTTAGCATTTATTCAGAGGTGCCTTCAAGATTATTTTCTTTCTCCTGCTGGAAGAGTCTAAATAGAGGACAGTACTTCTAAAATTTATTCCAAAAAGAAGGATGAGTAATGCCTAGGAAACAGTAAGCACCTACCTACCTCACTAAAACTGTTTGCATTAGAGTTTCAAGAACCACTTAAAAAATCAAACCTGAATAAAGAAATTTTTTGCGGAATTCAGGAAATGAAAAGCCTTGCTGCTATCTCATGTCAAATTCTGTCCATGATTGGAGCAATGTTTCCATTAGCTTGACAGACTGCAGGGGGATGCCCAAGTGTTAGCGATGAAGAAAAGTATTTCCCTGACAGGCAGTTAAACTCTAAATTGAATTATCTTCAAGGTCTCAGTGTCCAGGTCAAGAGGTTTAAAAATGTGAAAACCCTGTGAAGCGACATACTTACCTTCCCACTGTTTCTTTGCTCTTCCCGCTGTCCTCCCTTTTCCTCAAAGCAAGGATTATTGCAAGAAGGTTTTAAATTTATTTTCCTCCTGAGCTTAAGTTCAATACAATCTCAATTTTAATGCATTGCAGAATGCCTGATATTTTCGGATGGATACAAATTGGAAGAAAAAGCCTATTATTAACCTTTAACCAGTGGCTAGCCTACTATTTTGGACATAATTCAGGATAATGGTCAGGACTTTCGGTGTTTTTCTTTGTAGATTACTTTTACGAGAGTGCTGTGATTACTGGGTGCCTCCATTTCTGAAGAGCACAAGCTCTGACATTCTTTAGAGGCCTGATCTTTAGGGGATAGATGTGCAGTCACTGATGAAGATACAAGCCTTTAAGGGCTGCCAGCTTGGGTGTTAACATGACAGCGCTGCAAATCTCTAGTTACATGTGAAACCCTATGCTCCTAATTTCAGAAAGAAGTAGTTTGTCTAAAATAAATGGGAAAAGCTATCAGTTGCTGTGTCCTTAAACTGTAATCTGCTTTCCAGATACCCAGTGCTTTTCTCTGTCACCAGTTACTGAGTCTGAATGAATTAAAACCATTTCTCATTGATTGTGTGTGTATAATTTGTGAGCAGTACTTCTATTGGCAACAAATTCTAGTTGTTAATACTTCAATGACATTTCACTTTTACATTGATTTTGGCTTAATTACATTAGGAATTGCTAATATGAAAGAGTGGCAAAAAGCCAACTGGAATAATTTGGAAGAAGAAACCCAACACATTCTCTGTTATGGCAGTTTGCAATACCTGCTTCAGTTCATACACCTGAAACTTTTGCTTCTGTGTAGCCACTATCTGGGGTGTAACACAAGTAGCAGAGTCCCTGTAATACCTGTACTGCTTGGTGGACAACCATGTCCAGATATCCAAAGGCTGCAGTAAGAAGTCTTCAGTGTCCAACTGGGCTGATGAAAGCCGTGGCAGAAGCATTTTCACTACATGTTTTTGATAGTCAGGCCAGCTGAAAAAGATAGGCATTATTCCAGTAAATATCATGTATTTTAATAAATAAATAAATAAATAAATAAATGCCATTAGTAGCAAAGTTTTCTGTCCAATTAATACATCAAAATTAAACACAGTCCTTGGCATCTTTTACAATGTTCCTTCGATAATGTATTGATGAGGAAAACACTCGCTTCCTGCTGTTTATGGGTTGTGCTGTTAATTCTGATTGGATGGTCCCTGATTTGAATGCTGTCCTTTTCCCTTCCTTAGACAAGTATGGTGTCTGTGGAAGGCCTGGCAAAGCTCGTAGATCCTTCCCAGCTGACGGACGAGTTCGAAGGGTCCTTGGATTACAACCACGATGAATGGATAGAACTGCGCGTCTCCTTGGAAGAGTTTTTCAACAGTGCCATCCATTTATTGTCGAGGCTGGAGGATCTCCAGGAAATGTTGGCTAGGAAGGAGTTTCCAGTCGATGTTGAGGGCTCCAGAAGGCTGATTGATGAGCACACGCAGCTTAAGAAAAAAGTGATAAAAGCTCCTGTGGAAGAACTGGATCGTGAGGGCCAGAGGTTATTACAATGCATAAGATCCAGTGATGGTTTTTCTGGTAGGAACTGCATTCCTGGAAGTGCAGATTTTCAAAGTCTTGTGCCAAAGATCACCAGCCTTTTAGACAAGCTGCATTCTACCCGGCAGCACTTGCATCAGATGTGGCATGTCCGCAAGTTGAAACTGGACCAGTGCTTTCAACTCCGGCTTTTTGAGCAAGATGCTGAGAAGGTAGGGAATAATCTGTTCCTTTTTCATACTTTAAACAAGACTCTGTTGTGAGGGTGACCATTTTTTCTATAAGTGGCAACATGAGGTGCTCATCACAGGTGTAAATCTCATGTTGCCAGCAGATGTACTTCATGTGACTCGTAAACCAAATTCACCAAGGTAATTGTTGGATGTAGCAGGCATAATAATGTCCTAGAGTAACTAGTCTCTGTCACTTTTGGTGAAAGTTAATCTGCTTTTCTGTCTCACAATGAAGTATATTTGGTAGACATTAGCACAAGAATCTGGCTTTTTTTTCCAACTTCTTTTACTAAGCTTATGAATATATTTATTTTCTTGTCACAGCACTGAAAGAAGAATGATTTTGGGGTTTAATTCACTATGATTATTGTTTGCACTTCTTGGAGTCTATGGGAAATTTCAAGTATGGGTTTCAGGGAATTTAGAAAATTGTGTAGTGCTAGAGCCTTGGCTTTCTTAATGCAGAAGTGCTTGGCACCTTGTTAGGTGATGTTGTGAGAAGTCTTTGTTGCACATTTAAAATTCCAGGCCACAGAGGTAGGGTATTCTCAGTGGAAGGTACTGAGCTCTCAGACTCGTGTTTATCTAGTCTGTATATTCATCAAAAGCATCAATCTCTGAATCTTCTCTACTTAATGTATTATCCAGTTGTTTCACTAATGTGTCTGCCTGGATGGACCCCAGAGGAGTTGCAGAAGAAAAGCAGACCTCATCTGCAGGGGGATCCCATGAGGATGGTTTTTTTTTTAATCAACTACTAGTTAGTGTTATTTTAAAACATCGTGGAGAAGCACATAGCTGAAACAAACTTAATCCTGAGTAGTGCAGAACAAGACACTTGACATTGGTTTTCAATGCATGTCCTAAGTATTTCTAAGACTCACTAGGACTGAAAATGCTCCATCATTGTATAATCAGTCTTCCTGTTGAGAAAACCTTGAATTCCGATGAGTCCCTCTAAAATAAGAGTCACTGCAGCATCATTCAAGGGTGCATAAGAGCAGTGTTTTAATTCCAAATGCTACAATGTTGTATTCTCCCTTTTCTTTATGTGTCAGATGCTATAAGGAGGCCACCCACTTCTGTCCTTCCCAGCAGCTGCTGTCCTTCAGGCAGTGCTTCAGTTTGCATTTTCAGTTTCTTTGGGATTATTCAGATGACCACTGCTTATTAATTTTGTTTTTAAATTTATGATTATTACTTGATAATATTATTGTTAAATTATTAGTATGTAGGAAGTTATTATAATTAATAATGTTATAAGCTGAAAGGCTCTCAGATCAAGTCAGTGTTTGAGAAGTCCTTGTTGCCAAGCACTGTTCTGTGGCATTGAAGGAAGTCTCCAGGGAATTTCCTTTCTACCTCCTGCACAGGCATGAGAGGATGATGTGATATAAGTCTAGACAATGTGACAGCAAAGCTCTTTGCACATGTTATTCTGAGGTTGTTATGTGTAAGGTCTAGGCAAGTCAACAAATAAATGAAACTTTTGAAGTGAAGGAAGAAGTGAGAATGCGATTTCTGCCTTTGGAACACTGGCTGTCTTGAGCAATTCCAGTTTGCCAAAACCAGGATTCTGCTCTTCTCAACTTCTTCATCTGCCTCACATTAACTAAACACACAGTCAGCTTCTCTCTGCTTTGGCTCTACTTGCCTTTTCTTGACTTCTATGTTTTCTCAAAGAATATAAAATATTTTCTTGTTTTATATTCCCAAGTCTGTGTTTTTAATCTTCTCAGTTTGTGAGTCCCTAAAATTCTTCCCGGAAGGGTTGCAGACCCTTTAATGTCACATTTCGCACGTGTAGACTGATGTAAAACATTGATGTGCTTTTCCTCTGTAGCTGACTTTTTCAGATCTCTTTGAAGTAGTCTGACCACCTCAGACTGGAAAGTACTTGTTTCATAAAATGGTCAGAGCTAAATCCAGTCTGAGTGCAGTCTCCACTATAGAAATAGCCACCAATGTGTCTGTGTATTGAATTTTAGTGTTTCCAGGTACCTCCATTTGCTCAGTTGCACTCTACTAAGGTAGGGTAGCAGAGCCAGGATACTCTTCATCTCCTGGAGAGAGACACAGATCTTTTCGTATAACCTGGATATGTCATTTAGTTCTAGTCAAATGACAACTCTAATAGCCTGTGAAAGCTCAAACTCCAACATAAAATTCTGAATATAAACAAGGTTTTAGGGTCTTTTAAAATATCTCTGTATATTCATTGGATGATATTTCAGGAAACCTGTTCTAATAAGGAGAAAATGGACAAGGACTTTCATTTTCTGGACATCTCTGATTTCAAAAATTTCATGTGTCCTCATTGCCTGAAAAGTTCTTAAAAATGGGATAGGAAAAAAACAGGGACACAAGGACTAAAACACACAGTATTCTAAGGAAGGTTAACTTTTGAACGCTTTGGTATTGCAATACCCCAGATGTTCAAAGCAAATCAATTCACTTTTTTCCTTCCTAGAGATCCCCTCTATTGGAATATTTAGAAATGGCAGTCACTGCCAGGACACACAAAATATTTAAATTACAGGCATTACAACTTACAGAAGTCTGTATAGTGGTGTGCTGAACAACTCGTATTATTGCCAAAATAAACAGAGGGGATGGCAGTCACAGCCTGGCCTTCTCCCACTCAAATCAGTGGGAGAGAGCAGGGCTCTCTGTGGAGAAACTGTGTCCCCAAGTAAGGCCTTGAGGGTTTTATTTTCCTGTACTGGGGCCAAGGGAAAGGAAAAGTGGGGCTATCACATCGGCACAAGCAGTACAGTGAGATTGAATCTCCATATGGAGACTGGAAGCTCCTTGAAGCTCAAGTCAGCAGGCAGGTCAGCCATGTGGAGAGCTTTGGCAGAGGGGTGTGAGGAAGTTCACATGCTGTGCAGTGCTGACTGTAATGATCTGCTGATAAATAACACATTTCAGCTGCTGGCGAAGCCCTGACCCTCACTGTTCAACAAATTTATTCCTCACCAACTAATGGAGAAATACGTATGTACTTATATATAATTTTGAAACTAGAACTGAGGCTTCACTGTGTTTTACTGGGTAACAGGGAAAATATTTTTAGTCACCAGTAATATTAAAAAATGTATCCCAGTCTAAATTGGATATTGTTTGAAACAAAAAACCCACAATCAACATAGATCCAAGTATTAGAACTATCTGAGAAATGATAATTGGTTGGTGGAAATCTGGACAGGGAGAAGAATTCAGGCAGGAGTCCACATGTGTTGCACTTGAATAAATACCAAAAAAAGGCAAAAAATTATACTTAAACTGTGTACTTTCCAGCTTTTCTGGAAATCATTTGTAACTGGCACCCAATTTGACTTTTGTAGGAATTTCCACATCATTCTGTGTTGGTTCCACACCAGTTTTACTACCCCGACATGTATGTGAATGAAAAACATCTCATGATGTAATCAGCGTTGTCCACGTTAAGTATAAACAACACAGTCACCAGCTGGACCGAGCTGAGGGTCTGCACTGTGAGCTCCTCACAGCAGAGTGAGGAGCTGCTCTAACACCATGGGGGTCAGCCCCAGTAGGAGGCAAGAGGGGGCTTGGCATGTTCTCTCTGTCCTCACCTCCCCTCCTGCTTCCTGACTTCCTACACAGTCCACTACACAAAGGCAAACTCCAAAAGATGGAGTTAGAAAATGCCATGAGTGAATTTCATTGGAAGCTTGCGGTGGGAGAAACATTTTATTTGGATCAGGCCAGCTTTGTAGAAAGTCTAGTGGCAAACCACAGGCCACATCTAGTCTTCAAGGAGCAGTGAAGTAGCAGGCTTACAGTCAAAACCATCAGCCCCATGTAAACCAAGGCTTCCCTTTGAAAAACACAGCTCTGCCAGTGATTTTCCCTGTGGAGCAGGCGATGGGAAGCTGTGCTGGCTGCCGGGGCTGCCGTGGTACTGCTGCTCTGCGGGTGTCTGCAGGGAGAGGGAGCGGAAAGCGTGGATAACTTGCAGCTCCTGCTCCACAGCAGCTGTAGCTCCTATTTCCCAGGTGATGTGACCAGCCTGGAACAACAGAAGGATTTCAGTTCATAGACAGGAGACAAGTTTGGAGCAGGGTATAAGCAAAATGGTTAAGAGGAGTAGGGTGCAGTAACAGTTGCAGCAGTTCTCCTGCATCCCGCTCCCGGTGCAAGTGTGGGCAGTGAGACCACGGCACTGAGGAGCAGGCACTGCCTTCCTGCCTTCTCACACCCACTTCTGGCCCCTTCCTCAGTCAGGTCTCCTGAAGTACGGGAACCGATGTATTATTCCACTGAGTGGGTGCTATTAAACTCAGCCCCCACGGAGTGAAATAAATAATGTGGCATTTGGTTTCTCAAGGAGGAAAATCACAGCTATATCAGCTGTACTAGACTCCTGTCCAGTGTCCGATTCCAATTCCTAATGAAAGTATTGGGAAGACTCCTATTGATTTTCAGCAGAAGCACATTGTACCCATTAACTAACAGTATACCCGTTCGGAAGTGCCAGATGAAATTTAGGAGTTCCTGGTTTAGAATGTCACTTACAGGCAGAGTTAGTCTAGAAAAATACAGAGAAGCTCTAGCTCAACAGCAAAGTCAGTGGGGGAGAAGAGCATCCAAGAATATATGATCCAAGTACTTCAACCATGCTCATACTGGTTTAGGAGTATTACACCTGCCAAAGGTTCATGTTCCTCAGAATGAAGGAGTGTTCTGCAAGTTGCTCTTTGTCTAAAAAGATGCAAGACGGCTTTGATGGATAATAGAATGCAAAACGTGGAAATTTATGCTGTGGTTTAGGTGGGAAAAAGATGGTTTTAAAGAAGAAACGTTGATATCTTGATATTTGAGAGAAAGGAAACTATCAGTATATTTGTGATTGTATGACACCCACTTTAACTGTTTCGTACATTACTTCCCCTCATACTGCATTTAAAAATTCTGATGCTGTATGTTCTGTAATAAAATGCATTACAAAACTGATGATATGATCCTTCTTGCTAATAGGAGGCAGTTTATTTTATTACCGTCCATTAAGTAGAGCAATTGTAGCAGCTCCTTTAGTCAAGGGAAGCGTTTCCTAGAAATGGGTCTTAGCTGACTTTCTGGAAAAGCAGTATAAGAAAGATTAAAAACCAACTTTGCTTCCTTTTACATTCCACATCACCTCTAAGTTTTCTTCTTTTAGCAGTGTCAAAAAACCCTGGAAGTGATACATAAAGCAAATTTATAGAGTTTTCCTATTTGCAGCATGTCATATTAACCCTTAAGGACTTGCATAATTCCACCAGGCACAGCACCTGGGACAGCCTCCTCTGACTGAGATAAAATCCACTTAGTGAGGGACCATTTCCCCTCTCTTATTTCACTGCTGGAAGCACTTGGTTTCTTCGATCTGTGCTATGTGCCATATATACAATTGCCTCCAAGATTTCATGTGAATTATTGGCTTAGAAGTTACTGTGAGAGGGATGTGTCCCAGGGAGTGAGAGTGGGAAGCCAGTGAGGAGAGTTCTGAGAAGGTGACAGAGGAACCTGTCACATGTGAAATGAATACAAAATGAAGGAGTTCTGGGGAGGTGGTTAATTAGGACTGGGGAGGAGGCAGGAAGCACATTAAGAAGGGACAGAACTACAGTCAAGATTAATAATGAGAGCACATCTGAAGTACATATGCCCCATGTGCTGTTTGACTGTGAAAGGATTTGTTACTGAATGAATGGTATTTAACAGTTAACAGTAATAATCATACAGGCATAATAATCATGGATTAGACATGGGGTTTTGTATAGGATTTAGATTTCATTTAAGTTACGTGAACACTGCATTGGTGTGCAGAACTCAGCATGCCCTGGATTTTCCATCTAAGTACTTACACCGTGAATATCACAACAGCACAGTGAGTGAGCATCTCAATAAGGAGCTTTCCTGGAGATTTTGAACACGGGGAATGTTGTTAGACCTGAGGTAAGCTCCATAAGACTTCTGCAATAAAAGGAGTCAATAAGCTTAGTGTCTTCTGCAGAGACATTTGACTGAGGGTCTAAGTGAGACTCATTTAAGCATGTTTCTGTCATCCTTAGCTTATTTCAAATGTCTGTGCAGAGAAAGGACAGGGCCTTGGGAGACAGATACTGACTGGCAAAGGCACTGAACTGGCTGTCTGTGTTTGTGAACGTGCATTTGTTTACAGAGAGCTTTATAAGAAGAGTGACCAAGAATTTACTGCTGAGCATAAGTGAAATCTCTTACCCATAATTCCAGAAAAAGATTTCTCAGAGGACCAAGTTGGTGGTGGTACCTGCCACTCAGCCCAAAGCAACTGCTTCTTTCGTCAGGTGAAGCAACTCAGTTTCAGGCTAGTTTTAGCTGTATCCCTGATCTAGTTACATTTTGGTGCTCGAGGTCTCCCTGATTTGTCTGCTGGAAAGACAGAGGCCTGGTCTTGTAAAGCAGAAAGAGTCTCAGCTGAAACCAGTGAAGGACTCGAGGTCTCTCTCAGAGCTCCCAGTGACAGCACTGAGTGAGCTGGAGCAGTGTGGCATTCCCTGGTACCAGCTACTGGCTCTAGCCCAGGGTCAGCCGTGGCCACCCACTCATGGTAACGAGACCGTGTGTCCATGTGTCCGTGCTGGTGTCCCCATCCCAGGATTGCACTTATGTTAGTTCACATTTGCAATGTTATGGGCAGCCTTGTTTGCCAGGGCTTGCAATAGTCCTAATATAAGAATGACGAGCTTTGAAACCAATTCCTGACACAATTGGTTCTTATTTTTATTGTACAGAATAAATATACAGGTCCCTGCATTTATGGATCTGGAATAGACATTGGTCAAGAGTCTTTGACTTTAGTCAGAGTATTTTAAGTTGCCTTAACATCTTTGTCTTTTTTCATGCAATGGACTCTTGAACAGAGCACGTAGTGTCTGTTCTCTCCTGAAACCTTGTTTCCAAATCTGGCATCTTCTCTCCCATGCTGCCAAAGAAAAATGCTTTATTTTATAATCTGAAGTTTCTCTTAGCATATGGTGCCTTTTTTTGCTGTAGAGATTCTCACTAGACAACTGTTCATAAAATCAGGCTTGGGGTGCCAGTGTTGGGAAGGAAAGTCAGCTACCAGCTTAAATAAGCTGCCATGTGAATAGAAGGTCATCATCTCATCCCATGCTTTGTACTCAAGCCCACTCTGAAACTAAAACAACAGAGGGCAGGCCCCATGTTCAACGTGAAGTGTTTGCTCTGACACAGAATTTCTAATAGTGGGAAGAACACAAAAAATAAGTGCAGATAGGTCGCTAAATTGTTGAATTGGCAGACACCATCTTACAGTATCAGATTATAAAATGTTGAAAATGCGATTATATAGGTGATATGGAAAGGAGGTTTGAATGGAGATTGAGTTGGGTGCATAAACAATAAATAGTTGAGTGCGTGTTTGTATGACATCTAGCACAGTGAGGTCCTGAATCTGACTGGGATATTGGTTGTTTCCAACAAAGAAATGCAGATTTTCAGTTGAAAATGGCCCTTGGAGATGCAAGGGTATGACAACATTTCTATGGAATACATATGTATATCCACACAGGATTTGGGTTGCTTTGGAATATACTGGGTATATTCTGTTTCACTTAAGCTGTTTTGAGCAATAACTCTTCTGATAGCATCAATCAAGGACAGACAAAGAATCAACATGGGAAGTTCATATCAAAGGGGGAAAGTGTACATCTATTCTTAAAAATCTGTGTATTTCCCCAGATGAACCTATGCCAGCTCTAATCACTTTTATTTAATTACTTCACACTTCCTAGAACAAAGGAGGCTCTAATAAACAGGTGAGAATTAAAAGCATGTAGCAATAACTCTATTGTAGCAGGTTTTAATTAACTTTCAGTGTTTATTCAAATGTGTTCTTTATCATGTTTCTGTAGCATTTTAAAATAATTGAATTTTTGCTACTGAGTACTGCTTCTGCTTTGTCCTGAAGCACATCAGTACTCGCTGTCATGGGTGAGCCATTATGAGGTGTTCTGATGCAGCTGAATAAACAGTATGAGGCTCTGAATGCATCTTTACTGATTTTTTTTGGAAGCTCAGTAGTGGCATAACAGGCTCATGGATCTCCCAAATTACTGGGTTTACCTGGTCTCAGAATTTTATTTTTTTTTTAACAAGCCAAATAAAAGAACAAAGTTTGCCTAGAAGCAGAAAAAACATTATAACAAGGGGTGGCTGTGCACAGAGTGTGTGTTGACAGTTCCTTGTGATGCCGTGAGCGTAGATGTCATGTGCTAAAGAGATTTCATGGTGGGATCAGCACCTTCCGTTTTGGAAGGCTCCGAGAGCGGCAGGTAAACTGTGTCAAATCTGCCATTTCTCTCACCTGGTCATGGACACAAAAGAATCGTTGAGGAACTGTGGGGGCAAATCTTCAGCATCTGTAACAATAAATTACTTGCACACCCCTCCATCTTTAAGAGGAGGATGGATCCTGCACAGCCTGCATCTCTCAGTTCAGGGACCTGCGTGCTGGCACTTGCAGCCTTTGCAGGCTGCAGCTCTGAATTAAAGATGCAGCGAGCTGACATCTGCTCGCTTTAATCAGAAGTTGCCTTCTGACAGGTTGCTAATGCCATCCACAATTTGTTGCCCCCAATCTAAAGTGAAGAGTTGTCGGAGCGGGAAGTAATCGTGGTGGGCTCTGTGGGAAGTGTTCATTACTTTGACCACTGCTGGTCACACTTAATAAGATCCTGTTCTTGGCACCTGTAGGAAAAAAAAAAAACAACCAGATTTTTGCAAGATCAGGAGATCATTATAGAAGTTTTTAACTTTCCTCAAAGCACAAAAAGAGCTCATTTCTGTTAATTGGACTGTAAAAGAAAAAAAAGTCTTCATTATTAGTGATGTTCCAAAGGAGTTTGCAGCTTTTTCACCGTGTCAAGCTTGTATCCTGCTACTTTCCTGTTTATCAGTCAAGACCACGGCGGGTCTTCCCTTGTGTGCCAATATTGTGAACGTTTGCTCTTCTGCCTTTCCATCCATCAGTAGAAAGTTTGGGGACAAAGCTAATAACCACAGGACAAATTCACAAGTACACACCAACTGCTTTGTGCTGCTCCCACAACTGAAAGCAGCTACAAACCCCATTTTGCCATCTGGTTTGAGGAAATGTGGGATTGCCTTGCCTGCTGAGCAGAGCAACTCAGGGATTGGGGTAAATATATATATCAGAAATTCCCTTCCTTGTGGCTGTTATTCTAGTGGTGAATGTCACCTTCCATTGCTGTAACCATTGCTTTCTCTGTGGCAAAGGAGGCAGGATCCTTTTGTAGCCTCCCATTGACGTTTCTGTTTCTCCTGCAACAAGTCTGCCGCTGGTTCAACAGCTCCGAGGGTACAAACTTCCTCCCTTAACACTTCCATGACCCGAGTTCAGACTCCAGAAGCAAAGAACACTGGAATCTTCTGAAGGCATTTGTACTAATTTTTCAGATGTGGACAGCTGTCCATCAGGAAGGGCAATCATCTGCCAGACACTGATTTCTGTTGAGCTGGATTGGCTTTGGAGTAGCAAAATGAAGTGCAAAGGATGCAAAGTTCAAAGCAAAAAATTGGGAATTAAAAACCACAGGGGTTAACTGCCTTGCCTCCTGTCGCACAGGAAGCCTGTCCTGCAGTGGGAGTCCCGATCTGATGTGTAAAATAAATATCTCAGTGCTTTCCTTCTTTCTTTATTAATTCATTCTGCCCCGTGCTGCCAGATCCGGTGGAGTTTTTTTTTCTTTTACTGGCAGCTAAATATGTTGCCTCCAGAGCACACGGAATCGAACCCGATCTTTTCGCTGGGAATGTAAAAACACCAACAACGCCTCACTCTGCCGCTGCAGCTCGGGCCGAGGAAGAGCTGCGCGTTTCCTTCACGCCGAGCGTGCCCTATGGCACAGTCACAGCCTTCGGGGCCGCTCTCTGTCCCATTTACGCTGCAGCACCCAGCGCACCCGTGACCTCTCGGTGTAGGAGGGCACGGCACTGCCCGAGCCATGGCGTGGTTCCTGCTCTGTTCGCGGGCTCCGGCAGCAGCCGCCTCGCTGCCCGGCCGGCCCTGACTGTGAGGAAGCGGCTCCGAGCCGCTGCTGCTGGAACTGGAACATGGTGTGCTCTGCTATTTGTAGTTTCCTGCTGCCGACGCTGGATACGCAGTTACTATTCCTCTTGCTTCCTCCATGAACATTAGAATGGGTCCAAAAATAATTGAAGGCAGTATGTTCTGATGGAATATTTTTGCATTTGCAGAAATTTCCTCTTTCGTTCGCTTGCCAATTTTGATAGGGAGCATTTTGAGGCTGTTTCAGCATCTCCAACTTGGCACTGCTGGGAGGCACAGGAATGCTCCCCTGATCAGTATGGCACAAAAAAGAGTTTTGGCACCTGAATACAGACTTAAAACTCACTTCTAAGGATGATTATAGCATGTTTTAACCACAGAGTTCTGCTTTAGCTAATGAAGATGAGAAGACCCAAATGCTCTAAAGGGCAACAAAGCTCACACATCTAGAAAAAGAGAAGAAAGCTGCTTTTCTTAATTTATTGCTTTGATCCTCAAAAAGGTTAGGTGATAAGAGAGTAGCTGTCAGGAAATAATGTAATTAAACTGTACATGAGGTTCACAGACTTATTGTGCAGCATCTTTCAGATGTAGCCATGTGATTATTTTTAAATTAATGTCTTCCTGGCCTGGCTGAAATGCTTTCAATGGCCCACACTTGGCAGAGCTTGGGGTCTTAAAAGTGTGTCTTAAATTACCCTTCATATCTATTTATGGGGAACGGATAAAGGTGGGTGTACAGCTGAGGGGTTGCCTTCTCTGGAGCTGGTGAGGGTTGAAGAGGAAAAACCGGGAGCATAGTGTGTGGACAGCTTCCAGAAGTCTCTGTGTCATTTTAAACCAGGTTGCTCTGACTTTCCTTCTTACGCATCGTGCACATTACAGAAACAAATTCAGAAATATTTTCTTGAACCCTCATGTCTTGCAAGACCCCTCTGTATTATTTGGCACCAGAGTCCTGGATGCCTCATGTCCTGCACAGGTGCTGAAGAGGTGTCACAGACAAAACAGTCTTGAGTTGAGGAATTTTGCTCGGTTTAAAGCTTACGAACACAAACTTCTGATCTTGATTTGGGTGTTGAAAGGAAAAAGCAGGACACACTGCCATAAACACCTACTTTTCACTGGCTTAAATTTCCCTCATTTTTGTCTTGGTTTATACCCAGTCCATCAAAATTTTTTTTGGTGGGTAGCAGGGCATGTCATTCACATCAGTTTGTTTTTGCTGCTGTTACAGCTGTTCTCTGATTCTTAATTTTTTTCTGCTGTTGCTCCTTTGAGTTCCTGCCCTGGCATGGGCCACGCATCCCTCAGGTGTGACCCCACAGTGTGTCTCCAGCCCTCAGCAACCCTCATCTTCTTTCCCTAACAGCTTGTATCCAGGTGTTCTCTGGCTGATGAATGTTCTGGCACCGTGGTTAGGCTCTGGCCTGTGGTGTTTCTCCCTGATGGGGCCTCCGCAGGTGCCAGAGCTGGTAGGAAGTGGCCGGTGGCAGCTCAGGACCCCCTGAAGGCCACCTTGGGAGATCCAGGGGCACTGCCAAGGGGGCAGTGAGACCCAGTGCCAGCTGGGGAGCCACCTGTGCCACCTCACCAGCTGCAGACACTGTCTGCCCTCCCAGCTCCACAGGTTTGCCAGAGCAGGGGGAAACACTGAACTGATGGATTTATGGGATGGGGTAAGGAGGGCTGTGCACCCCAAAGTCCAGTGGAAAGCTGATATCCTCAGCTTTTCATCAGGGATTCCAGTGCCAGACATGAAGCAACATGACATGTCAGGAGTTTAAAGCCGTGGTTACACCACAGCTGCATCTCTGGGCCTCAGACACACGTGGGTTTGGTAGGGGAAATGCCACGATTCTGGTACAAACCAGTAAACCTCTGTCTGGCTCATTTGTTCTTAGTGGCAGCTATTTGGAGTCACAGGAATGTCACACATTCAGCCAGGAGTACAACCGGCGTCTGTAACAAAGTCACCAAACTCCTACAGCATTTTCAACTGAATGAAAATTTCTTCTGAAAACTGAGAGGACGAGCCCTCATCGGGGGGGTGGGGGGGCAGAATTTTCGTAATTTACACTGTGTTTTCCATTCACGTGGCTGTTGTCTGTATATCTCTTTTAGTATTACATTTCCTATCCAACCAATGAATTAATTTCCACTTAGACAGCAAGCAGTTCTCTGTAGATGATCTGTGCCCAGAAAAGGCCATTTCCATTTTAAGGAACAGAAAATCCTTTCCAGGAATGCCTGTTTGATGTTACTAAGTGTGGTGGAAAGGTGCAATATTTCAAAAAGCAAGCGAAAAATGCAGATGTATAAAATACGCCCAGATGTCATTAGTCATATTTTTGTGTTCAGGATCTGTAATTTTCTCCCACCTTCAACAACAAAATTCTTACTTCTCTATTCAACATTGTAGGAATCACATGCCTTTGTGCACGGCTGTGGCTTGATATGTGTCAGGAAAAAATACACAGATCTCTTACTCTGGCATTTAGTAGGAACATTCAGTGTGAGTATGTTGGAAATGGTGCTCTGCTATAAATACAAAGCTATTTGTCACGTCACACATCTCGCTAATTTTCTAGTGGGTTGACAGTTGGGCCCATTGTCTGGAATAATTTAATGTGCTGTAGCCTTACTTACTGTACTCTATGAATCATATACACAGATATTCATAATGGAAAAACTGTGTTCATGCAGCATCGAGGTTTACACAAATACAGCTGTGGGTCTGAATCTTCAGCTGGTGTAAATTGGCCTCGTTGGAACGACACCAATTTATCCTGGCCATGGACTGCGCCGAGCACATGTGAAAGGGAAAGATCTGGCAGAAGTATTGGCTTGTCCGTCACCATCTGTAAACACGAGACAAACACACAAACAAACACAGCGTTGTATTTAGGCCCTGGCTTAGCAAGGCATTTAGATGTATGCAGAGTTCTATTTTAAAGCTACAAGTGCTTTGATTTAATTAGGGCTGTATTTATAGAGTGGCAACAGGAATTACAGCAGATTGGAATGATTTTTTTTTTTTGAAATGGTTTTCATAAAATTTGTTGATTCATGAAAAAAAACTTTAAATGTGCTATCAAAGTTTTCTCTAAGTCAAAAATTTATTCTGGAGCCAGTACCCTCCTGCCCGAGAACAGCCATTTTCCTGGTGACCGTGCAGGTACCTAGCCCACTATCAGGGCCCTGTGGGCACTGGTGGACGTTAATGACCAACCTCACTGCCAGCTTTGCCATAGCCCTGCTGAGCCTGGCCACAGGCCCTGACCCATCAGCTCATTTTGTGACATAACCTGGGACATGCCTCATTGCTGTGGACCTCCGCTGTGGTCACGGGGCTGCATCTGAGCCTGGGCCTGATCCTGACCTGCTGCTTGACTTCGTAGCTTAAGCTTGGACTTGTCACCAGAACTTGTGCCATGTCATCTTGTTTAGATCTGGTTGCTGTCAGGTTTAACTCTCAGGGGCTGTGGGACAGGCTCTGGTTAATGAGGCCCCTGTTCTACCTGTTGGGTCTTAATTTCTGGCTCCTTATCCCGTAGGGAGCAGCTAGCCTGGACAGCCAGCATCAGTCCTCTGTTCTGCTGAATTTAGCTCAGAGGCTTGACTGGAGGGATTTTTCTGTATTCCACGTGGAAGTCCTGATTCTTTAGACTGTTGGCATTTCCCACGTGCTCCTTCACAGAGGTGTTGCACTTCTGTTGGCCTTTCCCAGACATTTAGGTGACCCAGACATATGGCTGGTTCCAATTAAATTGTAGTTTTGATTCTAGTCTGGAGACATTGGGGGAGTTTCTTGATTGTCTCTTATAAAGTTAGCTCACATGCAAATGTTTCCTGGATCATGCCCTTGCATGTCAGTGTAGACCGTGTGCGTACCACAAATCTGTTGCACAGTATTCTTTTTTGTTCAAATATTGGCTAAATTCAATTGCAAAAAATGTGAGAAATATGCCTTGATTTTTGTTTAATTGAGTTGTTGTGAATACTTGAACTCCCTTAATGAGATAGGAATAGACCTTGTAGCTGGAAACTTTGTAAACCTCAAGAGAGGGACTCTGGCAGTTACTGTTCTGAGTGTGTTATTATTTTGTTTATATTGTGGAAACATATAAAAATGAACTTGCTTAGCTGTAGATGCTCTCAGAGTGGAACTTTCCACTTTCTGTTGTAGATTATTCAGTTTTAACACTGGCTGGACATTTTTGAAAATACAAAATGCACACAGACTCTTAAATGGACCTCTCTTTAATAAGCAATGTATGCTTACCTTCAGCATTTCCCAACCTGTGAATTGTGGATATTAAGTTCCTTAGTAGCTGTTAAAGGTATTTGATAAAACAGATTTATTGTTCAAAGACCTTGAGTGGCTACAGTGCTTGCCTTGAAAAAATGTATGGGGTCCACAGATTGGAAGAGATTGGAAAGCACTAATCTAACAGGGATTTCATCTGGCATACAATTAGTGATCTACCCTCTCCTCAACTACAGGCAAGACATTCTTTTAGATTAACATTTTTTGTCTCTTTGTTAGCAGCGTAGGGAGACACAGTGAGAGAATGCATTTATGACTACCTGGATTTCAAAACCCTGCCTCGTATTTTCCCTAAGTGCTCTTGAACTTGCTCGTATTCAGAACATCACCCGAGTTGTGCTTGTCAGAGCAAATCACATAAACACTACTGGTCTTTGTCAGTATTTATGTAAGGAACTACCAAGAGAAAAGATAGTGAGGCAAAGCAGAAGGTACTGACGTTGATCCAGCAGCTGTTTCTCTCCCATTTTTGTTTCTGCTTTTCTAGAGCTGATGCCAGAAGCACTGCACAAGTTATCTTAAATGATGTCAGCTGGAATATTTAAAAAAAAAAAAAAAAGAATCAACATTTCACAAAGTCCTATTAGGATCTTAGCTGGGATTGAAAGATATCCATGAACTAAAACAAGTGCAGAGAAAGGCTGTGTGTCTTAAGAAGCTTTAAAAGAGCTGGGCTCTGTGAAAACAAACAGCAGGAGAGACAGTGAACCCACCTGGTCCACACTGGAAAAGGTTAAACACCTGGTTAAACACTTTTTTAACTTACAGGACATGAGCCTTGTGTAGATCAGAGAGTATATGAAGAGCTCAGTAACAGGAGCAGAAAGTTTTTGGAACTGCTTCTCACAGGAGGAGCCGAGCTGCAGCACTTCACTAGTTTTCGGGTGGAGCTTCATCTCTTTATGAAAGGAAATTTTATCCTGTGGTTAGCTACCAAAGCAGTGGTTGGACTTGACCTGAATGTCCCTTTGGAACCGTTTTCTTTATGTGTCTCCTATATTGTTGCTCAGGATGGTGTGGCTATAATGGTTATCATTCTGCCTTTAATTAACCATCTGAGTTTGATATTTATGGCTCAGAACTTAGAGAGAAGATGATTTGCTACGAACCAGTTCATAATTAATTCCAGCCCTCGTATAGCGTTCGATAGATTTGCGATTTATTATTTCCAGCATGTATAAACAACTTCATTAATAAATATATTCAGTTCACTGGCTGCCAAGGCCATGAGGGCTGTAATCCTCCCATCAATGCCACTTGGCATAGGGTGTGCTGCCAGCCATGTGCTGGGCACATAATCCCGTGGTGCTCTGCACTGCCGTGTTCAGAATCCAGTGCTAATGCTCCTCAGCGAGCACTGACAAAAGCCAGAGAGCAGAGGTTTTTATCTGAAATTATGTTATAAATCTCATTTTAGCTGATGTAGAGCTGGACTGTGCACAGCCTGCATACATGCTGTTCCATATCCGTGTGTTTCTTGTCTGTTCTCGAACAGCTGTTCTCACCCTGTGCTCACTGGCCTGCCAGATGTTACAAATCCAGGGAAAATATGGAGTCACGTTCTTCCTCTGTAGGACTTATTCATGACCAGCTTGAGACTTGCTGTTTGGTCTAGCACTTAACCTGGATTTTCTAGTAACTCATCAACTATGATGACAAAACATGAGGTTAAGGACTCATCGTTGCCAGCAGGACTGATGCTGGAGATGTGATCTGATACCCTAATCTCAAGTGAAGTTGCCTCAAGACCACATCTATAATAATTACTGGTGCATGTATGATCACTCGTGACAGTGAGGCTAGATGCTTTACAATGCACAGGGAAGAGACCCTTTGGATCGTTCTTAGTTCTTCTTACTCTCTTATAAAAGACTAATTTCCTTAATTAAATGCAGCATTTAACATTCTTCAAGATATGCATTCAATTTCCTTTATTGTTAGAAACAGGACTACAAGAGATAATCACATTGAAAGTTTATCTTCTTTTTTAAGTGTGCTTAACCCCCCCTCCCCCTGCTTCTCAGTCCCTGGAAAACTCCTAAGTACTTCACTGGTCTCCAGATTATCTGCAGCAATGTGGAGAAGTGCCAGTCTGGGAGACATTGAGGACAGTTGGTTCACATGTTTTTTGTGATGTCATGTCCAATCTTAGTTGTTCCGTGCTGCTGTTTAGTGTGAATTCATGACTGCAGGAGTGATTAGAAGGCTTGAGAGCAGAATTATTTCACTGGCAGTCAGCATGACTCCAGCTAAGAAGCAAGTCACAGGAATAATTAAAGATCCATTAATTTTATGATAATCACTAGACTGGGTTTGTTAAGGCAGTCTTTTTCATGGATGGGATGAGATAAATTGATACAGTGCTGTATAGCAATGCTAGAGTGACACGGGAAATCTGTTTGCTGAGACACTGTATCTGGCTTAAACTGATCTCACGGGGCACATTCTCCACACTTTGATATTTATTGTATTAAAAACTCATTCCTTTGACAGGGAAACTGACTTGTCAAAGGATCTTGAACATTTTTCCAGGAGCCCATGTTAGCCCCTTGAAACTGGGGCAGTCCTCGCAGGGTTGAGAGAAATAGCAATTGCTGGGTCACTGCCATGTTCACATCCGTAATGGTGTGTTTTAATTAAACAAACGAGGCAGCACACTCGCTTCAGGAACACAGCAAACATCAGATTTTCTCATGTGGAAAACAAGTTTCACTTGAAAGCTTTCAGGAAATATTGCTGGTAATATGGGCCAGGCCAGACAACGTTGACAGACCTTCATATGGAAACCTCCTGGCCGTGCATTGCAAACTCTCACAGCACCATCTCAACTCACCTGTCATCTGGTATTTTCAGAGCCTCAACTTGGAGTCATATTGTTATGAGAAAATTGTTTAAGACCATTTTAGAGTTTTTGGTCAAAGAAAAAAGTTTGAGAACACAATCCATTGTATCTCGAAAGCAAATAAGGCCCCATTTTTTAGGTATTTCTTTATTTAAATTCCATCATTGTTAAGGAAATCTTGTGACCTGTGGTGCTGTGTAATATTTATGATTTCCATGCATCCTTGATTAGGAGGATGAAAATAAAAAAGTATTCTGTGATGCCAGACCTGTGCAATCAAGAAAATCCAGTACTCTCTTCTAGGTACTTGGGACAATGTCTACAGTTAAGTAAGCATTAAGCAGAAATCCTTGAGAAGTCACTGAAGGAGCCAGCCCTGGAATCAAAATCCGTGTGGGCAAATCCAAGCAGTACCGTGCCAGGCTGTGCTGTTTGGAGGGGCAGGTTGGTATTTCTGCCCCGCACAGGACTGTGCCGTGCAGAGGCACCAGTCCATCTGGAACTCGTTTGGGTATCTCAGACACACCAGTCATTGCTTAAGGTCGGCCTGTCTGCAGTTTTCAAAGCCCTGGTTGCTGGGTAAAGCAAGAGTGAATGTAAATACTGCTTATCATTCATGAAGACTCGAGAGTAACAATAGTTTTTACAGAGCAAAGGCATCATTAACCCTACTTTAGCCCATAGTGAATCTGCACCTTTTTTACTCTCCTCTGGTCCCTGTGCATCTTGCTTGATTTTCTCCCGGCTCCAAACCAGATGAAACTCAACACTCTTCATTCTCTGGGCTTTTGTGTGAGATGTGAGAGTCAGGATGAGACTCCAGATCGTATTGATAGGAGATCATTTCCTACTGGAAAATAGGCCTGCTGAAAGATCATAGAAAGATTCAAAGTCTAAACTGAAAGTGAGTCTCTTTCAAAATATGCTGTTATCTATGGATAGAAGCTTAAAAAAGATACTGTTTTGGAAGGTGGTACATGTCTCATCACTGAGGTCTATTGCTCAGTGTTGCTCAAAATTCTTGAAGGACATCCTTTACACTGTTGTTGTGGATTTCAGTTGATTTAACAAGACAAAAAGAGGCTGATCATCTCTTAAACGTCCTTTCTTTTTCTTGATAGTTTATTGTTTTACATTAAAAGGGAGAAGCATGGTTTAACTTAAGCTAGATTCTCATCCAGCAATATGTGTATAGATTAGATGAAGGAAATGCTCCCTATCCACAGAACAATAGATTACTTGTTTAAATTACTTGTCTTAAAAAGATCCCGATTCGGCTTTGCTGAGCATAAAATATTAAATTTACTGTTTATTTTTCATGGATTGCTGCCAATTTTCTTCTCCCTGACTGTCTTCAGATTGTTTAAAACATTAAAAAAAATGTTCTCATCAAACATATATCTACTTACAAGAAATCTCTGTTGGTCTTTCCGCAGAGACATAAAATTTTGTTGTTGGGACATGAACTTTGCTGTTATGGAATTTTCCTTTCTTTATTACCTTTGTGTTTTTCCTCTTCTCTTTTTTTTTTTTTTCCTTTAAGCCCACAAGTATGGCAAATTATGTTGTGCTAATGTTGCTTATTAAATCTTCATAAAGTGAAAAAAAGGAATCCAAGGAGAAAGCTTTAGATGTCTCTTCAGGTGTAGTAGGTTGTTTCATTCTGTTTAATTTGCAGTAATGTTTGAAAACTCTGACCTCATCCTTGCAAAAATTTCGTTACTTATATTTCCTGAAAAATGGTGATAGGCCTGGTCAGCTCCATGGGTAGAAATGAGAAAGTAGCTGTGTCATTGATATTACTTTGGACTTGCCTCTTTGTAACTAGAACCAAATTTGGCTTTTAGGACTGTTTATCAACACAAAATACAAGGCTGGTGTAGACTCTATAGTTGCAAGTGTATTTTCATAAATAAAAGATTAAGAAGTCAGGCGTATGTGACAGATTTTTGGGACCAGGTCAGTGTAGTGTGTCTGGTGACACTCGGAATGTTTATTTGCCTTTTGTTGAAAGGGATATTCGATGTTATTTTTGCAAATCCCCTCCATACAGCAGAGCATTCCCATGCTGGATCGAGTGCTCAGCATGAAATGTTGTTTTTCCTGCAGGAATCTTAGGTGACCCGTGCAGGGCCTTTCCTCTCCTCTCAGGAGCACCATCTCCACAGGGAATGGGGAACTGACCCTGAGCAGCTACAGCAACATACAGTGCCTGAGCGGTGGGCCCTGAGTGTTCTTCAGCTGTCACAGGTCAAAAATTGTTATGCAGTGCTAAAGAACAAACCAGCTTTTTCCTGGAGGCCATGTAAATGTTATAACAAAGATCTGGACTGGTCTCTTGTCCCTGAGCTGGTTACTTAGAAGCTGCATCACTGCCTTTTTACCTTAAAACACTTTCTCTAACCTCAAGGACTGTACTGACTTGACCTCTGCTGCCTCTGTAGTTATTCTTTTCTTATAACGAGTTAATGAGTTTGGGGAAGGGGGGGTTGTTATGATGATGGTGATGATGATGATGGTGATGATGAAAGAGTCCTTATCAATGGACAGTTCCCCACCTTAGTGGGACGGAGATTAGGGAACATGGTTTTAAAGGGATCCTGCCAAAAAAAGTTTGCAGAAAAGAAGAGGTCTGAGATTGCAATTGCCTGCAGAGCTGTAGTCAGGAGTAAAGAACGAAAGGTTCTCACTTTGAATGCATTTAGTCTCTAACACAACACAGAACAAACTAAAACATAAATGCACTATCTCTTAGCTGACTTGTGACAGCTTATAATGAATGAACGTGCTGCAGATTGAAATGTCACATTGATGTGCTTCTGAATAAGGAATGAGTTTCATCAGCTTTATTCAATATATTTCTATCTGTGTCTGAAGTACTGAGCAATCTATTTTGCTTGGGAATACATTTGGAAGTGGAAGAAGTTGAAATGTGTGCTCTAAAGATATTAATAAAATACTTTTTTTCTCTTCATTCCCAAAAATAATAAGTGGAAGACCGGCTGGGTTCTGGCTTTGAACTTGGAAAGATCTAGGAAATAAAAGTGTAGGAAGTCCACTGGCTATTTGAATGTAATATTTGGAAACTTTATATGTAGATAAAAAAGAAGGGGGTTTGAGAAAATCGCATCGCAGTATCTATGGAATTTTTGGTCCATTTGTGGATTAAAAGTGCTTTATGGACTGCTAGATCTTTGGTCAATGGAGCAATCCCTGATTATAGTTCCCTCTGCTGACATTTTTCCATATATTGAAAATATGAAATTCCCATTATTTGTAGGAAAAGACCATGGGATCAAGCTTACTGAGGAATATGTTTTATGAATTATTTTTCCTGACCTATCATTCTGCTGGTAGTGAAATTCGGTGATAACTCCAATGCTTCCATTGCTCAATAACAGTTTATTTTAATGAGGATCATAGGTGAGGTTATTCTGTGTTGCATATATCTGTCTTAGAAGAGGATTTTTGTATTGTGCACTGTCTCTTACTGTTTCCTTCCTTGTCTAACTCTATTTTTTTTCCCTCTCTCTTGTGTGAACCCTTCTAGATGTTTGACTGGATCAGCCACAACAAAGAATTGTTCCTGCAGAGTCACACGGAGATCGGTGTGAGCTACCAACACGCCCTGGACCTGCAGACACAGCACAACCACTTTGCCATGAATTCCATGGTGAGTTGAGGGCACACTGAGAACAGCCCAGGAGTGAGGAGAGGGCCAGCACAGGAGGCCCCAGGTGCACAGGGCACTGTGGGCCTGTGAGAGGTGATGTAAGGAAGGTCAGGCTGGCTGTGACAGCAGCAGAGTGTTGCTCTGTCCATGCAGACACCGATCTATGGTTACTTCCTTGACTTAAGAGCAGCACAGTCCTGCGGAGTTTGTTTACATTTTGGAGAGCAAATACAGTATTTTAAAAGTTTTTGACATTTCTTTGACTGGGAATTAATGAGAGCTGTAGGTGGCACCTTAATAATTTATGCTTCTCCCTCCACACCCTGCTAAGGTACTTTTCAAAACCTTGGAAAGGAGACACTAATCAAGCTGTCAGTTGTGGCCACAGTGGGGTTTTGCCTTTTTCAGTTGTTAATCGGTCAGAACTTTTGAATGCAAATCAATTTACCTTTATTTTTTTAAAAAGAAGGATCATCATTATACCTTTATAAGCGCTTTGCTCATTTTCTTATTCTTTCCAGACATAAGGTATTCGTTCTGGAAACTGCCCTGCTTTCAGCACAGAAATGAGGACAGGATGTATTGATGTTTTGATCATTGCTGTGGGATAGAAAAATGCATGTATACCCCCTGCTGCAACTGCACGGTGCAGAGATGAGCCCGCTCTGAACACTCTCTGCCAACTACAGCAGAGCTTGCCCTGAGTAAATCACTCCTGCAGGTGAACCTCCTCCTGCTGTGCAGGGTCAGGCTGCAGCTGCACGAGGGCTGACACCTCAGAGGTGGTTGAAGTTGATGGTGTCAGTCACTGGAGAGCCACACCTGCTCTGCTGCCCAAGGGCAAGGTACTGGAGAGCAGCTGCCTGAAATGGGAAAAAGAGATCCTGACTACCCGAGGAAGTTAAAGACCCCACACTGCTTTCATAAGGTTACAGGCATTAACCCTGGGATTCTGGCCGATTTCCAGGTCAGGTAATTAACTTCTCTGACCTGAATTCCACAGGCCATTTCCACCTAGCTAGCTATTCCCCACTTAAAGCACTGTGCCTCCTCACTAGGGCATTGCATAACAGTGGGAGATGAGAAATGTTTATAATGCCTATTAATGTGTTTATTGTGATTATATCTGAGCAGAGCACTGAAAACCAGGCTCTAGGCACCCGATTGTTAAACTTGCCATCACAGTGCCATCTAGCAAAATCCAGGATAACACTGCCTCCATATAACACTGCTCTCAGAGTCCCACCAAGTAAATGTGTCCTGGAGATTAGTGCATTAAAATTCATTTGACTTATGAAAGATGCAAATTTGGTCATAATTCTTCAGAAAATACCATTAGAGGAGTCAAGCTGGAGGATCTCCCTTTATCCTTTTTTTGTGGCAATAATACCACAAGAAATGGTAACGTAAAATAATGTCGTCTGGTATTTTTCTTAAAATAATTGGGAGTTAGGCTTGGAAAGAGACCATTGCTATTAATAGAAAATTAACGGGTGGCAGAGATGGGCCACCTAATGGAAGAAAAATTATTTTCCTCTGTTTTTCTTCCATCTGTCCCCAAGTGAACCTTTGAGAATGAGGAATGTGAGGAAGTGAGACGTTAGCAAAGTTCTTGAGTGGGGGGAACCCCAAAATGTAACCAATATGCCAAACACTCCCTATGGGAATATAACTGATAGAGTTGTACATCATTTTTCATATGCTACTTTTCTTGTAGCTGTAATTGAATTTTAGAATCCCCTCTGATGATGGGGTTAAGTCTTCCCTTTGGTTTTGGATCAACATCAAAACAGGGACAGTTTATTCAACTTTTAATTTGAAAAAATTCTTGTGATGTCCTCTTGTAGTAGGAACTTTTTAGAAAAATTCTTCAGCGGATTTCAGTTGTCAGAGATTAGATAATGCGTTGTGGTATCGTTAGTGGCAGTATGGCAGACTCAGGTTAAAAAAGACTCTAGAATGCCTCACAATCAAAAAGGTTTCTCTAGACTTTCCCTGTTGCTGAAAGGCTTCTACTTGGGTTGCACGTCTGCACAGTGGCCTTTTTAGAGGGTATTTCAATGCCAGGGTTGCACAGGCTGGGAAATGAGGTGAGTTTTGCAGCCCGAAGAGATTGGCTTGTGGAATTAAACAGGGCTACTGTCCTGCAGAGGGCTGGGCATCCTATTTTTGAAATAGCAGATGTGGGGATATATCAAGCTGAAAGGACATTTGGAAAATGGTGGGGAAAGGGTAATGCCATTAAGATATGGCTACTTGAACTAACCTGGAGCTGCTGCTCTTATGTGAGCATAGCGCTGCACTCAGCAGTGATGTACTATTTTTTTAGGTGGAGCAAATTCTTTACCAGAAAAATATGGAGTGAGTTCTGGTTTCCCCAGAAGTCGGTGTTGTGAACATGAGGGTGTTGGCATGCAGGAGACATCGGCTTGCTGCATTGGAGTGTTGGGCTGCATACAAGTCACTCCATAGGTGGTAAAGCGTGCAGGAAGAGCCAGAGGAGATTGAAACTAAAATGACCTTTTCCTCTCTTATTTTTATGGCAATATCTTATTTCAGTTGTTCATGCTGCCATTTGATTTCTGTTGGAGACTGTTGGAAAATGACCACTGCATATTACTTGATAATATTTATATTGCAGTAAGAGTAGGAGGTTCAGGGCACTGTTACAGCTCCCGAACACTTCCAAAGGAAGAAATGGTTTTTGCCTTGCTTTCTTTTGCCAAAGGCTCTGCTCCTACAATATTAATACACATAAATTGCTTTTGCCCCTCAAAAACATTCTTGGATTAAATTACCCACTGATAAACATTTGTGAAGTTGAGGATTAGGATTAAGTAATGTAGTGCAGAACATGTTGGAGAGGAAACTGTAGCTCTGGTGAATTTACTGTTATGTAGTTGCAGATAGGAAGTCATTAGTGTTTATAATGCAGTATTTCTCAACCTCTTCATGTAATACCCTTGGCTGCAAAAAGAAAATGACAGGAATTCTTTCCAGTGTCTTTACCAGAGAAAGGCAAGATTATTACCCTCAGATTTTTTTGCTGTCCCAGGTAGAGTACTGTGACCCACACAAGTCTGAAAACTTAAGATTCTGGAGAGCTTTAATAAGACAAAACAAGTATTAGATTTATGTCTGATGAGTCTACAAGCTCTCTCATGCTAATTACAAAACTCAGATATTTAGATACCGTGCTTTGGGCTCAAGACATGGAGATTGGTTCAAGAAGAATGACCTTCCAAACCTGGTTAGATGGTGCTTAAGTGTTTGGTTTGTTGGTTGGGGTTTTTTAATATGTATACAATATAAATATAATATATTTCTATTGTTTCTGAACCATGAGAGTGAACTAGATCACACTATAAACTTTTTTTTAATGGGAATTTTATTTTTAGTTGTGATTTTGCTAGAAATTTGATTTATAATTTAGCTGGATCTTTTTACATGTAATACATCAGCAGCTGTTGCAGTGAGAATAGCTCAGCTGTCAGAAGTCTGAGTAATAAAACAATGAAATCTTGAAGCACTTTTTTTGGTTGTGGGGCTTGGGCTTGTTTATGGTATTGGATTTTGTTTTGTTTTGTTAATACATTAAAATCAGTATCAAGTGAAGATCTGGAGGAGGACAAAGTAGCTAAAGATGGCTGTATGTTTATCAGGGAAAAAGCTTATAAACTTCAGTGGAAGTTGGATCAGATCGTGGATCTCTGAGGTGTTTGGTTTTGATCGTGTTTGTTGTCTGGGTTTTTTTCTTTACACTGTGCCTAGTGTCCTTTAAGCCTGGCATAACTAATAATAATTAAAATACGGTCTTCAGTTCCTCTAGAAAATGCACACTCCTGATGTTTGTTGGGTCGTGCCTTTTGTTGCATGATCTTCCTATACATCTCTGTAGGCCTGCTGTGACCAAAGCTCCTTCTTGAAAAAACAATTTGCTACTCTGTTTGTTACAATAATAATTCTTCCTTTTAAATGATCAATGTGGGATGTGGGGAAATCATATATTTGAGGTAATAAACTGTAGTGTGGTATTTTTCTTTCAAATAAGGAGCATAGATTATTTTTTTTTTCTATGATTCAAGGCAGTGCTTGTTTTCGCTTCAGTTTCAAAATAAATTGTGTTGCTCTTTATCACAGCTGTATAACGTTTATACTGAAGCAATAATACTTTTCACAAAAATGAATACTTAACTCAGACCTTTTTCAGGCAATATCAATAATCTAATAAATTCACTGGAAAACAAAACCTCATTGTTCCAGTATGGCACAAAGCTGGACGTAGCTGTGCGCTTGGACACCTGGTATACATGCCATTTGTTCTGAATAAAGTTATTTGTATTTCCCTTGCCTGGACTTTTTTATGCCTGGATCTGAGAACTTCCTTAAATTACGAGTTCCTGCTTTCTGTGAGGCATGCACGCAAAAATGGGAGTGCTCAGTGCTGATATTGCTGCCTGTCCTGCTGGCAGGGAGTTACCTGTCTGACACCACACAGAGATCCATGTTGTCCTAAATCACAATGTGTTTCAAACACGTTACAATTATCATGTAAAGGCTAATAGTGTCTGTTGAGAATTCCCAACATCTGTCTTAAATGAATGGTATTTTTCTGTATGTAGGCTGAGCTAAAATGCCATCCAATATTACACAGGCTACATGTAATTGGTCTTGTTATAGAAACTTAAAGGTCTTAAAGATATCTCATGAGGGGTTTTTTTTGTCACTGAAACATTCTGCTTTGGATTTATGTGTTAGGCTCATTTCACATATGGTTTCTAAAGTCACAGTATCACGGTGCAAACTGGTTATTTTTTTTTATTTTATTTTAAAGAAAAACCCTTCAGCAATCAAATTTCACTTTCAATTAATCTGCAGAACCCTTCTCTCGCAGCCCACCTTTGATGCTTGCCATCACAGTATCTCACCTAGTCCTCTAGGAAATGAGACGAACACAGCCTTGCAGATTTAATGCTTTCCACTGCTCATTTTTCTTTTGTGAGTGTCAGGCATCCTTATTATAAGTGTATCACAAGAAACTGTTGTCCCAGCCAGCTTGGAGGGTTTAATTAAGAGGGGAGGTCTCCCAGCATGCCCACGAGATGATCAGGGGTGAATTGCTGTATTTCCCTGAGGCAGATCATTCCACAGTTGCAACTCCACTGCTGCCAGTGCTTATTGCTGGCACTGAGGGCTCATATCCGAGCACGTGCTGGGACCTGGGCAGCAAGAGGGGAATGTGAACTTGCAAGGCACTGCTCAAGGCTTTCCTAAACTGTGAAAGAAACTCTTACCTCTCATGATGTCGATGTACATGTGGGGAAATTTTTGTTTTGTTTGCCAGCCCAGTGATTTTTAGAAGGCAAAAATCCCCTTTTTTTGGACTAAAGTTTTAAAGTTGAAATAAAGCCAATAAAAAATTAACTCTAACATGAGGAGTGCTTTTGAAAAGTCTGCACATACATGTGAAATAAATTCTTTTCAATGCTGAAAGATTATATATTAGCCAAAATTTCAGTGTACCTTAGTGTCATGACTACAGAAATGAAATGCTTTTACTTCTAGACATTAATATATTGTTTCCGCATTGTTTGACCTACTGTGGTTTTTTATAGCCATAAATGAATGATCCCTTGCAGTCCTCTTTGGGGACCCCTCTCGGTTTTGGAAGAAAGATGAGGTTAGGTTAAATTTAAAGTGAGACTCTCCATGCACCTGCCATGGTGGATTTTCCAAGCCTAAAGGAAAAACCAAGTCACAGGCATTAGTTGCTCTACTGAATTTATTTCGTATTAAGATTGAAAGATCTCTATAATAGTGACATAGAAAAAAAATCTCAATTCACTCAGTTTATAAAAGTCAACAAACCAGAAGGAAAGGAAGGTTTAACTTTGTGAAATGTCAACAGATGATTTTTGTCAGCATAGATTTTCCATTTTACTCAGAACATTACACATTGGCAGATAAAGATGAAAGAAAAAAAAACCTGGCTTACAATGCTGTTCTTCTTCAAGGTGGAAAAGAAATGTCTTGCATTTTGTGAATCGTTAAATGTTTTGTGGTCAGTTAAATGTTGATTTTTTTTCCTGAAAGTAAATTATGGATTTCCTTGAAGCTGTGTACAGCATTTTACTTCAATCTGCAACAGCAGTACAGAAGAGCACATCACAGGTGATACTGCACTTGAGTGCATCTGTTGCTCAAAAAATGAGCAGGAGAAGCTCAGGAGTCTCTGTTTTCTGAGCCTTTTCCACTTGGTGCACGAAGAACGGAGGTGTGAGCAGGTGATTCCCAAGCTGCTCCTTGCTTCCTGCTGAAAAAGCTGTGGAGTTAGTGGGTTGGTGCCCTTCCATGAAAAATTCTCCTATAGGAAAGAGAAATTTCATCCTCATCCCTGTATAAAAATATAACAGACATAAAAATATATAAATCTCTCTGACTTAAAAACCAGACTCAGAACATCTGCTGCAGCTCAGCTAAACTTACCCTCCTGCTGGGTAACACGTCTATGCACTGGAGCCATAGGGAACCACGGGATTCACAGTTGTTTCCTCCATGCCCATTGCATCCCAGTGGCCGAGATAATTCAGCATGGGAAAAAATAAGTAAACAAAATCAGGGTGAAAACAACCATTTTCTACATGAACTCGAAACTTCTTCAGGAACTTTTCCTTCAAACACAGCAAAGTTCCATGGGGCAACTCAGACAAGTTATAGCAACTGTAGTGATGCTCCACTAGTTTCCACCAAAAGGATTGACCCGAAATGTTGCAAAATTATCTTGTCTGAGGTTTACTCATGAAGAATTTCTGGGAAAAAGGCTTAACTATTTAGTCTGATTTCCAGTTTCTAACCTAGAGGGACACAAAGAAATGTTTGACTGTGGCTGGTGGTCAAAATTTGGAATCATAGGGTCTTTTTTTAGTATACTTTAAGCTCCAGAGCAATTTTGATTGGTTTCTCCAATTGTACCGAAGAAAAAAAAACCAAGGCTGAAGGCTGGGTATTGCTTTAGATCTATGTTATTTATGTGACAGTTGTCACAGTCATGGTTCTACCAGCCAGCATTGAGTGGCTCAAAGGGCTGGGGCCCAATCTTTTTCTCCTTTAGCACCTCCCGTTATGACGAATGTACATCATAGTTATCCCACACATTTTGCAGACATACTTTGCCCTGCTTTACAACTTAGTTTGGACCTGTGCCTACCTTGGCAGTGCTCTGTTGCATTTCATGTTTGGATTGGCAGATACCTTTCCACGTTTTGCTCCCACTCACTCTGATGAGATCCTGCTCCAACAAACACTTCCATCTCTGATTTATTATTTGCCCATGAGTAATGCTGCTAAAATCATCAGGGCTGTGTCTGTCCTTGTGCATGAGGGTCTTGCAGATTCTATTCTCAGAGATTTCTAAAGCCCTCTGGAAACAGTTTAGAGAGACAAGAAAGCAGCAGTAGGTCAACATTAGCAAAACATCTCAAATTTTGAGATGTTCCTTTCCCCTGGTGAGGAGGAAAGAGAAAGGAAAAGTGCTTACATCAAATGACTTTCCAGAAATCTGCAGGACAGCTGTCATTTGTCTTTTGATGGTGCATCGTTGTAAGACACTGTCATGATGGCTATTTATTTTCAGCATTACATTCCTATGCAGAATGGGGGTACTGTAATGCAATTACATTGCTGTCCACGGCTCAGTTTGAGAAAAAAACTATTCTTCCACTTCTTCAAGGCTGAATAAAAACAATAATGGAAAATTCTTATGAAAGAAAAGAAAATATTACCCTTTTAGAGGCTTTTGAATCCTTCTAAATGCAGAATGGAGTTGAATAATATCTCTGCTGGAGAACAGCTTAAAATAGCCTGCAGAAAAGATAACATTTTAACTGAAGGCTATAATGTAATAGACATTTCTATGGAAACACTTATATTTCTATAGCATATCCTTATGAGCTCTTTTAAATTCCGTAAGACTTTTCCATTTGTTGACACTACATGTCTATAAAGGATTATCAGACAGTTCTCAAAGGGCAGAAAGCAAACCTTTTACTTATGAATGTGTGGATATAGCGTCCAGAAATATGAATTAATGCAACAGAAATATCAGGAATAAGATAGAAGCAATGAGTGCGCCCCAACAGGTGAGTAAATAGCTAAAGTATGGCAAATTAGTTTTATATAAATAAATTCGAGGAGAGAGGGGGAGACAACAGTGTTAGATAATGGCATAGGTGTACAGAAAGAATCCAGGGGGATGTGTTTTTAGAGTGGCAGGTAGGATGCCCGCTATTCACGCATATTTAAGCAGGTGCTTGATTGCTCTCACTGAACTGCTTGGCTGTACTCCAACTGAGGGTGTTTGGAATGTGTGATGAAGGCAGAGGGTGGTCACAGTTCTTCCTTCTCTTTATTTATGTGTGCTTTTTAATTTTCAGAATGCCTATGTCAACATCAATCGAATCATGTCTGTGGCGTCAAGGCTCTCTGAGGCAGGCCACTATGCTTCCCAGCAAATTAAGCAAATATCCAGCCAGCTGGATCAAGAGTGGAAGAGTTTTGCTGCAGCTCTGGATGAGCGCAGCACCATCTTAGCCATGTCTGCTGTCTTTCACCAGAAAGCTGAACAGGTGAGTTGCTTTTGGGAGAAGCAAAATGGTCCAGTGCTGCCTCGATAAAGATGATGCTGCAGCTATTACTTGATGGCTTTTGGCTTGTGTGCAGTGAGGCTGAGAGCTTTGTTCCTGGTGGCTCATAGTCTCAAAGACAAACAGTAACATTTCCACCCTAAAAATGGCCCCTGTCCTCTGGTGGGTAAGAAATTTTTGTTTTCACCTTAGTAATGAGAAAGAATCTGATCATAACTGAAATGCACTGATGTGGTAACAAGCTGTTTTCTATCTAATATTTCATTAGTGCTGTGGATAAATTCAGGTTTATTCTGGTCAGGAAAACAGTGTCTGCACTCAAATGTGTATGTGCTATGTGCAGAGGAACGTTCACACACATGACATAGACCCAGACCAGCAGGCAGTTTCTAGGAGCCAAAGGACGTTATTGTTAATGAAGATTGTGGAATTCATTCCAACGCTTACTATTACAGTGCTCTCCATAGTCCCAGACTGTGTTATACCTCACCAAGTAGAGATTTCAGAGACAGCTGTGAACATCAAAGAAAATTTTCCATGTCCCTGAACTCTATTTTGTGTCTTTAACAACTACTAGAATGGTTCCATTATTCATAGCTAAAAAAGATTTAAAATGTCACTGAATAAACCTTGTGCTTTTTTTGCATCTAAACCAGGTCCACCTAATGATGATGGTTCAGCATTGATTATATGTTGATTACATTCATTTTCCAGTGACAAACACTGCTTTGGGGCTCTCTTCGGTGTTGTTGTGTGCTTGTTTTTCCAAGTAGTTAATACCAAAACTACTAAGTGGGTGTGCTTGATGTTTAAAAAATAACCCATCCTTGAAGCATCTGAAGAAGAAATTGTAAGAGCTAAGCCAGAAACTGTGTCTCTTAAGCCAGAATAAATGTATGAAAAAGGTTATCTTAAAGAGTAAAGATTTTCCTCATTGTTTGTTTCTGACTGTAGAATTACAATGGGTTTTCCTTTATTCCGTGTTTCCTATTGACAACAGGCAATAGCGTAGAGCAATTACTCACCCTACTGGGCACTTACTCATGTAAGCACACTCAGTGCCTTTGATGGGACTGATAATCTGAGAAGATGCCCAGTACGAGAACTTTCATCTCCTTGCAATGCACTCTGTAGTGATGAGGTGGAGTCTCCGTGTTAATAATTCGTCAATCATCGTGTATTCATAAAGGAAAATCAAAAATAGAATTTATATGCAGTCTGTAGTCACAATGAAAATGTTTAGGATTTATTAATGAATTAGATAGTTCTTGTTTGCTTGGTTTAGGTTTGGGGTAGTTTGTACAACCTTTTTTTTTTTTTTTTTTTAATGAGTGATTCCCTATTTTTCTGAAGTGTCAGTCTTGTTTGTTATTTCTGAGAAGCTGCTGAGGTGTTATGCAGCATGAAAGGCAATAAACCAGAAAACTATATTGACCTGCCTGGCACCTCTTCCCAACAAACTGAAGTTTGTGCTGTCTGGCAGAAGCCAGTCTCTCATTACTGACAGACGGGAGAATTCGCTAATTGTCACAGCAGTTGCTTCTCACTTGCAGTAAGAGAAAATTCAGTGGAAGATGAATGCTGGTGTAAATCCTGTGAACTCGGCTGCAAAAACGAGATGTGGGTGTCACTGTGTCCATGAACCAGGACTAAAATTTCATCCCTGCCTTAGTAACTCTGGTGGGATAACCCAATGGCTTGAGCTAATAATTTGGTCATTTAAGCTCTGTGCAGTATAAATAGTGAGGTGTTTGAGATTTGGTCTGTAACTAAGTCTGTTGTCTATCAAACATTCATTCCAAATGTGACTCTTTATTCTTTGGCATCAGCCAGGGGTTTTTTTTAACTCAAATCAGGGCTTCATTATTTTACAATAAGTAGGGCTTACTATGAAATAGGGCTTTATTGTGAAGCAAAGATATAGATAAACCCACTATTTCCTCTGTTGCAGATAGAATCAATTTTCACTCCCTTTGTTCTCTCAATAAGGGTAATCTTGTTGCAGATGCAGCTATTTCTCCCACAGTGTATCCCTGCTTCCCTCACGCCGATCTCTGGTGCAGATTGTCATTCCTTCTCCAGTGCAATAAGCTGCTGCAATCTCTTTGTTCATTCCTTCCTATTGATTGAAGGTCTCTGTGATGCCAACAGGAAGCCAGTCTACTAGGAGCATAATCTTTCAGCCTCTGGCGCACCCCAGCCTGCAAGGGAGTCGTTGGCTGGGGACAGAGATTTATGAAATATCTATACTATGCAAGCTGAGCAGAAAGAAACTTGTTTTTTCAAGGTCTCTTCCTAAAGACCCCACACAAGAAAACTGCACAGAATACAATTTGTCTGGCTTGGAAGGATGAAAGGCTGAGTCAACCCTGCTGGGAACTGAACCTCACATCTGTCTTCATGTGCCTCAGAATCACAGTGCTTTCCTGGCTTTTATTGCAGACACATGTGGCATGTATGAATGGGACTCAGCTGAATGGATTCCTGGATGTTTTATTTATGTATTTTCCCTGTTTGTTTTTTAGTGTGTGTGCACATACTTGTCTTTCTTAAATTTTGAAGCACAACTAGTACATACTAAACCATCATCAAGAAAACAGCAAAGAAAAGGAAAAAATGGAAGAAAAGAAAGAAAGCAAGACAAACCTTGCCAACTACTTAGCCTCCAGCTAGGCACTCGTCAACACAGGCGTTTGATCAAGAGCCAGTAGACTAAACTTGAAACAACCACTTTGTCCAGGTCAAGGTACCACTCGGCAGATTCAGTGGAGGTGTTTCCCAAATGTCCTATCGTTCCACCTGCTACAAATCTCTCGATTCTTTGGGGTTTTTTCCTTCTTTCCTCTTTCTTTTCTTGTTTTATTTCCCCTCCCTTTCTCATGCTTACATGGAGATATTTTGGAGCAAAAGAAAATCTGCTTCTCTATCTTTGTATATGTCTGAAGCTATTCAAAGTGTCAGAAGGACGTAGGACAACATGTCTTGTCTCACTGAGATCTCAAGAGAATGTGCTAATTTACTCCAGATGAGATTCCAGCTCACCAACCACCAGGTGGGGGAAGCACCCACACCAGGTGTCCTCCCCAGTTTGGATGTAATCTCTGAAGGTGTGCTAAAGTGTTCATAAGACGTTCACTCTACAGATCCTGTCAGAAAGGACAAATTAATGTTTTGGATCAGTCAGGAGATCTCGACCAATTAATTCTGGGTCAGAGTCTACCCTCAGAAGTGCCCGAGCAGAATTACTGTTTAAGGTAGTAGGTGTTAAGTGCACTCACTAGACATTTATGCTGATTCTCAGGAAAGTGCCCCCTGACCATTTGTTTCATATTACTTTACTCCCCAGTCAGGAAGATTACTGTTCTCATCTCTCAGCTCTGCCTGGATCTCTCTAAGCACATCTTCAACTCCCCTGTAGGAGGCAAGGAAATGAAAAAGAGAAGAAAAGAAAAGAGAGAGGAAAGGAAAAGCCAGTTAATATCTATAAGATGCAGGGCTAAGACCAAGATAGATAGGGAAATTCCAGAAACAGCATCAGGAGATATACAAGTAGCTTCATACAAAAATTTGAAAAATTCAGGGTAGCAAGAGGTACTAAGAGTCACTGAGGAAAGTGGCTTCATGGCTTTCTTCCCATCTTTCCCCACAGCCATTCTGGAACATGAAAGCACACTAGAATTTTGTTTTAAATTTTCGGGATCCTGGAGAACCACCCTGGTTATCCTGCAGCTTCCACACAGAGGCAAACAGTAAGCAAGGACTGTGCAAAAAATATGGAGAAATGCAGAGTACAAAATATCCAAGCTGTGTTTTGGAGCAGCCACGTGGTACAGCAGAGCAGTCCCTGAGGAAAATTAGTAAGAAGTCTGACAATCCCCTATTACCTGTTAGAATTTGCATACAGAATTTGCAACTCAGGTTGTGAATTAGGAGTAAGTGTAGGTCATCATTTTAAAGTTCCTTTTGGATCAGAGACACAAAGGTACCGTAGGGGCTTCTTTATTTTTTGGGAGACATTCTTCCTAATCTTTCTGAAAGCCTTGAAAAGCATGGACAATTACTGTAGCCTGTCATTTCAAGTCATATTTCAGCAGGTTTTATGTTCCCAATAGGAGATATTCTAGTCAATAAACTAATTACGAATGTAAGCATTTCATTGAAATGGTATTGAGTTCTAGTAGACAGTAATGACTCCTCTTCCAAACTAACAGTTAGTAATTTACAATTTCAAATGCAAATTTTTGCGATTCAGTCAAATGGTGATTTTGTGATAAGAATTTGCTTCTAGCATGAAGGATTACATTTAAATAATCTTTTTGTGTGCCACAGCGTGTGACAAATAATAAAAATTAACAAAGCTGCTCTTTTCAAAACATCCAAATCAATAGTCCTATGGCCTGAACTAACATTTTGCAACAATCCTTAAAAAAACCCTATTTGCTCTTCCTGCGTGACTCTGCACACACAGCACAGACCACTCTGCACTGCTTCAGAATATCAAACACTGACAGCCTGCATCTCTTAAAACGTTTAAAAATAGATGATGTCAACTGCTCTTGCTAGTGGCAGAAGCAAAATTAACAAAGTAATTGTGACATGGTCTATGTACAAAAGATCGATGCAAGACAACAAGGTGGGCATGTGGTTCTGTGCACTGGATCTTCTTGAGACTTCTCCCACCTACTGTGCAAATCACAGTCTGGGGATGTGGCAATAGATGAGTAACATGACTATAAGAGCTTTTACTAAAATTGGTACAATTCAGCAGTTTTTATAAGAGCCGTAACAGTGTGACTCCAGCTGCAGGAGCACTCATCTATAAGGTGTAAAGGTCTTTTGTTCACTGTTTTGACCAAGAGGTTCGTGGAGCAGCCCCAAAAGGAATTGATCTCGGCTCTGGGCTCTTAAACTGCCTAGGAAATTATGTGAATTCCATTACTTTGGCAAAAAATATGATGACTTCAGCTTTATGCAGGGGTGTTTGGGGATTTGATCTGAACAGATTGAACAGATCATAAGTCAAACCAGTGCAGGAGAGCCTGCCATCCTCGCCTCTAGCTTTCTAGAAAGCACAGTTGTCACTGGTAGATTTGTACGTTGTAGACACGAGTGCTTAGGAATTCATCTTTGTCACCAAATCTCTGTGCACTAAAGTGTTTACAATGCAAACACTTTATAGCCTTGATTACACAGCAGCATGGTGAATAGCTTTACACTACCGATAGAAAAGGATGCTGATGCTAGAGACAGAGTTGAATTGGATTTCTTTGCTTTGAATCTCACAGCCCCTCACGCTGCGAGTGCTTTGCTAACAAGCCACAGGTGAACACTTCAGGAGGCGATAAAGCTGTGATCCTGGGGTGGTTTTGTGGCGTTACACATTCGTCCTGCAGGGCACTGCATCTGTTATATAATTAGTTGTTCTTTTTTATAAATAGCCCAAGGTACGGCAGGCTGGTTTAACAGAAAGATGGAGGAAGAGAAAGCATTAATGAGAAGTAATGAGGTGGCATTAGGCAGTTCATATGGACAAAATATGAACATGTGAGCTGTGTCATTGAACTAAGCCCTGCTTAAAAGAAAAACAGGGTGGGAGTCTTAGAGACTAAATTCCTCTTTCCTTTTACAGAACGGGCAGCACCCAGGAGAGCTTCCCCAGTTTGTTCTGCCAAAGTGCATCAGCACTGCTCTGGAGGCCTTTAAGAGTGGAAAAATGTTTTTTTCCACCCCTTTGCTCCCCGAAGTGTTCAGTTTCTGGCTGGCTGTTAAGGCTTCCAACCAAGGTGCTAAACCATATCAATTGCAATGGCAATGCATTTTTTTTTCTCCCTTTTCATGGACATCTGCCCACCAGGAACTGGACCGAGACCAGCAGCTCATTTTGTGCTGGCTGCTTAGCAGGCATCAGATGGTAATGGTATCTGATCACTGCTGACCCGGGCCAGAAGCACATGTGTGACCCAGGGGCTTAAAGCCTTGGCACCCTAATAGCAATCCCACTGAGCTGGACCTGGGCTGGGAACTCCTTGAATGCAGACTGCCTGCTTTTCACTGAAATGAATGTCAGCAGTGATTTTAATGGGAGTTTTCTGTTGCTCGTGTGAGTAGTTTTGAGGACAGGTAAATGACCGAGGAAAGACGGACAGATGAGTCAATGCCAAATGCAGCTGGAGCTGTCACTGTGCCCTTTTGTGCTTCACACTGATGGTTTTTTTCTAGACATGTTGCAACCTCCCCTTTTGGAATGCGGTGTTGTAGCCTCTCTGATGGTGTGCAAAGGCCTTTAGAATGGGTGTTTGCTGAACCTGCTTAAATAAGCATTTATTTTTAACCCATAAGAAACAGAAAACATTCCTTTGGATCTAGGTGTCCTTCGAGTACTGAGGAGGTGACAGGAATGTGCCTTTACAAGGTGCCCAAAAGGACTCCTTTATAACTGCTGTGTTCCTCTCAGTTGTTGCTGCAGTCACATGTGACACTCTACAAAGTTTTCTAATGTTGATCAGAGGTTGTTTTGTTTCACTGTTGCTCATTGTTCCTGGAATTGTTTCAGTTCCTTTCAGGTGTGGATGCCTGGTGCAAAATGTGCAGTGATGGAGGCCTCCCCTCAGAAATGCAAGACCTGGAACTGGCCATCCACCATCACCAGACCCTCTATGAGCAAGTAACACAGGCCTACACAGAGGTATGTGCTTCCCAGAGGAAATGTGAGTACCTGCTAAGTGATAACAGACTCATGATTGCATTGGGAGCTTAGCTTTTCCAAATGAGGTAGGTTGTCCTTTCCATTTCTGCAATTCTTTCAAAGATGGAGTCAGACCCGATCCCAGGCTGTAGTATGTGACTTCCCAGCAATTTGCTTGTAAGGGAAGAACCAAAGGACAAATCTGAAACCATACAGAAATGAAATCTAGAACCAGTGTTGGCACCCCAAAGAGGAATCATTTCACTGCTTCTGCTGAGCTGAGAACCCATTTTTGCCACCAGCACCGTTACTGCTTTTGCTTTCCTTCTGTGGAGGAGTCCTGGCTCTAGCACAGGTGTGCTAATGGCTCAAAGGATGCCAAAGGGTTTTCCTTCAATGTACAAGTCAGAGAGATGTAAGGTCCTAACTGCAACAAATACTCAAAAGACTTTGTTTTAGATAGAATCTAGAATCATTTAGACTGGAAAAGACCCTTAAAATCCCGAATCCAACTGCTGAGCTAAAACTACCAACTACCACTAAATCCTGTCTCTAAGCACCATGTCAGATGTATTTGTATATACTGTTGTAAAATATCTCCGACCTAAATAGGGTATGTGCTTTTTTCCTTTAAAAGAGGATGCCAAGAATGTTGAGACAAATTCTCTGGAATTTTGTCAAAAAAACCCACATGAAGTTCTTTACTTGCTTCTTCCCCATTCAGGCTGTACAGCATGAAGTAAAATGTCATGTTTCCCTGGACTGTGCTGTACTGGAGCGTCTCTCTGGCTGTGAAGGGATTTTGCTCCTTGCAGGGTTTTCCAAGCTGGACTGGAGGACTGTGCTAGTGTTTGCTATACTTAGTAAATTACCAAGTGAAGACTTCAGGACAGAATATAGCCGTATTTTATATATATATATATACACACATATATATACACACACACACGCATACATACATATATATATATATAAATATACATATATATCCTACGTGCTCATCCCTTTATCTGGTCATCATGGCCTTGAAAGAATCTATAGCATAAAATAGAAGAGAATCTGATTTATTATTTAATCTTGGTGGTAGGGTCTCATGCATTCTCAGTGAAGTTGTGCAGGTACCTTGATGATGAATGTAAGGAATATCAGATAGAAATCTCTTCTTCCCCAAACACCTGCAAGAATTTGGGAGTTAGTCAAATAAGAATGAGCAAGTCTGGCTTGCAATCACAAAGGGTGCTTCCTTACTCCATCCTCAGGCTTCTCAGGAACAGTGCATTGTGTGCCAAACACGGAAGAGTCCTGTTGACCTCTAGTTGCAGCTGTGAATTCCATACAAGTACCTAGTCAGGTGAAACTGAGTTTTTAGGTTGCATTTAAAAATATTTCTAAAAATTAAGTCAAGTTTGGATTAAATAAAAAATAATGTTTTAAACTAGCATTTTATTTGTTAGCCTTGATTTTAGTTTCTGTGAAATGAAAATTTTGTTTAAAATTCATGACCAAAAGTAACCATTAACATCCATAGTGCTTTTGCTGCATCTTTCTGATGCTTCCTCAGAAAGATATAATTTGTCAGAAACACAGATGTTTAAATTATCTCTATACTGTTTTACTAAAAAGTACATTTTGAAATAGTATGTAGAATTGCCAGAAAAGTTACAGTCTGTTAGTTTGGAAATGTTCATCCCTTTTCCCACAGCTATGTGGGGAGACAGAAAGTCTTAGGAGTCCTGCCTCCTATCCACATGCCTATTCTCCAATCTATATAATGGTTGTAGTCACACCTTTTGCCTTATTTCCTTTATTAAGCTTGAGTGAAGCTCAGAATTAGTGGAGGTGGAGATCACAGACCTGGTGTGCACCTCACAGCTAAGAAATCTTCTCCTGCACTAAACCAAGCTGCTGGCAGAACAGGCCTTCTTCCTTCTGAGCCTTGAGCGGTGCTCCTGCTTCTCCTTTGGGTAGAGCAGTGCTGGAGGGAGGAGATACACGCAGGTGTATTCCGCTGGCAGATTCCCCTCTTGCACAGAGATTTCCTCTTGGTGTCTCTAGCTGGGGGGTGTTTGTGTTGCCCCACCAGTGTTTCTCGTGCATGAACAGCAGGAGACAAAATCGGGACATCCCTGCTGGTGACAGCACTGATGTGATAAAGATAAAGCTGGGAGGGAGGGAAAGGTTTTCTCCAGTCAGGTTTGAGCCTGGCTGATGGTAAGAGCACCTTGTTCGCTGTGACTTAACTGCACTTTACTGTCTCTTCCTAGAGGAATTATATATTTGTTCCAAACCCTATTTTTTTTCCCTGGTGCAAACTGTAGCTGTTCCACAGATGGCACCATTAGTCTTGTCACTTCCAAGGCTCTGGAGGTCTTCCTGGCCCACTCTAAAAGATATCTACAGGCTTTCACTTATTCCCTATCATTGTATAGAGCAGCCATGGGATGATTCCACTAACGCAACAAAATCGAATTTTTGGTTCACCCAAGCTCACATAACTTCCTTCAGTAGCATTTGCATTCTGCCCATCCCTTTCCTACCGCAGATCCAGAAATATCACCAGGTGATAGGAATGTATATGTGTTTTGTGTCAGGTGGTGAACTAAACTCTCCCAGAGTCCAGCAGCAGTCGGGTACTTCTCAAAATAAGTGAGAAAGGACCAAGTTTGCTTTGACAAATGCAACACTGGCACTTACATCTTAGTGGGAGTGCAAGTCCTGTGGGATGCAGGTCCATTCAGCTCAAGACTTCTGCAACACTTAAAAATATGTCGCAAATAAGATGGAAGTGAAGCGATGTGGCTAACCTGGGTTGTTTTGATTGTCTCCTTGCACAGTCCTTGAAAAATTCAAAAACATTCCCATGAAAAGAGGTTTGTTGATTTATTTTTGCAGTTATAAGGAAAACATGGAGATGACTGAAAGAGCACAGTAGGTGGCTTCTCCATTTGTGAGGCTGTTCCTTTCTGAAACCTGCTCTTTGGGGAACTCTGAGAGCACAAACCTTCTGAGCTATTGATCAGGAATGCAATAATATTCACAATTTGGGAAAACAAACTTTTTAAGCTGAAGAATTTCAGAGCTGCAGATGATATGAAACCCTGGAATACCTATGTAATCCTTGTGAATACTGAGTACCACTGGTTACCTGATGGTCACCATGCTCCTTTTCATTTATTTAGTCCAGTTAGATGGGACAGGAATGTAAATTGGAGAGCAGAAAAACACTTCTAATATATTAGCCTCTGATTTGTATTAATGATTATTAACGGGACAACACAAGGACTTCAAATCTGGTGTTTTATCTGTCTGTGCAGAGAATAACTTGGAGGTTATCCCCACTAGGGAAAAATCGTAACTTGTAATCTCTGAGGCTTTTTAGACAGACAGCAGACACAAATTGCCATACAGCAGATAAAAACCTACATCCCGTAGAAGAGAAAGGAGTAAGAGACAATGCAGGAGTGTAGCTATTAATAGGTCTGTATTAGAGCACAAGCTTTGTAAGAAAGTTGTCCTGAGTAAAACATGTCTGGTTTATTTTCTGTGCCATCACATCTCTTACTGGTAAACTTCTGAACCTTTATTTTTAATCCCAGTTCAGCTGTGATTGCTAGTAGTGTAAATCAAGAGGAACTCCACTAAAACCATTGGAACACCACCCAGGGGCTGATTCAGACCAGCTCTAAGTCCAAAGCCCTGTAAAAGAAACATAGTGAATTACACAGTGAATTTAGCCAGTGCAAAGAGGGAGTTTCTGGTCTCATAAGCTGCACCCACATGTGTCCATAGCCTTGGTTGCCTGCTCCCAGTGATTAAGTAGTTGCTGATTGTCTTCCCACAGATAAAATAGGATGTAGTATGCCTTATCTCCTTCCTCTGGAAGCTGCTTCTTCCTGACTCGCAGCTAATGCCATCTCCTTAACCTCGCCAAGGTAACACCTGTGCCTCGGTGTTTCCTCCTAAAACCCTCCATCATATCACCGCTATCCACTGCCGTTGTTCCCTCTGTGATCCCAGAAGGCTCCAGCATGTGCAAGTTATTCCAGCTGATCTTCAGCAGCAACTGAAATTGAGTCTGGGAAGCCGCTCCCTATGTACTTTCCAGTTATTTCCTGCTCTAATTCCAAATTGCCTTGAATACTTAAAAAATGTCCAAGAATTTGCCCAAGGCCACCAAATAGTCATAAATATGGTGAGATTTGACTCCAATTTTTGCCAGTATGCATCTCAAAGGGTCTCTTGATTTCTCTGAAAGTGCACCAGATACACAGTGCTGCCACAGACCAGGACGTGGCATGGCTTGCCAAAAGACACAGGTTTGGGCATTAAAGGATATTTGCTACACTTGAATAAGCAAGTTATAATACAGGAATAAATGAGACATGGAAATCCTGGAGATGTGTTTTAACTTTGACTGATAATGTTCAAAATTCGAACTGGATGAAAAGCATTCGTTGCCTTATTTTCTGGCAAGATCGGTAATTGTGACTGCATACAAATACACTTTTTGGGAAATCTTGTCATTTTCACTGCAGTTTGTTTCAGAGGGAAAGGAGGAAAGTGGGCTGGGAAGAGAGAGGGATTACAATAGTGTCCTCATTTACCATTTCTGTTGAACAAAATATTTCAATTTTGTAATCTGGAACTGAAAAATTTTTTCAAAAAGCCAGTTTTTGAGAGTCAGTGCATGCACACATTTTTTAGTAGAATCTGCTTTTTGTGGTTACATTTGTCATTTTGCCCCTGCAATATGAAAATGGTACAGGAATGTTCCAGAAAAAAACAAATCCTGGCATTAAAAAGCAGGCGTTCTGATTTTTTTTAATGCCCAAATGCCTTTGCATCTGCAAGTACCTTTGAATGTGCTTGAAAAAGGTTACACATACGCAGAGGGCTTTGCATTTACCAGCAAACTTTGTAGTCCATTGAAAATGGAGACCACAGGTCCCTTTGAGCTGTTCCTGGGGAAGAAAAGAATCAGTCATATACTAATTTATTTTTCACTGCCACTGAATGAAACACAGAATGGAATGTCACACTTCTCAACGTATAGACATACTTAGTAATCCTACGAAGAAAGGACTCTCCCTTATTATACAGAATATGAATGACTCTGCCATCTGTGGTTTTCTTAAAATGCCACCTCCTCACAAAAATAGGCCCGCTCTTGCAAATGCCACCTGTCACCAAGCAGCGTGCGTCAGGAATTTTCAGTGCCCGAGTGTCAGAATGGAACACAGCCCCGGGATCTCTGTGCGCAGCCCCGGCAGGGCCGTACCCGCGCTCCTGCTCAGTGACACAGCAGGCCCACTAGGAAGCCAAGGCAGGTGCTGAATGTGTAAGTACAAGTCAAAAAAGAGATGTTATGAGCTCTTTCTTCCTTTTTGACTGAAATAAGGAAAACACACAGCAGAAAAAGAATGAGCTAGACTGTTCTCTGTCAGCTGTCGGATATTTAAGTACCAGTGCAGTGAATCAGACCTGTTTCTTCATTCAGGTGAGCCAGGATGGAAAAGCCTTGCTGGATGTCCTACAGCGTCCCTTGAGTCCTGGGAATTCTGAATCCCTCACTGCCACTGCAAACTACTCCAAGGCTGTTCACCAGGTGTTGGACGTGGTACATGAAGTCCTGCATCACCAGCGGCGCCTAGAAAGCATCTGGCAACACAGAAAGGTCCGGCTACATCAAAGGCTGCAGCTCTGTGTTTTCCAGCAGGATGTTCAACAGGTAATGTCCCCACTAAAGAGATAAAAAATGACCCTTTATTTACAGCCATAAAGATCAGTGACTCATCCAGAGTCTGGTGCCATAACCAAGATTTCACACACAGCTCTATGTATGCTAGACATCTGCTGAAATCCTAATGCACCTTTCAGTATCTCTTGGTTCCATGTTGGAAATCATCAGTCAGTCCATTGAATATTGATCAGTCCATTCCTCATAAGAATGTGACACTACTTTCAGTGGTTAATTTGTCACAAGTGAGGAATCAGCTATAGGTACTCTACTGTTCCTGAGAAAGTGATGTTTAATAGAAAAAAGAATTTCAAGTGTAAAAAACAGTTGAACTGTGTTGTATTTCACCTTCCTGTGTGGAGACAACATAAACTGACGGTTTAGTGGTGCTGTTTAGATGATCTTTGCACTATCACCACTTGTGGAGTCCACATACCCGTGCTATGAGTTTGCTGGCTCCAATGAAGTGCACACCCCAATGCTCCGAGCCCTCCTCACAGAAATACAGTTTATCCAGCACAGGCTCGTCTCCGAGAACCTCAGCTCCAGGTGGATAACTTTTCTCTCCCAAAGGAATCCATACGAGTACCAGCACAACAGTGTGAGTGACAGTAAGTACGAGATGCCATGTTTGTAGCTGCCAACCATGCAAGCACAATCAACAGATGTTCCAGGGCTCCGCTCGTTCAGGATGGTGTGGTTTGTTTAAGGGCCCCGTTACAGCCCAAAGCAGATGTTGGGAGCAATATGGTACTTGTTTGAAATGAAGAGGCTGAATGCTCTAATCATGCTTATGGAGCATTCTCATGTCCCTGGGGTTCTTTATGCCACTGCCTTCCTCCAAGTGAAAAATGAGGCAGAGACAGAGCGACAAAGCTGTCACATGCAAAATAGACATGAACCAACAAGGACAGGAGACAGGCAACTGTTGTTCAACATGCAGATCTGTGGTGCTGTTAGTGCCATAGCTGGACTGCACCAGCAAAGACAGAACTGTGGCTGTGGATGTCCCTTACAAATATTTGTGACCATTCCTTTGGCAGTCTTCAAAAGTTTGCCAGTGTTTGTAGCTCCTCAGGTTTTCCTCTAAAACCACAAAAATATTCATGCCATATATATAACTAAAACTGGGACTGAATGTAACAGATGCTTAATTTAAGCAACTTTGCTTTCATTATGTGTCAGCAAACATACTGCATGGTAATGAAATTCATAAGCTATATATTAAATAGAGCATTTATTTGGTATTCAGTTGGAATACTTTCAGCAAACTATGTGAAGTTCATACAGTTTTAGGGCTAAAATCTGAAAAATCGAGGGGTTTAAATTCTGATGGTTTTATACTTTTTCTAATTGTGGTATTTAATGTCAATAAGAATCTGGATTATCTTAGGTATTCTTCATTCCCTAGGATGATTTATACTTTTGTTCAAGCTTTACAAATTGAAACTTTCTCTCTCACATCTTCTGAATTCAGTAGAAGTGTTCATGAGGTTCATTCATGAAACCCATTCAGACTTTTACTTCCCACGCATGCAAGGCAATGAGGCTGTGCCACTGGTTTTCAAAAGGAACAGGTCTTTGTACGTACTGTGGCTTTTGGTGAGAGAAAAAGAAACAGGCTGTGAGCGTCTCTGGAGTACAATCACTTTAGAGAGCATTACTCTGTGCGAGTTCTGTTGGCAGCAGCCTTTCCAAATTTTTCTCTTAATGGGTAGCTATTATCTGGGAAGCAACAACTTAATGACAGACATGCTTCCATCCTAGCACACGCTGGAGGCATCTCTTTGTCCTACTTAGAAAGTAGAGAGGAAGAGATGAATCATTCTGTTCACTAAACATCTGTACTATTCAAGATAAATGCTTTGTAACTCATAAATGAAATTATCAGCTAAACAGAAATATGAATTGTAGATTCCATGAGGAGGAGGAAGATATCTGAGTATGTTGTTGGGGGCTTTTTTTTTGAAACTAATCACCTCCTGTATATCTGTCATGCAATTCCTATTATGCTTATTGTGTTAAATGCCCATCATTTGGCAGATGAAGCTGTCTACCTGTATATTGTCATTGATCATAAGCAACATTTATCTACAATAATTTCTTGCCTTGTCAAAATTAAATAACCTTCAACTGAGTTCCTCCTAATTCAAGTCTAAAATGAAAAGATGTGAGAAAACAAATCCTGACAGGAGAATCCCGAGTTTATTAGACTTCTCTGTCTTCTAAACACGTAACGATAGAGCGTAGTTTCTCTAAGGAAGACACTCCTTTCACACAGCTCAGAATCAAACAGTTTCTCACAGGTGCAGTTTTGCCTGTCAGGATGTCCTGTGGCTCACCCTCTCCAGCTGTTGTCCAGTGCAGTAAAAGTTCTGGTGAAAGATGATCTCTGTGGCAGAGCTTGCGCTCCTTCACTTGTTCGTCCGTACCTTTCTTGTCACGTCACCTGTTCTGCATCAATCTCCTCTTACACATGGATATTAATAGGGACAGGTTTTGTTGTGTTGCACGTTCTTAATACAGACTCCGAGATTATTTTGCATCCTCTCAGTCTGCTGGTAACAGCATTAATGGATTTTGGTAAAGATATCTCCAAGAAGATGGACCCCGAGAGATCAGTAAATCCTTATCTAATTACTCTGGTTATTCTTGCCAGAGGGATAGAGTATTTGGGCATGGAATATCAACTGTGCACAGAGAGGTCTTGCAAAACTGATTAGCTGGATGAAGGCCTCGTGTAGCAAGTGTGTGTCATTTGGACTGGATTTGAGGGTTAAGCTGTGTTCAGCAGGGCTCATTCATATAATTTCTAGTCCTCTGCACCATTTGCAGGGCAAGACTATCTGCTGTACGTACTCATGGCATGTCAGGGCTATGTTCTCAGAGAGTTTCACACTGTCAAGGAAATACTTCTGATTCTAGCTGGGTTTCAGTTTGAACTGCACAAAATCCCTACAGTCACAGCATAACTGAAATACTCATTGTGCTGGATAAAAAACCAGTGTAAACACTGTGGATTGCCAAGTTACAATATTAATGTAAGAAATGTTCTGCTATAAAATATCATTAGAAATAATCACTACCTCACACCATCAGACATCTTACAAGACTATTTGCTACTACATCTATGTATTAATACAATTACATCCATTTGCACGTGTGAACCAAGGTAAATAATGGTGTGCTGAGGATGCTGAGTTATGAATATATAGTGTTTTAAAGAAGGAAAGAAAATAAATGGTGTGAAACTGCATTTGCAGCCTTCACAGGAAATAAAGCACCATTCACACAAAAGCAACAACGGTTAAGAAAATTTGTGAGCTGCCATGAGGTTCAACACAGGCAGGAACTGACAAGAAACCCTTTTAACACCAAAAGTATTTAGGATCATTATAAAAATGTTGGGTTGCTGAGTGTGTAAAATACTTCATTGCTTCAGTTGTTTTTTAGAAGTTCTCTGGTTTCAGATAGGGAAGAACTGTGCTATTTGATCCTTTTAGAACACAGCTGTGGGAGGAGGTGCTGAGAATCTGTCCTGCAAGGGAGAAGAAAAATCCCTTTGACTTTCATGCTGTTATTTTGTAGTTGCTGCAGATGCATCGGCCCATTTTTAGCACCTTTTCCCTTTTGCCTCTCTCTGCTCTGGGTTTTCCCCTTCTGCAGACTATTTACCATCAAATTAACACCATTTCCATTTCTGTTGAGATTTGAAGACGCTCTCAAGTTTTCTCACGTTTCCACTGATTTGCACTGCTAGGTCCCAATTTATCCTGCCAGCCTCCGTGTGCATCTCTCCACTCTAACATGTTCCCTTTGCCCCATGAACAGCAACACCATGAAACAGCAAGGATGGCAAAAGGCTTGTAGTGTGAGATGTTACCAGACAGCCTTAGAAATAGATGAAGTAAGTTCATAAGGCTGGTCTTCACCCCAGTGCCTTCCCCATCCCTTTTGTTTCATATGGGCAAGAATTTTGCCTGAATTCTCTTCTCTGTAAACTCATTCAAGTGAAGCACACCTGTTAAAGTAGAAGGAGAATGGAGACCCGTTAGATGCATCACTGAAATGGTCTGAGCAAGCCTTGAACTCAGTACTTTAGCACACTTTCATGTCAGAATAGTCACACTGATGCTCTCATTCTGCAGGCTTCATTGCTTCTCATTCTGAGTCTTTCCATCATTTCCATACCTACATGCCAGCACTTAGCCTGGCACAGGCAGCCTGTTTCTCCACAGACTCACACGATACTCTGAAGGTCACTGCTGGTGCTACTTTCTTCTTGCTTCACTTTGGTTGGGATGTCTGCCTATAAATGAAGACCTGAAAAATAGGTGGATGTAGAGGTACTGTGTGTGCTGGTGGTTTCTTGGCTATGAACAAAGTGTTGAGTTAGCTGTGGTGGCTCTGTGTGGCAAAATGGAGCAGGCCCATCGTGGCAGATGAAGACCAGGGGTAAACAGCAAGATGACACTAACAAACATTTACTAGCAAGAGGGTAGGCAGTGCTAAGAAAGCTGGAACTGTTGCCTTTCCAGCTGCAGTGATGCCTCAAATCCTCTTGGTTATTGAGAAGGTCAAGCTAGACTAGTGTCAGGTTCATCTGATTTCTCTAAATTCAGGATTTGCCTTCTGTTGGCTTCATGCCCAGATACATTAAGGGACATAGTTTTGGTTTCCTTACGTGGTTATCTGCCTCTGGTGATGGATAAAAAGGCCACGTGGCCATTCTGATATCATTACATTTACCAGCTGCCATTGTTGTGGGAGACTGCAGAGTATTGAAGAGGAAAGGCTGTCTCTCTTCATAACCAAGCACTTTAACTTGTAATGTGTCTGGCTTTTACTGGCAGAGAAAACAGATCAGGGCATGATCCCGACATCATTTGTATGGAAAAATGTCCTGCCAACATCTGTCTGTCTCCATACACTATCTGAGAATGCTGAACACTTCATGTGATACATGTGATCTCTGTAGTCCATTTGCAGAAGAATGCTTGGATATTTGAGGCAGTTTATGTTTCGTTTAGCTCTCACACAAGATTTTAGAGGATTAGGTCTGTACATTACTCCCCCATTTGCATGTGTACACTCGATTGTTTTGATCCCTTCAAGGCAGTGAAGAGTTCTCCAACATTCTGTAGTTTTCCAACTCGTCTTAGTTTGTTTCAGAGACAGAAGAAATGAGACTATACATCTCCCTTTATGCTTTGTTTACAATAATACCTTCACCGGGTCTTGTAAAACAAGAGATTTATTCATAAACAATTGCTAAGGAAAAAAAAAAGAACATTATAAGTAAGTCAAGATTATATTTACTACCAGATGACTTCAGCTGCAGCACCCTGCAAGAATACATCACATGCTCTGTGTGCCATCTGAACATATTTAGCCTGCAAATAGCTCCCACTGTCAATCACTAATTAAAACATTACAATTCAAAGCATCCTAGAGAATTTTTACAACTCCTTTGGTAGATTGATGAAGTCATGAGATGCACTTAATGTTTGTCACTTACATGTTTACATATTCAGAGTATTACTGCTGTACTTTCTCTGAGCTTAGAGGGTGTGTGTGACCTTACCAGCCATAAGTGATAGTGAGTAGAGGTTTTGATTATGGTTGTATTGCCCCCCCCAAATATAACGACAAAGGAACCAATACTGGTAAAACTTCTTGGCAGCCTTCTCCCGATGGGATACAACAGGAAAGAAAGCAGCCTTTTATCTGTGACGAAGAGATAAATACCTTTGTTCTCACTAACCCTGTCCTCCCAGCAGCTGGTGAGGCCACAGTGTCCCCGTTTATTATCTATTATGAATATCTCACCAGACAATTCTGAGAGAACACCACACAACTTTTACATACCGAGCTCTAAATGACCAACTTAATACTATGTGCATGTGTCTCCAAACTCACATGCATCTCTAACACCTCTGATGCAGCACTTCTCTGTTTATTGCTTATGCAGTGAAGGATGTACAATTGTAGTAAAAGGGTTTTCTGTTTGCTTCCATCCACTTTTCATCGCAGACCACGCAATAAAACATTTTGTCAACTGCTTTTTCGCGTCAATTTTCATTCCATTGCTTCTGTTCCTGCCAAAGGAACGGGAATGTTTTCAAGCAATGTGAGTGTGAGTCCAGGCAATGAAGAGATTTGTGGCCCCACTCATCTTCTGAAGATGACTTATAAGCAACCAATGCTGGCTTGAAAGTAAAGGGGTGGTTTATTGGTGTTGATTAGTATCCTGCAAATATTGCACAAATGGCCACTTAAATAACAAGCATTTGCTGAGTGATTTAGTTGTTTATTTTGAACTGTTAAAAAAGCACTGTCCTTCCTTAATTTGAACCCACGGTGGCATGGGATTATGCAGGAGTTTCAGATGATTCCTACTGACTGTAGATGTCTCTCTAAGCTGTAGTGGTGACTGAGTGTAGAGTAAGAGCCCCCTGCGTAGCTACACAAGCCCTGTTACTCCTTGACCAGATTGTGTTGGATTTGCCGCACAAGGAGTCACGCTAGGAAGGAGAATATTGCCCACATATTCTTCAGTTTCTGGTGCTTTCATAGGGGTGTTTCTCTAGCTCCTTTAGCTTGCAAAGACATGGAGCATTTACAGACAGTGTGCTCAGGGTTGTCCATCGCAAACAGGACAGGGTTCTTGGAAAAAGAACACAACTGAAAGAAGTAATTTTTCCTCTTTACCAATAACTGTCTTGGAAATCCTCCCTTTGAGGGGCCACAGCAGAGCTTCCTGAGCGAGGGTGCAAATATGTGGCAGGCTGATATTTGGGCACGTTCAGACAGTGGCGGGTATAGAGGCAGGCTCTGTGTTTCTGTCCAGGCAGTCACATTTGCACCCTGTAAACACTGATCATTGTATGGTACAAGAACACCTCAGATGTCTCAGGCTGTCAGCCTCAGAAATAAATTGCTTTACATACTTCAAACTCACATAAGAGAAAGGGGACTCTGTTCTAAATTTCTGACAATGCTCTTAAATTTATACCAGTATTATCTTGTATTATTCTTGGGCCAAAATTCTTCATAAGGAACTATAGGTTTAAATTTTCATTTAAAGATATTTATCCTGGAAATCCCTTAGAGGTTGCTGATTAACAATACTCTATCCTCCTCATAATTTGATTTAAAGTATAACTTGAAATTATCTGGAAACAACCTTTGTCTCATTCTTCCTTTACATAGGTATTAAGACAAGCAGACAATTGTTCTTTGTGCTTTTAAAGAGTCGCTGATGAAAAAATAATAACGATCACTTTTTAATTTACACATAGAGCAGTAGTGCAAGGGATATCAAACTCCAGGGGCCAGATTCAGTTGCCAACTGAAGTTTACTTAGCACTGATGTATGAGCAGTGCGAGAACACTTTGATGAGCTTCACAGCTGTCTTGGGAGATAAGATCTGAAGAAATCTGAACCAGCCAGCTTGATCTCTGAACCTACTGAAGTGAGAAGAGGAACTGAAAAAAAAATTCCTTTGTCTGTCAAAAAGTGTTTTTCTTGTTTAGAGCACTGTCTGTCCTTCAAGACCTGGTCCTTTCAGTTGGTCTGTTTTGTCACTTCTTGAATGGCAGATGTGTGGGTTCTTAGGCTAAGAAGCTCTTGTGGAAACCCTCTGAAATCATACTGACTCATTGAGGATTCGGATCTGTCTTTTGGTGGATGAAGAGGAAACAACTCGCAGTATGGAGAAATGGAGAAGGCGACATAAAGATGCAGTTCCTTCTCTGTAGGCAGATGTAACAATCCATGGTCTGTATTTATCCTGCCTGTCTTTAGAAGCATAACTGAATCATCCAAGTCAGGAGCCTAATGCAGAGTCTCCTTTTATAGGCAACGGAGAGACACTGGCATCTCCAGAAAATGACTCTAATTGTGCCCTGGATACTTCCCTCTCTTATTCCAGACTGTCGGGGAAATAATGATAATGTAGGCTCTTCAGGCAAGACCTTCACCTACTGCTGGGTGAGATGTATTAGGATGCAAGAACCCAAATCCTGTGTGGGGCCATTCTGCTGGGCATTCAGTGTCTTCCTGACCCCAGATTTGCTTTGCAGCAATCTGCAGAGAAGTCAGTCCTAGGCAAACTGCTAAAATTTGCTGTTGCACTTAAACAGAATTCGTAGTCATTGTGTATCATGTCCTCATTGTCTATTTCTGTCCCAGGATTGTTTGCATGTCAGCATTCCTGAAAATAATCATGTGTAGTTTATTGTTTCTGAAAGGCATCGTTGGCTATTAGTGTCATGGCAAAGGAGGAGAGAGAATTAGGCTTGTCTGTTACTGATTAGCCCTACAAAAATAGAAGGGTTACAGTGATGAAGAAAGAGAAATAAAATAGAGTTTTCTCCAGCTATATGTATATTTTTTGAAAGCAATTGCTAGAATGAGTAATGTTCCCAAGGACATGGAGAAAAATAAGGTCTTTGAGTAGATGTAGACTGGAATGCCAGAAAACTTTCTCCCCTGTAACTTTAAGAAGTAACAATAACAGTAGTGCTTCTTGCTTCTTAAGGTTTCTTTCATTTCAGGATTATGGGTTTTCTAAAAGGCTGGTGTTGAGCAACCTGCCAAAGGTCACTGAAAGCTTCATGACTAGAAATTTTCATGTCAGGATGTCTGATTCACAAATCCCTGCTCTAAACCATCAAAGTCATTGCTACTCCAGTTTTACCCCTTATGGAAAGATCTTATAGGATTTATTGGGACTATCTAAAAATTAAATACAGGTATGTTATGCTAAGAAATAAATATGCTATTTTAGGCACTGGTTTAGGAGTCCAAAATAGTCATTCTTTTCTACTCCATTTGTTTCCCTTGATCTTTCCTTTCAATTATCTCCTCATATGGCCTCCCAGCTTTTTCGTGGTCCTGCCTGTCACTCAGAGTGATCAATCCTCTTTCATATTGCTTTTGACTGATGGCCAACAAAAGGTATTTTCACTGATGTGAGAAAAAACCTTGCCAGACAACAAAGAGCATAATGAAAGCTAGTTCCTAATGTATAACTATAACACTTTCCCGTGTTTTCCTCCCTGGAGCAGCTGCTCAGCCAGCTGGTTACTTTCCCCCTCTGTAATGAATTACACTCATGGTTTGAGATTATCATGTCTTGCTGGGTAGCAAAAGCCTTAACTCAACTTAGGCTGAGCTGCCCTGGCACCACGACCTGTCTCTGCTCGCGGCTCCTCTCCGTGCCGGTCATTCCCGTTAGTTCTTGCTCATCCTGGCAGCTCTGCCTTGCTCCATGCCACAAACTGCTTTCCCTGGCTGTGCTGTGCAGCAGCTCCTTGCTCTGTTAGCATCTCCAGTGGGCTGTGCCTGGTTCTGGTAGCTGTCTTACCAAACCGACTTGACTGAAGAGTTCTGACATTCCTGTCCTTGGAGGAGAGGTAGTGCGCTATTTTGGACTAAACGCAGAGTTTTAGCTCACAGGAGACTTTTAGGCGACTTCTTTTGTTTCATATTCCTCACAGGGAAGTCTTACACAAAGCTTCTTGCTTGTTTTTAAAAGTTGTAACCTGGATTGTAGTTCTGGAAGCTATTGCCTAGGCTGGGGTAACCCTTCAGGCACATTTAGACAGAGTTGCTTGGCTCCAACTCCTCTATACTGTTACAGCTATAAACTTCTTTTATGTTACGCTATGGTTCCCTTTTAACAAAATGTCTTTCAAATGTGAAAACATGCAAACCAAACACATTTCAGGTCTCTCCATTGGTCTTTCACCTTTCCACTCCCTTTGTTTTGAAAGTTCTTGACTTGTTTTTTTTCCTGCCTTTTGGATTTTTTTAGATGGAACGTGTGTTGAGGGATGGAGAAAATTACTTTTATTTTTGGCTTCAGCAACATATAAAACATTCTGACCTTCAGATGGTTCCCTTCCCAAACAAGGAGGAACACTTGTGGGGGAGGGAAACCACAAAATGAAACTTTTTTGGTATTATTGTTTTTCCTGTCCCTCCAACAAAAAGTAACTTTAAACGATCAAAATGTATTTTCGGTGTGGTTTCTGCTTGCTTACCTCCTCAGGATTTCCAAGTCCACAAGGTGTTAGAAAACAACAAGAGAAGGAAGTACAGGATGAGGGGATGCTGTAGCCCTGGAGACACCAAGCTAGAAGAAAAACAAGCAAGAAAGCAGTTTTTCACAGAAAATTTCAGTTTGGGGAAAATTGAGCCTTTCTTCAAAAAGGTGCTCGTAGGGAAAGTCCCCAACCACTTCTGCCCTTCATTCTGCTCATGACTCTCACTCCTGGAATTATTTAGGTGTCTCCTCTTTTCCCTGAACAGGTCAAGGTTGTTCCTTGCTGAAAAAGGTTTTCACAAGTCTGATCCTGCTTGCCCATATATTCTAGTTTGTTTTTGCATTACCTGTCTGCCATGGGAGTCTGGGCTCACTATCCATTTACAAACAGCTCTTCATTATCCATGGCCTCCTTTGGTCCATCTGTAAGGTCGCTGGCCTTTCACCCTTTGAAACCCTCAGGAAAGGATCCTTTTCTGCTGTGACATGTGGAAGAATCAGCAGTAGACTGCACAAGGATGTAAACATTCCAGGCTGTTTGTTTCAGCCCCGCTGTGCCTGGCAGAGGGAGTGCCCAGCTCGGCAGGGCTCTCTGTGCTGCAGGCAAAGCTTCTCACACACCACAGCAACTTGGCCCTTTCCCCACTTACCTGCTGTCCTGAGCTGTGACTTCTCTGCCCTGGACACGTGCGTGGTGCTGGTTTGCCTGAACAGTGACTGGCAGATGGGAAGCACCAGCAGAAGAGGTGCTGCAGTGGTCTTACAGCAGGAGGAAAGCTGTGGGGCAGGTTTGAATCGCTGGGCAGGACCCAGTGTCGGGGGAGCACTGCCAGGAGGTCAGACATAGCCTGGTACTGCACTCCTTTCTCCCTGCACACATCCTGGCACGTATAAACTCGGAGATAAAATGTTGTGAGGCACCTGGGTATTTATTTAAAAGGCAAGAGATCACAGAAAAGTCCCTGATGAAGAATAGCCACTTACAACATTCAGGGGCTTCTTTCGTCCCTGTTCTCCTACTTCTCCACTTCTACTCTCCTGCTTCTTCCCCACGTGGTTTGCACTTTCATATTTTGCCTCTGGTTTCTAATCAGGTCAGAGCCCCATGGAGAAAGGTTGTGTTTTCCTTGCTGTGGGCAGGATGCTCAGCCCCAAAGGGCTCTGTTCCTGGCAGGGATGTTTAAGACGAGCGCAGTGCTGTGCCATCCTGGTGAGTATTTCTGTTACTGTTGCAAGACTGTACCAAGACCTGCTTGACCCAGCTGGGATTTGTTCTCTTGTTAAACCTGTCTCTGCTGTGTGCTGTAATTGTAAGCCTTGTTAAACCTGGATGATTAAATCATCATCTCCCCTCAGTAACCCAAAGCAGTGCTTTATTTAATATCCTGGTCAATCAGCAGTTTCCTCTGTGGTGAAGTAGACAACTCAAACACAGTGGGGAGTGCCTGAGTGCCTGTCTAGGTCCTAGAGCACAGCACTTGCATTAAAGATATTCTGTTGCAAAGCTCATCCTTGCTTTATCTTAGTCCTTTCTAGTTGTTGCTTAGCTTTAAATGTCTTGTTTAAACTAGTAACAGGTTTCAGTGAGTTGATGCTATCAAAATGTACATTTTGTGATAGCAGTAATGATACTGTTATCTTAGTCTGACATTTATCTGACAGAGAATTTCTTTCTTTGTTTTACAAACTGCGGCTCTGAAAGGGACCATGAAGCAAATCAGTGTTGGAGCTGTGAAGAACAGTTGTGGTTTTTTCTGAATCTTTATCCACACTCTTTTACTTTTGCTTTGTTTCTCCTCCTGAAAAGCATAGACACATCTGTCATTGTCAGAGTTAAAATCAATCGCTCTATTTACACATTTGAGAATCATGTACTTTTCCAAAGAGCTCATGTAGCTCCTCTTTTCCCTCCTGCATATCGGCTATGTTTCACGGGGTCCTTCTACATTTTGGACACTCCCACCAAGAAAAAAAAAAAAAAATGAAGCAAACAAATGCAAGGAAAATACTTCAAAAGCCATGAAAAGCCCCACTTTGAAATGCACACATTTCTCTATCGGAAAGCTTTTCCTCAAAAACGTGAAAACCAGCACTGTGCTGCTGTGCTCACAAACATGAAAATTAGCTGTGATGATAACTATCGTTAGTAGCAACAACTTGGAGGTCAAGATCTTAGAAATCTAAATCTACTGAGTCCTGTGTGTGTCTCCAATTACTATCAGGTGTGCAAATGCTTTTTTTTCTGTTGGTGTGGTGCCAGAGAAGCAAACCAGAGTTATGAGGTAGGAGGAAACCCAAAATGCTAAATAATTTGAGGAATTAATGAAATCTCAAGTGCACATGGTCACAGCAGAGTCAGAGCATTGTTAAAGAGGTTTCCAATAATTAGGATATTGTTTTCTCTGTTGGTTCTAAAGACTGTAGAGATCCCCTCTGTAAGTGCACATGGGGAAGAAACTGGGCCAGACACTGAGCATGCTCAGGTGTTTCTCTTCCTGGGAACTTCAAAGCATAAGCTGAAGTGGTGGAAACAACCGTAGAGGAAAATGAAATGGAGATTTGCTTCAGCAGAAAATCAAGAGCTTTTCAGGTTGCCTTTGCTTCAGTGCTTACTCTGCCTGGGACAGTGTTCTTCCCCTCCTCTTGAGCTGTGAGAGACCTGGGACATTCTTTCAGAAAACTCTGATTACGTCCAAGCAAACAGCCCAGATGGGGGGAGCCAAGCCTAGACTAGAGCTGGCCACAGCTGTGTCTGACCCAGCAGTTGCATCTGGAAAAATGATGTGAAAGGACAAATATGGGACAGGAAAGGGAGACCTGGGGAAAGTGTCTTAGTCTCAGAAGGAGCAAAATCACTGTTTTAACTAGTGCTATGGACAGCAACAACCAAAAGTGTCTCTATGCCCTAAGTAAGAAAATATTTCTGAATTTCTGAATATTACCATTGGTCAGAGTCTGACAGACTTGATTAATTGTATTGCTAATTCATCACCCTGCAGCTAAGTGCCAGGTGTGATTCCTGAGAGCTGCAGAAAAGACTCACAAACAGCACCCCAGCAGCATAACTGCAAAAGAAATAATCTACCTGTCAGCCTGGAGAAGCTTCATGCAGAGCACAGCAGCATCTTTCTGTGCTGATGCAGAGCACATTTTCTGTGTCTTGTACAGAAGGAACATGCACAAATGTGGTTATTTATAGCTTCTCCACCTACACTCAGCTTTGAAATTTTGTCTAAAAGAAGTTCAGCATTTAAAGAATACAACAAGATTTTTAACTTGAATAAATGTTTTTTCTTTTTTTGATTTCCTTAAAAACAATATTCTGGGAACATTAGTAACAATCCAGGCATTAAGGAAGAAACATTAGTTCTTCATTTGTCTGTCTATTGTTCTCTTACTTGGAATGTTTTTAGAGAGGCAGTTGCCAAGTTTTATGAAGTAAAATATTTAATCTAGAAAATGAAAGATAAGTGGGGTACATTTGGTGAATGTGAACTTTACCAGAGGAAAGCAACGTTAAGTTAAAAGAAGTTCCTTCTCAGGGTAAGAGAGGCATGTGGTGTACATTCCCTCTCCCTTTTGGGGAGCTCACATCCCAGATGATGGCATTTGGTGAAGGAGCAGGCTGGGGCTGGGGCTGCATGACCTCAGGCAATGCCCAGAGGAAAGGGACAAGTCCTGCTTTCAAAATGCCCAGCCTACACCCAGGCAGCTCTGCCACAGCCCGGAACTGAACGTGCTGTTTCCAAGAGAGACGTAACTAAATCCTACATTTTGCTAATTGCTAGAGCTGGGACCAACTCTTTTCTTTACAAGAAGGTGGATGGGACCAGAACACGTTGTATTCTCACTCTTCTCCAAACTCTATCAGTTTGAAATTGTGATGATACTTTTATAGATGTGAAGAACTGTGCAAGTACATAAAAGCCATCTGCAGAAAGCACACACAAGGTTATTTTTGCCATGTGAGCCTGTGAAAAGGTAAGGAGTTTAGGTGGAGCAGCTCTGTGAGGGGAGTGTGTCCCTCATCATCACATAAGGGGAGCAGCCATGTTGCCCATGGAGGGTGGCGTATCTGGGAGCAGATGAGGAATTGTGACTATTGCCCAGGTCTGTGGGTCTGCAATAATGTGAACGTTCTTGGAGGTGGGTGGGGAACAGCAGAGCAATGCTGCAACAAGTCACTGTGAACTCCTGAACCTGGGCTAGAAAAGTCGTGAACAGTCTTGTTGGTGTGCAGTCCATTGCTATGGGAGATATTCAGGATGTCTTCACTTAGTCATCCTGTTAACTCTGCAGCCCTTTCGTAACCAGTTTGCATATTTTTGCAATAGAAACTTGGAAGAAGGGGGTTGCTGGGGGAGTTGTTATTCTGTAGTGTTTTCAACTGCAGAAGCTGTCAATGAACAAGGATCCTGCTGCAGGGACTGTCTTCTCTGGATAAACTCCCACAGACCTGTTTCCAGATGGGCTTGTAGGATATCTGTGGGTGCTAGAAGCAGTGAGAAGTGTGAATAAGACTATATACGTGTATTTTTGCATTTAGGACTTTCCTGACACTCCTCTGGACCCACATGTCTCAGTAGTTGTATAATTTACTCAGATGTGTTCAGCAGTATCAGCTGTGCTTTGCAAGACTGCCCCCACTGCAAAGAACAGAGCATGGATGTTCTGTTTTGACAAACTAGTGGGGCTTTGAACTGCAGAGGTTAGATTTTTGTTGTTAAAATGAGAAATTGTGCAGAGGTGAAACTTTCCCATAATGTCCAGGAAGCTCATAAAAAACACCTACAATCTGACTTACTTCATAGAGACTCCTTTTTTTGGTTGAATGTAGACAAGGGAATAAAGGAAATTTTAAAAAAAATGTTTTAATTGGCTCTGCGTTTAATTCCCCTCGTTAATTTGGTTGCAGTATGCAGCAAAATACTGATAGGTCTGTAAGGTTGTTTTTCCCTCCAAGGGTAAATGAGACTGTATGCTTTTTCTTTTGAAAAGGCCTCTTTAATTATGTGGTGGTATTTGGAATAGCTACAATTAGAGAGCAAAAGCAGGGAGTGATTAAAACCTCCTACTTAATAGCAGCTGCATTAGTTCTCTGGCTTTTGAAAGAGACCCAGGCACAGTTGAGTCCACACATACCACACAGAGGAGTTGTGGTGAAAAGGAGAGGCAAAATGGTGGTCAAAAATGTTTGACTGACTTCAGGAAAAACTGTCTGTTCGAGTGTTTCAAGAGAGCTCTTCCTTGAGAAACTGTTGAAGAAGTGTCAAAATTCATCCTTCTTGTCCAGTCTCCAGACTATGTTAATGAGTGTAGCTCTGTTCACTCAATTCCACCCTAAACAAACAGACAAACATACCCAAAAAACCCCTCTGAAACCTCAGTTTGCTTGTCTGGTGATAGTGGAATGCACCATGTCTCAAGACAGTTTGAAAGAAGTGACTTATTCCTTAATGTCTGGGCTGAATTAAATGCGGAAGAACTTGGTAGGCTGGCTGTATTATTTTCTGAAGATGAATTAGTCATTATTGCGTGGACAGATCAAGCTATGGTAATTCAGGATTTATAAGTATATGCTCAGCAATGAGGCATTTGTACCAGAGTGGTTTTGGAGCTGCTTACACCTGATTTTGAAGCCCTGCCTTTCAATGGGTTGCCTATTCCCTTTTGTACAACTGCCATCATGTTGCTTATTATTTATAATATTTCAATGTGTTCCTTTAGTGGAAAAAGTTCCTAGAATCCCCAACCAAATTTGGAGCCACGTATTTCTAGAGGCTGCAAAAACTTAAAGTGGAAGGCCGCTTTCTTTCCACTTTGTCTGTCAACCTTGCTTTTTTCAACCATAAATGTGGTTAATGTCATTTTAGGAAAGTGAATGGAGGCAGGGACATTGGGTCATTTGCTGATCTGCAGTGCTGGGCCCTGAACCAAATCATTCCAACTCCAGCCTACTTTCGATATGAAATCCTTGTTGCTTTTTGCTTATTTCTGAAAACTCTTTCATGCTTTGACATATGTGACCAAAGGCAGTGAACAGAGTAGGGCCCTTCTCCCTCCCACTGCTGCTGAGTTGCCCCAGCAGGGCTGTACCTGTACGTGGGGGCTGCACTTACCCACTTCAGCCTGCACAGCTGGGGACATGCTGTCCTGTGAACTACACTTGTTCACAAGTCACTCCATGGGAAATGGAACGTGGTGTTGAGATGTCTGTCCAGAGACTCAGATCCTGCTGCATGCACAGCCAGGTCCTGCCTCTTAACTTGACAAACACGACGTCTTTGATCCACGTTTGCTGAAGGCGGTTGAAACTTTGCTGTGGCTTTTGGTGAGAACAAGATCTGAGTTTCAGAGTCAGATATAGATGCCTCTGGAAATAAAAATAATTTCGTGGGAGCCAAAGTTGATGTTTCTGGTTAAAACAGGAGGTGTGATCCCCATCTTTAAAATATTTTGTAACAATATTTTATTGTGCCACCAACATAAATTTATAATGAAGAAAGAAGTGATAAAAGGGAGCTCAGTTTTTATTAGGAGGTAAAATCCACAAATGAGAATGACTGAGTTTTGTTTTGGGTTCTATTATAAACCGTTAATAATAGCAGGAAAAGCCAGAGGATAAGTTCCTTTGTATTTCAGTGTATTTTCTCAGCTAGACCTTTACTTGACATTACCCTGCTGTGACAGGGCCAGGGATAATAGGGAAAAGGAATCTATTTTCAGCAATGATTTGGAATACAAAAAGAAACTGATTTAAATCAGATTTTGTGTGCATTTTATTCATTACGGAGGATTAGTATTTCTTAAGTCTCCTTGACTTGTTGTGGGTTTGGGGGGATTTTTTATTTTGTTTTTCTTCTGATTCTCGGTGTTTGTTCTGTTTTCCCTGGTGCTGTTGCTGACACCAAGCTCTCCTGGAGGGCCTGGTAGCAGGCCAGGGGTCGGGCCGGCCATGCCATCCTGCACAGAGCAGCATTATCCACTAGGTGGAATTTCAATGGATAGAAATTGACAATCCCACACTGCTGCTGCCTCTAGTCAGAGTCGGTGGTCTCCCTGGAAAATGTGCAAAGTATCTCTTAAAGGCCCTTTTGCCTCCCAATGAAGGAGTGGTTTGTGGGTAACCTGAGAGCACATCTTCTTTGAACTGTGTTGTTCATAAATGCAGATACGATGTGCAGCTTCTAGTTCTGCCAGAAGAAAATGAAGTCTCTTCTGCCAAGAGATTCTGTCTAGTATTTGCAAAATCTAGTACATCCAGTAAGTATTACTCACTAGGCTTGTACGACTTTGAAGGGCTTTGACAGAAAAGATTGGATTTTGTTGCTGTGCAGTGGAACAAAACATTTACAAAAAGCTTTGGAGGTAAAGTATGATCTGAAACACAAACCTTTTAACTGCACTTCTTGGTTACGAAAAGCAGGCTTGGCAAAGGCAGAGCTTCTGGAATAGGAGTTTCAGACATGCAGGGCCTTGGAGTTACTGAGCATTCATAATAGCAGCTACAGAAAAAGTAAAGTTAAGGTTTGATTCTTGGGAGTTTTGAAGTGCCATGTGAATTCCTGGTATCACACCAGAATTTAGTTAGCCCATACTGTCTCAAGAGCAAGCAAGAAAGTGCTCCTGGTGGCAGCCTGATACTGCTTGGCTTCCTTTCACCACAAGATTTTAGAGGCTTTATCCATGTGTTTAAAGTTAGGCAATGCTTATGCACCTATTTGAAATGGGGCCTCATTTAAAGCTGAATAAATTAGGTGGGATTGCTCTGGAATTTATTACAACTCTGTTACCAAAGAGTTAAACTAACCCCTTTGAGTTTTACCAGGTTTGTACTGTTTTGAGATCAAGATCTGACTCTTAACTGCTGAAGTGTAAAATGGTATAATTTATTTTCAGTTTTCAGAGTAACCCAGTTTTTAGAGTCACTATGGCAACAACGGTGGGTCTTAGGGTAACAGAGATTAATGATTCCCTTGGCCAAGGCACTTCAGTGGGTCACCTCACTCAGGAGCAGTGAAACTTTGACAGGCCTGGGTCAAAGGCAGAAGTTGGGGTGCTCTGTCACGGCTGGTACAACACGCTGCATCTTAATCACCAGCTCACACTTCTCATCTCCTCCTGTTGCATGAGGGCAGGGCTCAGTGACTGCTGTATTTGAGCACCCCTCAGCGTTCAGGCTGCCCGGGAAAGTGTGGAGTCACCATCCCTGGAGGTGTATAAAAGACATGCAGAATCCTAGGGACCTGGTCTAGTGGTGGGCTTGGCAGTGCTGGGTTAGCGGTTAGAGTCTGATCTTAAAGTTCTTTTCTGACTTTAACGATTCTGTGATTCTTACCCAAGTCATCTTCATTTCATCTTTGTTTATTTCTGCTAAAAGAAATATAGTTTAAAAGATGCCAAAATACAGAAGTCTTTCAACGAACTTCAACAGCAGATCTAGTTCCTTAAAGTAATGGATTTACTACTCCTTTGACATTTTGTATTCATGTAAAAGGGGTGCAGATCATGAGAACATGCTAAGAAGGAATTGGTTCCCAAGGAGATTTTAATTTAAATTGGATAAAGTTATGAGATGTTTTTTAGTTTTCACATTTCCTGATTAGGAGAGATACCTACAGAAAGATACCTCATTTTCAAAGTGCTGCATTGAAATGTCTGTCTGCCCTTTGAAAATAGAGCCCCATTGCTTTTTTTATTATTATTTAAAAATCAAATTAACTTTTTAAAAGTTTTTAAAAGACTTGACCTTAACTGCATTAATGCAATCAACTTGCCTTATTCCCATCATACAAATTAGCCTAGAGGAAGAGCAATTATCATCCCAGAACTTTGCTAAATTGTTACCTGATTGCTTCTTCAACCTTTTCCCTCTAAAACCATTCTTCCATCTCTTTCTTCCCATGTTTTCCTATGATATCCCATACAAACTATCAGCATTCCCTGCAAGTGGACTCTCATGTAGGTTTTTCCCTGACCTCGCCTGGGCAGGATTTGTTTTGCCAGTTTGGTTGTGCCGTAGGTCACAGATTTCCTGTAGGCAGGACTTCGATCCTCAGCAAAAAGGAGCATGGAGAGGGCTCTGGAAGTGGCTCTCTTCAAAGCACATGCTTCCCAGGGCTGTGCTCAGATGAAACCTGTCTGAATTGCCACTGTTATTATTTTAGCAGTTACACAGATCATTCTACAGGGACAGTTAGGGCTATTCTTCCTCCAGGCAGCGTTTGGAATGTTGTGGTTACCCAGCCATATAATGACTGTGATAGCTGGCACAGTCAGCCTGCTGTAGCTGTGCTGAGTTTTATTTCATTTTCTCGGTGACCTGGGTTTGCTGCTTATTTTGTTGGGTGTGTAATTGTGGCCCTGAGGAGATAAGGAGACAGGAGATGCACATCATAATAGAAAATAATGGTTCTATCACTTTTGATCTTAAACTAGTGAAATAATTTTTTTTAAAAAAAATAAAGAGATATTAACATATTTTTAGCAGAGGAACAGCAGAAACAGCTACCCCAATGAACCTGATGCCAGTGATTGGGTCAGTAAGGCATGGGATGGGAATTTGACACTGGTGAAGGTAAAATACCCAGACTATAATCCTCCAATCATTTCAGAAGCTGTGAGTTATGATGCTTCCTAGCTGATTCCAGGGATGGCTGCACCCATGCTTGGAGATGTCTTGGAGTCTGAACTCAGGCATGTTTCCATTAATGCAGGACAGTGTAATGGGCAGCAGCCTGGACTGGACAGTGCTGCCTGCGTGGGGAGTGTGTCTCCATGGCAGGGTCAGGCTTTGCTGTGCAGGAGCTGCAGAGAGGGAGGGCCTTTCTCAAGCACCTTTCAAACCAGTGCCAGCACAGGAGTAAATGCACCCTAGAGACCTGGCTCATACTGGAGTTACAAAATACGTTTTATGTTTCGAGAAACACTTCAGATGATGGATCTATCTGTAGCACAGTATTTTAATTCCAAAGAACTCACAAATTACAGCCCTTTCCTAGCTAGAATAAAATACAGCTTGGCAATAAAGCACAATTAGGAAATCTGAAGATTTAATTTGGAAAACACTCTTAACTGCACTTTTAATGGCATCTTCAAGCTGCTTAAGTTTTTAAGGGATAATTAAATTATTGTAACTAAGTCACTGTAACTTCAGTGTCTACCTGTATCTCAGAATGTTAATTTTTGGCAGTGGAATAAGTTACACAGACAGTGCTCTCGATTAAAATGTTAAGTGTTTATCTTGATTTATTACATAGTTATTCTAGTTTTAAAGACATTTCCTTTCTTCAGGGTAAGGGAGAATTTCTCCAAATTCACTGACACGTAGATGTTTACAAGTGCTGGTGAATTCAGGTTTGACTGGGACCTTTCAGAATTGTTCCTGCATTTGCCACCGACCGACTGCTTAACATTTCTCATTTGCACCGGGGAATGAGTGCCTTGTGTCCACACAGATTTATGTTCTTGCTGTTGTTTTATTCACTCAGTTATTCCATACATCAGTTGTTCCATATCTCGGCTTTTTTAGGTGCCAACTTTCCGTGTCTTTTATGATGGAAACAAAAATGTGATATTTTTCTATGTTTGCAGATTATTGTGAGTTTATTAGAGCCAAGTGCTTTACATAAGGAAAAACATATTATCTTTATTAGCACCTTAGTAAACGCTGAGGATTCTTTTGTTAATTAAGGCTATCAGTTTATCAGAGCCTCATCCTAACATTCTGTTTTTTGCCAACTTCCTGAGACACCTCAGGAATTCACTTAGTCTTTTTATGTAATATATATAATGTATATGTGTAATGTTTTTATTTTCCCCTCTTCTATGCAAAATGAAATTACAGCATTTCACAGAATGGTTGTGAAAACAAATTCATTGATGGTGGGAGTGGTCAGATATGTTATCATGGGTCTCCAAGAACAGCAAATGCTGTTCAGCAAGTTATTCTCTAATTGCTACTTCAATGCTATAAGCATGAAAAAGTTATTGGAATAGTTTTCTATAGAGTTACAGTAAGTGGCTATCAATTATTAGTAAATAAAAAGCACATACTGCATACAATGAAACATTGTTTAAAGTAAAGCCATTTGCCATTTAAAAGACAATATTAGATGAGATTTTTTCCCAAACTTGAATTTGGCTCTGCTTCCATTTTTAATAGATAAGTTGAAAACTCAACTGACAAGAGGAAAGAGATTGTCAGTGGGATTATTTGTAGAATGTTAATGACACAAATGCTAGGAGACTGGCCCCCAATAATTGTTGTTATAAGTCATGTAGTCATTCCTGGTCAAAAATATATTGCAGAAAAGCTCTTAGCAGACCAGTTGGCCCATGGCTGTCAAGCCATTTGAAGAAATGTATTTGGGGTTCTCTTCCCAGAGCAAATGGGAGACAAACTGGTCAGAGAAAGGGAAGCAGGAAGTGATGGCTGAACTGCCAACACATCTGGTCCTGCTTCCTCATCCCCACAGTGTCACTTGTGCCAAATATGTGTTGTCCCTCAGGACATAAAGTGCTTTGATACCCCATTTTGTGAAATTACTTGTAATCTGTGGATGAAAAATACGTTGTAAGCAAAAAATATTAATTTAAAAAATGCTTTTCTTTGTAAAGAAATAGGGTTGGAGCATAAGTATATGTGTATAAAGCTTTGTTTGTACTTAGGACTTCCTATAAAAATATGCCTGGGATCTACATTGCAAAAAAAAGCTCAGAGCCCAGGTGGTTTAAATTCTGTACGACCAAGCCATGAAATAGTTGTACTTTCCTGAAATAAATAAATAAATAATCAATCCCATCTTCCATTTCTCCAGTGGTAGGTTTCTGGGCTCAATCAATAATATCTGTGGTACTGTCACTGTCCTGGGGCTGCCTGCAGTGCCTTGTCCCTTCAGAGTGACAGAAGTTCCAGCTGTTGTTCCCCAGTCCATCGGCATCAGCCACAGTGAGGATCCGCTCTCTGCGAGTGCAGGGCTCCCTCCTGAAGCAAGTCCCACCTGTTCCAGAAATACCAGAGCTGCTCGAGTACTCTGTATTCCCTCAGCTTCTGTGTGCTGGGAAAGACATGGAGAAAGAGTATCAATCTTATCCTGGAATTTCCCAACCTTATATTGTCACGTTTGGGGGTTTTTTCCAGCTTGTAGTAGACCCCAAACAGATTTGATCTAAATTTTAGTGCCAGTGTTTGTGAGGACAAACTCCACATGGATGCTGCACATACAGATAACACACTTTTAAAAGAGAATCCTCTGTAACTCTCAGAATATCAGATTTGTCGTACTACTTTTCCATAAGGATCAGTTACATTTGGGACTCGAAGAACCTGAAAGAACTGGAGGGTTCACATTGTCAATATTTTATGGTCTGCAGTGAAGGTTTCGTAACCTTTTCATTCCAGTAACTCTGATAATGCTTTCTCCTCACATAAAATAGATTTTAATTGATCCTTCCACCATGCTTTTGGACTCCCTCACACTGAGACGTGAAATCAGCTGTTGCTGTTTTGCAGTTTACACAAGCTCATCAGAGGAAGGTACTTCCTGTAAAAGAGTCCAGATTTCTGATTCTCTTCCCCCAAAAGTCATTTATGTGAAAGCAAATATTTAATATCTGCCAGGCTCCAATAACTAAGCTACACTTCAAAATAAATTGAATAGCAAAAATTCAATAAACCTAATTTAGCAGTAGCATCCATGAGCATTTATCTTCTCTCCAGTGAGAATGGACTTTGACAGAGCTGCTTGTGTTCAGCCATAGCAAGCACAAAGCCTTCCTCTGGAGCTGTTCCATCCTCACTTTCACAGGGTTTCTCCCTGCTGCTGGGACAGGAGAGGTAACTGGATGTTCTTCTTTTCTGGCAGGTGCTGGACTGGATTGAAAATCACGGGGAAGCCTTTCTGAGCAAACACACAGGAGTGGGGAAGTCTCTGCACAGAGCACGCGCCCTGCAGAAAAGACACGATGATTTTGAAGAGGTAGCACAGGTAAGAGTCTGGATCAGAGACTTCTGCTGTCTGGCTTGATTTTTGTTACTCCTTTTGCATATTTAGAAAAAGCTATCCCTGTTTTGGGTCACGCTGCTCTCTTCAATCATTTGGAGCTGCCCAGGATCCAGTCACCGCGGTAAGGAAGTCAGCATGAGCACTGCAGAGCGGGGTAGTGGCAGGACTCATAATCAGAAAATCACCACACTGGGTCGATGAAAGGTCTCAAAGCCCATGAGGAATTACAAGCAGCTTACGGGAAAGTGGCACAAACTGTTGAGACATAGAGGAGAATGGTTATGAGTGAGAGCAATGAAAAAATCAATCGTAACTCCTACGGCGGAGACCGAGGGCCTTGAGCATAAGGTGGGAGGCAGGGGAAACACCAGAGGGTGTTTGCAGTAAGGACAAGTGCCCTTCCTGTCCTTCAGTGCATTGTGTGGAAGGGGGTTTTTTGTTTTGGAATGAGAGGCAATCATTACAGGTAGACATTGTTATTGTTATTAATTTTCCTCATAGAACACTGTAAGCAAGATTTTTCCAGGAATTTGGTATGAAGCCAAAATCTTACAGATTTTCCTCAAAGTGGAGTCACAGTAGGTGTTTAAACATACATCCTGTCCTTATTTATAGAAAGTAAAAGAAAGAGGACCTTTGGTAAGTTCTCCCATGGATTGAGTAGTGCTTTTTTTTTCCCCCCTTAAGTGTCCGTGGTCAGAAATTATCCAGTCTCAGCTCTGGCTGCCAGATTGTGTTACACCATTTTGGGGTAGATTTGAAACATCTTCTATCTGTAACTGATAATCTGTGAAGGTACTTCTCCTTTGGGCATTTTGGATAAATTCCTGATTGATCTTTGTAAAGCAGAATGTATCTAATGCTTTATCTTCCTGATGCACACAGGGCAGGTTATTGCTCAAATGTTTCTCTGTGGCATAAGATGAAAATTTACTAGATTTTAGTTTTTGGTTTTCTGCAAAACCTTTCCCCTGTGCTGGCCTAGTTTAGTTTAAGATATTTCCAGTAACAGGGACATACCTCTTTCACTGTTTCCTCAGGGAAAATATTTCACTGCCTGATGGCAGTTACTGACGAGATTTTTTTTCTCCCCTCCCTCATAGTGAATTTCTATTTCTCTCAATCCCTTTTTTTTATTATTATTTCCTTGTTTATATCCCTGTAGTCTTATTTATCTCTCTTAAGGAGATAAATCCCAGGAAATGGGATGAATTAACAACCCTAAAGTATCTGTAGAATGTTGGCGTGTCTTCTCCTATGTGCCTCTTAACCATATTCAAAATACTTAATTCTGCTAATATGTTTTTATTCACCAATCCTTTGAAAATCTTTTCCTGTCTGTGTTGTTGGAAATTCATATTACCAACATTCTTCTTTTTATTAGATGTTTGGCTCTTGATGGAGTATCCTATTGCTTGGCTTGCTAATGAATTTCGGTGTTACCTTTCAGCTGTGATGGGAAATCCTTACATACCATTGACAAATCACACAGCCTGAAAGCAGCAGTTCTGCATTGGTGGGTTTCTAAAATTTCATGGGATCACCTGTGGATTTAAGCTTTCTGGTAATAGGCTTGAATTTCTAAAAATTTAAATTTCTGCAAATTTATTAAAACGGATTTTAGGCTGGAGGTTGCAAACCATGGTTCCACAAGGCCTCATCCGAAAGCACAAGATAGCGTTAGTTTTCATCCTAAAATCAGTATTAGGGGCCTTTCCAGAAGGAGTGCTCGAGTCAGCTGTTGTTGAATGCTCTACTGGGCTAGCAAATGAAGATTAGGATCATGTCATATACAGGAGCTAAAATGAGGTGATTTCATGTCGTTTGTGTCATTAATATTTTTTAAATCCCCCTCCTCTGATACACTGTCTCCATAATTCCCATTACATCTCGCGTTTTCTGGATCACAGTTAGCATTTTTTCCTGCCTCTTCTCTGAGTACGACTTCGCTAGAGATGTAGGAAACAAATTACGAACAGGTGAGAAGAGACAGAAAAATGACATGGTCCTACCACTAGAGGTGAGACCAAGCCATGTAACCGTCTGCACATGGAAACAGCAGCTCATTAAGGCCCTTGCTCCCCTGGCTGATGCAATTTGGAGATACATCCCCTCCTCAGGGCTGAGGAACCTTGCAGTGTGCAGTTTGCATGCGTAGGTGCTAGGGTAAGTCAGGATATAATTACTTGGCTGAAGGCTTTTCTGACCTCCCTGTTAGGCCTCCTTCTATACCATTTCAGCACATCTCTGTGAATAACTTCAGACACATTTCCTTCCCCTTCACAAGGCCAAATTCAGAGCAAATGAATCTTGTTCGCTGGGTGACCACGTGTGTTCACATGAAGGTGGGTGTTTCAAAGGGGGATGCAGAGGGAAGAAAAAAGTGTCATTTACATGGTTATGGAACCTCTTGGGTTCCTCTGAATCTGATTCCTTTCCAGCTGATGGGTGGAATCAATGAGCATCTCATTGCTCTGCCTGGACTGCTGTGAACATGAAGTTTATGGTTCCTCCTAATTACAAATAATTGACACAAGTTGAACCTGGTTCCTTCCCAACAGCTTTGACAGGAGTAGCTTCCTCTGGTGCATTCACATGAGAATATCATTGCTAATTTATGAGGCCTGTCTGCAGTGTGACACTGGAATGTGGTGCTGGCAAATGGACGTGGGGACACGCAGTGAGGGGAAGTGAAAGGAATCTCAGGCTTTATCTGGGGTCAAGGACTCGAGAATGCAATATTCTTTGCTTTGGACAGAGTAATAGTGAGGGTAAGAGGAGAGGCCGTAAATTTATCACACCTGGAAGACTCTTGGAGAAGCTTCTAGTGGGGTTGATTTTACAGCTGGGGAATAAATCTCCTCTCTACTCTGATTCTGACCAATTTTATTCTCCCTAACTCCCTTCTTGACGCTTAACACTTTAGAGTTGGTTGGAAATTAACTCTAAGTTTAAATATTTGTTATTTTTCTCACGCTAACAAACATCTTTGCCATGGCTAGGGTGGATAACTGGCAGGACTTCTTCCCAATAGAACTATATAATAAAGCAGATATGCCACCATCCTAAAAAAACTGTTGAGTTTGCCCATTCTCCTCATCAGGATGTTAATTAGTAGCTTTAATGGCAATAAAAAGGGTTATGTTTGTTTTTCTTTAAAAAATAATATAAAAAAATCTTCTCCTGACACACCTGGTGAGCTTGATAATATAAGCAATAGTATTTCCTATTGGCAGTTCTCTGATAAAAATGCTTAGCCTGACATGCAGTATAAATTTATTCTCAAAAATCCACTTTCTTTGGCTCTGATATATTTGCTCTTATCTCTTGCTGTTTCAGGAGGGCATTTTCAAAGGTCAGACTAGAAGCAATTTTCAGGAGTCTTCTTGACATTTTTAACAGGGGGCAAAACATTCCTAGTTTTGCCTTGCTGCACGTAAACCAGAGTCTTGTGTCTGGCATCGCTGTGCTGAGAAATGCTCTGATTGACTGACCTGCCAAGGCACTGGATTGAGAGGCGGAACGTGCTCCCTCTATGTCTGATTAGAAACTGCAGATTGATAAATCTGGATATAATGATTCAATCAGGCATGGCCCAAATAGATCACATTCCTGCATGCAGCTGTGCTCGGAAAATGTCAGTGATTTTACAGCGCTGTGTTGTGGGCAATAGGAAATGTAATTTGGGGTCTCTTTCTCTCATAACTGCTGTTTAGACAAAGCTCTGGCAATTTTTCTGACTGTATTTATACTACACGGAACGCACAGATGGCAAATGTTTGAATTTGGATTAAAAAGCCTGAGCTCCTGGGAGGGAGGTTGTTATCTTGTATATACCTGCAACTGTTTCTCAGTCAGTGCTGATACTGTTCACAGGCTGCTGCTGTGAAAGTGCCAACCTCGGCACAGCGCTGTGCCTGCCCTGCACGAAAATTTAGTGGCCAGGCGTTATCAAGACATCACCAAAGGAATATCACTCTGGATGTAGCCACAGTGTTCCAATGATGGCCTCTTTGCTTGGCTGGAATTAATTTTTGCAAATCAGATAACTGTAGTCTGGCCAGTTACAGTTGTAAATCAAAAGATAATTTCATTTTAGGCTCTCTAACTTTTCCTTATTCAGGGCTTTTATCCTGAAAACACGATGCCTTCCAGTTGGAACAGTCTCCCAACACTTCGGCACTATCTAGCTGAACCACACGTGTTGTTCTCTGTATGTGAAGAGAGGGTCCCAGATCACTTTCCTCTCCTCTGGCATTCCCAGCAATCAGAGGTTAAGGGTGGCCTTGTGGCCTTCTCAGCATCCTCCTCTGCTCACAAAGGGCATCGCTGCCTTTCTGCTGCAGCAGAATTAGGAAAGGTACTGGGAAGCTGCTCTGACAATCCCTTGCATTTTGCTGCCACGGGTCTGAGTGGTTTCGCGAATGGTCTGAAACGAGCATTTCTGTAGCCTTTCTGCCTTCCCCAGCTTTTCCCTCAGACGTGCAGTTAAGATTTGCTGTCGTTCAGGTTTATCCGCGTTCCGGCCGGCGAACCAGCGCGGATTTCCACCTGCAGATGGCACTCGCAAAGCGCTGCAGAGCCTTGAGCCCTAATGGGAAACAGAGCCGATGTTTCTCATCCAAACCAACCAAACATTGTCTCGCAGTGAAATGAAGCAGAAGTGGAAGCTGGCTCGCTCCCTGTCCCATGGTGTTCTCCCACCCCTGCCAAAACCCACGTTGTTCAAGGTCACCCAGAAAAACAACCCCCCTGATATTTCATTTTTTTTAATGCGGAGCTGGGCGGTCCATGGTTCAAGTCAAGGTGGTGCTTGTCATCTGTGTTTATGGGATAAGCTGCTCTCAGATCTTTGGAGCTTTTCTCAAGGCTCTTGGGCCACATTAAGCTCACAGCTACAACTGGGTTTGCATTTAGTACCCGTGTGTGTGTTTTGATGCAATAGTTGGTGTATTTTTCATGGTAATCCAAAGGCGCTGATGTTTCTGAGGTGAAATATCACAACAAAGCACACGTTCTGAACAGGCTCAAAATAAGAAGGCTGTCCCTTCTTATCAAACACAGTAGGAAGAGTGACTGGAGGCTGTGTGTGGCCATCAGAGTTCATGGGGTTTGTCCAGTGCAGCAGCTCTTGGTTCTGGCCTTGTGTCTAAAACAGTTTTGATGTAGGTACGTGGTTGGAGCCTCTCTTCCTGACTTTGAAAGCTTTATGGGATCCATTTTGCCAAGGTATAAACTCAACGTAGTGGACTATTCTTGAAATATTGCAAAGAAGAAGAGCCAGAAAAAAATGTGAAAAAAAGCTGGACTTTGCACTCTGGCATTTGGGAAGCCATTCAGTTTTCCTGTTCTTGGGTATCTGTGCTTGCTTTCCTCCAAGACAGCTTTGGAAGATGATGATTAAACACCTGAACACTGGCTTTGTACCATCAGAGTTACCCTTACGTGTACATGCACAGTTCCTTTAAGATTCAGCTCTTCCTTTATTCATCTCAGGGAGGTAAATGTATTTTCTGCAAGTGAAGGCTTTCAGCAGAGACCTTGCAAGCCAAGGGTCTGTATGAGCTATAAGAAATCAAGGCTCAGATGATATTATTTATCTAAGAAGCAATTTGTTCTCCAGTATTCCTTTCTGGAGTATTCCCTTCCTCCATTGTGCTGTTCCTAAAATACTGTCAGTTCAGAGTTTTTGAAAAGCCCTTGCAGATAAAAAGGACTTTAGGTGCAAATATGTTGAAAACATATGATTATGTTGTTTGTCATGTGAAATATCCAGAGGATCCAGTATGAAATTTTGCAGGTAAAAATGGTATTGTGTGACCTCTCGGTCTCACATAGTTTTACTTGAACTGCTTTAAAACTGAGTGTGGTAATGGAATAGTCAGGCCAAAGCTGAATTGCAAACAGCTACTTGTTTGGACTTCAGGATAAAATCCTAGTGGTTTCCCATACAAATTCCAGCTCTGTTGGATGTCGTTGTTCTGAAGTTTGGCATGAAGTTCAGTACTGATGTGAAACAGCCAGGAATAAATTAAGAGTCCGTGTTGATAATGAGCACTTAGGAAGCACTGTCCCAGGGTGGGTTTTGGAACTATTATTTTGTTGTACTTTTTACAATTTTGTGACCTGTCTGGTTGTTGAAAGGAATAGCTTGCTGGGCATACTGGGTTTTTCCCTTTGGGTTGAGCGACTAAAATCCTATGTAGGATGAAATCTTGAGCCCAAACAAAGGAGAAAGCAGACAATTAAACCTGGTAAGAAATATGCTCAACGTTAGCAAAAATAACTGTACTTTCAGTAATGCCAAATCTTTTTAAAAATAACAAAAGCATGAGGCAGTCAACAAAAAATCAGGCCTACTCTTATTTTCATCATCCTTTACGTGGCCATTAGCAAGTTCTGAAGCTATAATCTGCATTTTCCTGTTCACTTCATTTATGTAAATGTATTCACTTCTACACAAAGAGAAAAAAATGCCCACTGGCAGCAGATTACACAGGCCTTTGTACCATGGTGCAGGAGCTCCAGAACTCTTGGTTTCTCCTCCTGGCTGGCATCAGGCTGCATCTGGCAGCCACAGACAGCAGAGATCAGTGGAACTGCCAATACATGGGCTGTCTGTGAAGGTTATCTAGGGACTGCTGGATCCAAAGGCTTCTGACAGAATACCTAGGGGCTGGATAGTTTATCATGGGAGCTGTGGTACAGCTCTGTGCATAAAGTCTAGAAGGCTCTGGGTGACTCAGGACGTATCTGCATTGCAAGAGCAGAGATACTGAAATGATTCTGTGCAGCCTGGGCCAGGAACCAGAAAGTCTGGGAAGGGCTGGGCAGGTTGCCTGGGTCGGGGGATGATGCTGTGGGGACTCGACTGCCAGACCTAAGCCAGAAGCAGGGCATGTGAGACATGTTTTCCCTGAGGAAGTGTGAAGGAAGGATTCTTCAGGGCACATTGTGGTTATCAGTCTCATGGAGACTCTGATAGCAGCAGCCTGGCAATATTCTGGAAGCAATGGAATTGAATTGGTGGCCAGTGGTACTCCATGATCTAGTGGTAGTGGGGAACCTGTTTTCAGACAGGCTCTGTAATGGCACAGAAATCTTCCTGGCAGTCGTGTGAAGAGGTCTGTTATGCCATGTCTTTGAGTTTGCATTTCAGTGTATTTCTCCTCCAGCTCAAGGTGATTTTCTTTCCTGTTTCTTCTCTTCCAAAATCACTTGACAGCTGGATCTTTTCATGACACCTCCTGCAGCATGATTCACAATCTAAATGCTCCCTATAAAATCTCAAGTCTTGGCAACACAGTGCATTTTTTCACAATTGCCAGGAGCTAGCTGATGATCACTGGTTTATTTGGGTAGGTTTATTTTTGTGTCTTTAAAATATGTTCCTTTAATTTCCTGTAAATGCATAATGCTGTTCCCATGGCAGAAAGGGAGACAATGAAGTTATTTAAGAAATATATATTTTTAATTCTGGAGGTTCTGGAAAATAGAATTTCTATTGTGTGGTGAATTCTGAGATTTTGAACTAATTTCTTTTTGAATCAGAGAAGACAGCCAGTGTTTCCTAAAGAAGATAAATCCTGGAATTTGTTTCTTCAAGGCCCAAAACTTCTTAAAGAGAACACTGGAAAATTGTAGCACTGATATGTTATATAAACTGAGTACTAAAAATATTTTCAATATGGTGCTGATGTACCAACTGACTAAACCTAGAGCTCAAACCAAAGATATTTACCACTGACAGTTTCTGTGAAATATACCCACTTAAAAAAACCATTGCTGTTCTGACTGACCTGTCTGTGTTGATGGAAACCATCATCATCTAAAGGCTTTTAAAACTTTCTGGTCATTTTTCTTTGTGCTCTTCTTATTGGCAGGTCAGTGGGTTATCAAAGTGTACCTTATCGATTCCAGAAGACTAATTGCAGCAATGTCCAAGTCTCATTTGTAATGATGGTGGACTGGTACTCTTCAATTTCTTGTAGCTATTGATAACAGGGAAGCCCAAGGGGACGAGAGTGACACTGTGAATCGTATCAGCATTTTTGCTTTGTGATTCTGTTCTAGTGCAGTTGAAGGAGCTGCCCCAGGCTGTGCTGCTGCCTCCGGGCCAGGCAGTGATGGCTTTGGGAGAACAGCACCACATGAGCCACAGCAACTGGTGATGACATGGCTGCCAATCAGAAGTATGCTGCTTTGCAGACACTGGTAAAAAGGAAATTTAATGTAGATTAAGCCAGTATTGGGGATTTGTATGCAGTAACAGAGCAAAATAATTTTCAAGGACAGATTTCAAGTATTTGCTATCATTGTGCAAATTTTCTGGAAATAGACTGAGTTCCATTGATCACTCTGCTGCACAAGATTTAGAACAAAATCACACTTCCAGTTTCAGATAAATTGCTTATAATTAATTTGTTCTAAAGAGTGGAGAATCTAGTTTGATGGCTCTGCACTGCAGAGAAGCTGCTTGGCAGTGTAACTGTCCCTCTCGTCTTTCCCTATCATGGAAAAGAACTACTTATCCAGATGAAGGATGTTCTCTTAGTCCCACATCAGATGTTTGAACTGTCTAAAAACTACACTTGCGTTAGGAGACTATTGCAGAGGCTTTATACTGATTATATATAAATTGAAAGTATTCAACCAGCATTTTATTGCTGATAAACCTATTTTTAAAATTTATTTCCCTGGAATAGTGTTCAGATCTCAATTTCCCCTGTATAAGGTAGGGAAACCTCAGTGGATTAGCACAGTTCTTTTGGAATTACACGTGTGTGAATAGGGACAAAAATCTTAATGTGTATATAAATAATTCACTTGTTGATTCAGTGCTTGTAACCCAGCCATTAATATTGCCCTCCGTAACTGTGGTCTGTGAGGTCTGGCTTTGCATAACCAAGTCCCAAGGAAGCACTGCTTTGTGTCACTATGGAAGTGGCTTCTGGTTCGAGGCATTTAGGCACCTTTGTTAAGTGTCTGGTTCAGAGCACCACCGCATGCAGAAACACAGAGCCCTCTCCTCCTTTGCTGAGCTAGGGAGAGAAATTCTAAGATTGACATGAGAAAAACAGGCAGACTCAGCCTTCTCATGTCTCTACATTTAAAATGAAGATTGTTTGGGGAGAAAGAAATTGCAGAATTTGCAAGAAGTCGGGAACTGAGACAGGAGGTGTCTCTGAACTGTCAGTGAGCGTGTGCACACGTGTTAGTTTAGCATGACTGCCTGTTTCAGTATGCAGCTTATACAATAGCAATCACTCTGTGCTCCAGAACAATGGCACCGGCTCCCGTTAACATGCAGTTCTTGTTTTTATTAGGGTGTTTTGTCCAATGCATGAGATTTTGTCAATGCTGGTTTTTCTCTGTGCAGTGTAGGTGAGTCCTTGTGACATTGGTGAGATCCACACCTTTGCAGCAAGCAGAGAGCCGAGCCTGCTGTTGCCTCCTCTGGAGTAATGCTAAGGCTCAGTTCAGAAGTGCACAGCATGAAAGGGTGATTGAGACTCGTTAGTATCAGGGCAGTGCAGCCTTCGTGTCAAATGTGTCAGCTGAAGCGAGTGCGCTGTTGGGTGGAATGAAGGGTGTTTCTGCTTGGGCAGGAGAGATGGCTGAGAGCACTGAGGTTTGGCCTCTGGCTCCTGGTCGTTTTGCCTGTGGGCAAGGTTTGTATTGACAACCAGAGTTTGGATTTGTCAATGCCCGCACATCAAAGCTGAGTGCAGGAAGGACTGGAAACCTGCAGTGCTCCACGGTGTGGGAGAAAGTTCTGGTACAATCTCAGTGTTACTTTCTGTTGTCTTCTTGGGCTTGTTTTAGGCTCAAAATAGACCTAATTGAAACCTCTTAAAAATCAGAGGTAGGTGTTTGTTCCCACCACAAAAGTGGCTCAGACAAATACTCCCCAGCCAGGAATGCATTCATACCATTCCTCCTTTGGGAAAGTAACCTTTTCTGACTCGGGGTGGAAAGCAGCTCCTCCCAGCTCCAGGCCCTTTCCCAAAGGATTCCCAGTTTCATCTGTGCCACGGCACAGTTACTCAGTGCACACTGAGGGATGGGCACTGCTCAGGCTTCACTCCTCTGTCACGCACTGAAAACCAAACGGGAGAGAAGCAGCCCCACAGCACGGCCAGGGCTGTGCAGCCACGCTGAAATGCCAGTCATCTCTCCCGAGTGTGCTCCCCCTTGGGATGGGGAATTGGGTCAGTAGGTCATTTAACTATTGCAAATTTAGGTTTTTTATAGGCAGGCGCATGTAAATGTGGGACAGAAAAAAAAAAGATTTTTCAGAGCGCACAGCAGAATCCGATTTGTGTGCTAACATCGGGATGTGAAAAAGGAGATTATTTTGGGATGAGAATGCTGGGAGGAGTGTGACTTTCTGTTTGGACCTGCTGGACATGCCTCCCGGGTGGGGGCAGGTGCCCAGATCCTACTGTTTGGGATTTGGCACAGGGACAGCAGGCAGAGAGAGATCAAAAGACAACTCAAAGAGAATTTCTCTGATCTTTGCTTTTGTCTCGTCTCATGGCCAGTCTTATCCTTTGGGGGCTGATTTGGGATTTTTGAAGGGGATTGGATAGGGAGAAGGAAGGACTCAGCAACACTAAATAAAGAATACAGTAGAAAGCTGTCAGGATTTTTTATTGGTAAAAAATATGGCAGATCTTGACTAGAGAGGCAGTATCTCATATGCCTCTGATATTCATGGAGATCTACCACGTGCCAAGAATCAGTACGTTTTATAGCATGAAAATTTCTGGTGGGAATGCCTCTGTTCCAGATCTCTCACTGTAAGTCATTATTAAGATATATTTATCTCAGATCATGTGTGGCCCCCTAATAAGAGCCAGAAATAAAACCATGATATCTTTCTAAATCTTTGTTGTGCTTATGGATAAACTGAATTGAATTTCATTCACACAGTAGAACACATTTTTAAAATGGACCCCATATGAGTGCTTTCTGGCCAACATGAAAAATGTTAGTTCCTGTCTGGAACTTTTCTAAAGTATAGGAATAACTCTGGTATAAAATTAAAAAATGGTCTGTTACTTCCAGGGTAGTGAAACCTCCTTCCATTTTTCCTCAATTATAAGTATGCAATACATCTCCCTACGTGTTACAGGAGATTTTAATCTTCTGAAGTTTTAGGGAAGACAAAGCTTTTAGTCCATCCTGCTCTGGTGGCACCTCTGAAGAACTAATTTGATGGGTAAGCCTTACAGACAGTTCACATGTCAGGGAAATAACAGTGGTGAAAAATGGGTTTATAAATCGAATAAGATTCGGAGAATGGTTTCTATTCATTTGAAACAAATTCCAATGTGTAAACCATGACAGAGAGATGAATTAATGTTGACAGTGAAGAGATTCTCAGTCCAAAGGGACCGTCTTGCTGACCTGCTCCTAAAGATGCTCAGACAGAACAAGGAGGTGAAGTAAAAAGTAACTTCAACTTTAACTGAAGCTGAGGAGACTGTTTTATTATTGTAGATAGCAGAGGGGCATGCTCCATGCAATTATCTGAGATCCAGAGAGCAGGGAGATGGGGATGGATGTTATCTGAGTGGTGGGCAGGTGGTGTTACCATTCCTGTTCGCAGAGTATGTTGAGAAACCTCCTTTTGCCAAATGGAAATATCCAAATTGTGAACAGAAGTGTTGGTGTTTTATTCTAATTGTGTGTTTGTTTCTGGCAGGCAATGTACTGAAGTGTGAGGTTTATTCTGGAAGGAAAGTGATTTTTTTTTTTAAGTGATCCATTCTTAAGTGATTCTTTGCTACAAGTTAAATTTAGTAGGGCAAATTGGAGGGATCCAGGAGAACACCAAGGGGCTCCCTGCTTCCCTCTGAATCTTGAGGGAATATAGACAGTGCTAGGACATGACACCACAAGATGTAGTGCCCTCACTGAGAGCACCTCCTGCACTGCTCCCACCTGGGCTGGTGCACGGGAGCTGATGCAATGCAGAGTGTCAGGGAGGAAATCTCTATTTCAAAGGAGCAGCAGCAAAAATGTAATTAAATTTCAGTATCCTTCCACAGGTAGCAGCAGTGCACTGACCATGCAAAAAGGATGTGGCATATCTTCCTCTGTATTTTTTCTGTCAACAATCAGTTTGCTTGTCAGAGGTGGCCTTTCACTTATGGCAGAAAAGAGTTCACTGCAAATCTGGAGGTCCTGTGATGCATTAGTGGTACACTTACCTTTTTGCAGCAGCCTGCGATGTGTTTTTGTCGTATATTACCAGACAGAAAGAACGATTGCTGTGTGATCTGTATGCAGCACTGTCTTGTGCTCCAGAGACTGCCTGGTGTCAATATTCAGCTGTGTAAGAATTCTTAAGCTGAAAACTCAGGAGACTCTGGGTCAAAGTTTTGCCGAATTTTCTTCCATTGAACATGATCTCATTCTGTGAACAGTACCATGCCACTCCAAATGGGCTTCAGGAAAGGTATTACAACTTATCTCCACATTAATGGCAATAAGAGCACAGCTGAGTCAGGGTAGTGGCTGTGGAGGAAATGGAGAGGAAATGCTTTCCTATCGTATTTAAAGTAGGTTTTATAAAAACACAGGTACAGAATTCACATTGTCACAGGTTTATTTCTGCTTCTATTTTCAAGGCAACCATGATGCCAGTTGCACTTGGTGCTGGCTTTTCGCGGTGCTGCTGACAGTCCAAAGCCTTTGAATACTGTTGTTGCCGTGTCTTTGAAATCTCCAAACCATGAGTGTGATATTAAACCCAGAATGCCTGGAGTTATTTCAATTCTGGAGTCTGACTGGACTTGATAAAGCTGTCATGATTGCACTCGTGTCTGTAGGGCTCAGGAAAGATGTGAACTGAGCTTTTGGGACAGAAAACAATACCATGCCCTCCTGGATTGCTGCTCACCTTGGAGCTGCTGCATGTTTATTTCTCCACCCGCCTTCCCTTTTGCCCCTATCATAAAGAAGATGTGGAGCTTTGCTGTGAACCACCTGGGTTTTTTGATGATATTAATCATTTAAGAAGCTTTCCAAAGGAGCTGCATTTCACTCCTGACAGTTTGCCTTCATGTGCTCCCTTGTCATTTCCACAAAAGAAAATGCTTTCCTCATTTTTGCTGAATTTCAAAGGCTGAGTTGCCATACAGCCACTTGAGCAGCTCTCAGTTGTACACTCTGCGAGTTACTCAATTATGAAATTGGGCTGTGATAATTCTGTTTCAGTGGTACACTCACTGTGCTGCATAACACTGAGCAATATCAGTTTGGTTTCACGTTTGCTGCCAGAACTACTGTTTTGTTGTCTTCATTGTCCTTCTTTCCTTGCTGCTGCTCACTTTCACATTCCTGTTCCTGTACAAGGGTGGTCTCAAAGTGAAAGGACCAAGCTATTTTCATGTATATTACCAAGGATGAAACACTAGAACAAAACCTAGCCAATAATCATCAATTTCAAATATGTTCCCTAATTCTTATAGATCCTTGTAAAGACCACAAAATGTTGAAACAGCAGGAGTATTCCATCATCTCATTTTAATCTTCTGTTTGGATATGCTTCTACCAGAAGAGCAGTAAGGTGGCAGAAGATAAAAACTGAAATATTCTTATAAGCACGAAATGAGCCTACATGTACTTTGCCTTCCCAGCTGTCCACCTCTCTTGGTCTCAGGATGACACTGAAGGTGTCTGAGAAGTGTAGATCTTTGCCAGGCAAGCTTTTGTTCTTTGTGTATTTGCAGTATGTACACACAGGTGTGCATCTATGTGCCTTTACATACTTATTAATATTGGATGACACGAGTGATTTTAAATGTAATTTAAAACATTATTTCACTATATGTTTCACTGGCATTTCATTGAGTAATGGTTGTGATCACACTGGAGTTAATTAGCATGATTGTGGTAATGGGAGTGTTTTCTACTTGATGTATGAGTGCACTCCTGATTGAGATGAACAACTGATGGGATGAAATACACCACGGCCAACATTTTTTTTTAATCTAAAGTGAGCACTCAATATGAAATAGCACAAAGAGGAATTCTTTTAGCTAATGTATTCCCAGCTATTAATTCTAATCTTGCTTATTTATTAGTTTGAAGGTCTAAGGGAGCTTTTAATCAATTTATCTGGCAGTTCAGCAGTTGATGTAATGTGTAAGTGTCACTCTTTTAAATTCAAATAATAAATTCATCTTGGTTTGTACGTGAGCCCTGAGGGAAAAATCATAAATAAAAGTAACAATACATGGAAAGATACCTGGTTCTTCACAATGGTCAGTGAGGATTCTGGGTTGGATCCACCTTGTCATTCCTGGGAATATTTCATATCTAATTAATACTGAAAAATGCCATGTGCTTATATTTAAAACATATTATATACTATATATTATACATGGTATTTTATACAATTCACTGAAATAATGAAATTACTGGAGGTGTAAAGTAGTCGTTAGTATCAGCATGATCTCAGTGCAAGGAGAACTAGGGTGAAATTATGACAAGAAAAACTAAAGATGGATTGCCATATTTAAGGGAAGAACAGTCTGAAGAAGAAGGTGCTGATGGAAATTTCATTAGCCTGGATATTTTTTTAAAAGGTCTGAAGAAGTTTCCATTCTAGTGTGCAGTGGGGAGCAATCTTGTACTGACAGAGCGAGTGGCTGCCTGACCTCAGAGAGATGTTCTGCCTGTAACTTCTGTAGCTGTAATTCCTGGTAAGTCTGGTTTGAATTAGAGCAACAGAGCACAAGTAAGAATATAAGTCTTGATTTGATTATGTGCAATTCAAATGGAATAAAATCACAACTTATATTAGATCATCATATGCACTTAGCCTTTGCCCTTCTTGAGGGAGGAGGAATTTTGACAAAGATGGATGCTTCCTTAAACCCCAGATTTATTTATTAAAGAAATGTTTCATTGTGGTCACTTATTTTAGCTTTAGAATATCAAGTTACTAAAGATATAATTCTCCACAAAGGCCTGACTGTGAGATCACTTAACCTCAACAAATACTGGAGCTAATTTTAACAAAGTAGCTTGAGCAAAGAATCTGATAGCAGTAACTGAGCTTCATAATTAAGGGTAACAATAGTTTATAAGGCTTGACAAAAACTGCAGAATCGGCTCCGTAGTTATAGTTTTGCCAATGTGAATTGTGCTGTAGTTTCTTTGGTCAGGAGTTCTACTCGCTGCCTATGCACAGAACAGGTACCAGGCCTCCGGAGTTCTATTTTTAGCCCTTTGCCATTTTTTCTCTCCTCCTGTGATCTTGGGGAGATGGTTAGAAGGCTGACCCAGTTCTCCCTGAAGTCAGTAAAATCCTTCTTACTGTTTTCAGTAAGAGATGGCTCTGGCTTTGAACTTTGTCTCGACATCCCAGCTTCCCAGCAGGAGTGCTGATACAGAGATTTCATCTTGGGTGTTGAAGAGTCATGACTCTAAAGAACATAAAGGCAATATCACTTCAGAGAAAGCCTAATAAGTCTCCTAAAACTCAGCCTGCAGGCATAATAAGGGATTCACATCACTAGCCTTCAGTCAGGAATATCAGATCTAAGCTAGTCCTCTTTCTCTCTCTAGTTGGTACTTACTGGCCTGCAGAGAGGCCTCTTCCATTCATGGTAAAACCCAGGTGACAAAGCTCTCTGAATCAATACAAGGAGCCTTTGCCTGGAACTGCCTTGCACAGGCCCAGAACTTGGGTGATACACACTGGTGCTGCCTCGTTCCCCTTATCTCAACATCTACTTGGGAACTGAAGTCCAGGGTACGTAGTTTGTGTTTGGTGTGATCGTGTATGCGATCACCTGCCCTGTTCCCTTCCCTCATGTTTCTCCTGATGTTTACAACCAACATCTTTCTCTGGCTGATGGGAATGATTCACAACACATTGGAGTACTTGGAGACAGTTACCATAAAAACCCCTCAAATAAAATAAACAACGGTAAAATAATGTGCAGGGAGAGATTTTTCTGGAAAAAAATTGTCCAGACGAAGGGCATGAGGTCTGCCCTGGACTACCACTAGGCACAGCTATTTTCAGTGTGATCAGCCTAGAAACATGCAGCAATAAGCTAGTTACACGTGTAGTTCCTAGCAGTAGATAAAAACTACATGGAATCATTTTCTTTAAAAGCACTTGGGCCAAAACCAAAATGCTGCAGTAAATTGATGGATGCCTTAAAAGTGTGGGGAAGATCACAAAGATTTTTTTTCTGGTGTTTGCAGATTTCATGATTGAAATAGGTCATTATGCAAAGATTGGTCTACGGAGATTATTGAGAGATTTGAGGTGGAAGCTGGTTTTGTGCATGAAATGGTGCAGAAGTGTGGAATGCCTGGTAGCAGTTCACCAAGAATTTCAAGGGTTTGCACATGACAGTTCTGTCGTGGGTTAATACAATATTAACAAAAAATGCCACACAACCCTAAAATTTCAGAAAGCATATAACTTTATACCTCATAGATTATTTTTTTCCTGGATAACTCGTGCTGTTATTGTTTGTGAGGAACTAATCTCCACAGATGAAGAGGAGAGATTCTTCATGGGATCTCCCTTCTATAGGGATCAGTGATTTTTGGTGTCACCTTCTTCAGGATCCTACAGAAAACCTCCATGGGTCTGCAGTTTGCAGAAAAGGGGACAGCCATGTTTTGCTACAGTCCTTCTAGTAGCAAAAATTTGCTTCTGCAGTTGCATTAGATCTTACCTTCTTCCAAAGTTTTGAATTGCGATGCCAGTTTGCAGATGCGCCAGATCCCATGCTCCTGCCAGATCTCAGAAGGGCTGGGAATCTGAGCTAACCTCTTCTGGCTGGGGATGGTGGGAAAAGGAGGCATTTTATGCTTTTCTTCATTTTAAAACTTAATTCTCTCCTGGATTCTCACCCTGGCTGATCCAGGGTTATGTCACACCAAAAAGGTACAAAGCGCCTGCAAACAAATAAAATAAGGATGTGTACCTCAAGGAGCTTACTACCAGGAGAGCAAGCTCAGGATGAACATGTAGGGAGCAGGGAAGCAGTGCAGCATTATAGCACAACCAGGATGAAGCTCTCGGGTTCAACAGCGCTTTGGTTCAATGCTTGTAGAGAAATAGATGTGCATGAAAATATTTGATATGTGTAACAACTTCTGGTATGATTTATGTGCACTTTAAGCAAATGAACAGAGGAGAAATAGAGCAGGCCCTCAGCAAATGAGTAACCTCTGGCTTATTTGGCCTGTGCTGTGTGTACATCTCGACAGCTGACAAGAGAGGACAGTCCCTTCATGAGCACGTGAGGCTCAGGAGTTCAAGGCGAGGGTGGGTAACTCCCAAATGCGGCTGCTTATCTGAAATGTATCTAAGTCTCTTAAATCTGCAACAGTGAGCTGGAAATCTCTCATCACCAGGCCTTCCTTCTGGAATGGGCAGGAATATAACCATTAGTTGTTTTTTCCTATCATAAACTGCACCTGTTTTTAAAATCCAGACACTTAGCTGTGACCTCAGCGGACAAAGACAGAAAAAGAGGTGAACAAAAATTACTCCATGCTCAAAATGCTCTGTGTTCAAGCTTGTTGTGCATGACACATTTATGCAAACGCATCCAAAATTAGGTATGAATTCTTCAGGGAAGCATCCCTGTATGCTGACAGTGCCTGTCACAGCCCAGGGAAAACACTGAGTGTGGCTCCTTCCACACCCAACCGGCTTCCCTGCAGAAAATCCCCTTTGCCTTTGGAAAATCTTGTGCAATGCAAAGGGGCTGCTACATCTTTTATTTTCTGTGCAGTGAGGCCAGAGCCTCTGTTGAGGCCAGTCTGCATTCTTTTTCCCCCAAAGTCTGGGGTCCAGCCTATAACCTTTTCACCAGTGTATTTACACCTGATCATTGTATCAGTGAACTCATCTCATCCACAGGTAATTCCACATAGCACGTGTTGGAGTCAGTAAACTGTAGTGGCTTTCAGCAGAAATGGACCTAAATGTGTTAGGGACAATTGCAGCAAAGCTGTGTTCATACTGTATTTCAACAAAAGTGTTCTTTGTCCCAAATCTGTGCCACAAGGAGAAAGGGAAGGCATTTACAAATGCACTTAATAATATATATATAAAAGCAGGAACAGTCTTCTGCTCAGGGAGCTGGACTGGTGTGTGAGCTGTTGTAGTGGTAATGTGTGAAAAACCCTGGAGTGGACCAGACTTTGAAAAATAGTGCTAGCTTTGGCATCTGCTCCAAAGACTATTGGAAGAGGATCATTCAGAAAGGATGCTGTTAAGTGAAACTGGACCCTAATTCGGATCACTTAAATGGAACATTTTTTACACACTCTCAGCTAAAGAGGTTTCCAAAAAATGATTATTAAAACATAAAATTTTGCTGCTGTTAACAGCCTAACCATTATAGCAGTAGCCTGAAAGTGAGGGAATAAAAATTTACTATTGGTAACAAAACTGTCTCTAATATATTCTTCACAATCCAAAAGGAGAAATGCAAATACCGAATATTTATAGTCAGCCCTCAGAAACTGGGAAAATGAACAGTGAATGAGATCTTTTCTTTTTGCTTTTTATAACTGGAAATATTTTCTCCCATTAAACACTTGGAGGTCAGTGTTCCATCTCCGTATTGAATATTTTCTCAAACAACAACTGTTGACTGCAGCAGGATATTATCTAAGCAGGAACAACATGGCTTGATTCATGGCTTTTATTTTTGACAGTGTTCGTGTAATGCTCAGAAGTACGTGTGTGTCCACAGTGTTCAGAGATACGTGGGGTATATGCATCAAGTTAATGCATTTTTAAACTGAGGAGGATTTTGACAAGGAAGGTGCTACAGTTCTGCTTCTATTGAAGCAGAGGTTAAAATTCCCAGTGGGAGCAGTCTTAAGCCAATGCCAAGCGGTTCTGAAGATCTAGCCCAGTAACGGAAACACCCTTAAGCTGACGTCTTTGTCTCTCCTTATTTTTGATAAATGTTGAATACTAAAGAGCTATTGGCCTCATCTTGAGTGAAGAAAGCTTTTATATGACAGCAAGGGCTGGCTATGTTTAGTTTGCTAAACATAGCTGACTAAGGCATAGCTCCATAGCTCTGGAGGAGATGACTGCATTCCCTTTCCATTTCTTCTGTTGTTTATGAGACTCTCTGGTGTATCAGTTGAGTGGTGTTTTCCAGAAATGTGAAAAAGAGAGAGAAAGGATGGGCAGGTAGCTTGAAACCTGAGGTAAGTTGGATGGAGTTCCCCTCTCTTACTTGACAGTCTGGCGTATCTTGGGTACATTAATTTGCTTCTGGGTTCTTCAGTTCCCTCTCTGTAAAGTAGGAGTCACACACCTCATATCACAAAGGCCCTGGCTGTGGGGTAAATCTATTCAGGACAGTGCAGCGCTCAAATTCTTATGTAGTGCAGGGCAGGTAAGTGCCCTGGGCAAACTGGAAATGAGTGTTACATACTGGCAGCTGCAGACGAATCACATGGACTCGCTCCATTTAGAGATACGATGCAGAACAGTAGACAAGAGGAAAAAACCATAGAAGGAGCTTGAAGACATGGTCTATCTCACAAAAGCCAGTGAAAGGCAAATATTTGTTGGGGCTGAGACATCTCTGGCTAGCATGATTACATGCTGTAACGTGAGAGCAGTTGGGAGGCCATTGCAACGAGCTGGTGGCTGAGTGTCACATGAGGCACGGTAGCCTTCGGAGCTGGTGAGTCCCACTTGCTTCATTGCATTATCTTTGAGAAATTGCAGGGAACTTGGAAATAAACAAGTGGCAAGTCCTGTTGCTGTGCCTGGCAGGATTGGGTTGGGGTGGTGTGTTTCAAATAAGAAATTATTTCATGTGTACTCAGGGATTAGTCTACGTGGCTTTACACGTTCTCCTTTCGCAGATGGCAATGCCAGTAGAAAATATTACTATTGTTTTAAAACTCTGGTAATCACTTGCTTTCATGCCTTAAGGATAAACAGCCCCTTTCAGGGGTTTACTTGCACAGTTGTATTACTCATACTGTGTTTCTTGCTTTGTTTGCTGGTAGAATACGTACACCAATGCAGACAAGCTCTTGGAGGCTGCAGAGCAGTTGGCTCAGACTGGGGAATGTGACCCTGAAGAGATCTATAAAGCAGCCCGGCATCTGGAAGTTCGGATTCAGGACTTTGTCCGGAGGGTGGAACAGAGGAAACTTCTCTTGGACATGTCAGTCTCCTTCCATACCCACACCAAAGAGGTAAGAGGTGCATGAGGGAATTTTGCTGTGTATTGTGGAGTGCTGCAAAGAGGCTGTCTCTGAAAACTCAGATCACAGAGAAAAGGCATTTTCACCACACAGGGCTGTAATTATCCAGTTCATTTCATGCATATGAGTAACTGTTGTAAAGAGGAAATAAAATGTGAATTAAACATATGAATATTACAGGACACTAAAATACAGGGACGCGATATCAAGTGGTGCTTAATCGCAACTCGAATGTATTGTTAGAAAGCAAGAATTCTCTTGTAAGAACGCGAGTCGATATTAACACATTAAGTATAAACATGCCAGCAGAGTGATCCTCTGAGGATTCCATTTAAATGTACTGTTAATTAATGTATCCAATATCATTATGTGTTATTAGAAATCTTACATTGTTTAATGAGGCAGACTTGACTTTTCAAAACAACTGGTAAAGAAAAAACAGCCACATACTGATACAGTGAATCAGTGAGGACCTGAATAAATGCTGTTTAGTGTAACTGAAAAATATCCAGAGATAAGACTGTCTTGCCAGAGATACAGTGGACAGGACATCAAATGGGAGGCCACTGGGGATGTAATTAAAGCATACTTCACATTTTCTGCAGTCCAAAGGCCATTCAGTGGTGAGCGACTTTTAAAGATAGGGTTTCTGCTGAGAGAGATGGAATTAGTCAGGACGGTTGTTTTCATGCTCTGCAGCATCTGTTTGCGAAAGCACACTTGATCAGGAAGATACTCTGAGAAGCTGAGAGCTTTGCCTGTGCTTGTTGATTTACATGTTACAAACAATTTGCATATATCGGGCTTCAGCGTGTTGGGGAGCCCCCGAAGTAGAAGGTGCATGCACACATTTGTTTATATGTGTATGGAAGATGGAATTACAGCATGTCCATTATATCTGTTGGTACGTGAAGGTTTTTCTTTTGCATCCTGCTTCTGCAATGTACTAAAATATAGTTAACTTTCAGCTTGTGGATAATGCTGCCGTTCCCAGAGTTGCTCAAACACTTGCAACTATGCTGGTTTGCCACTGGGGAAACGTAATGGGTTATTTCCTCAGTAAAAATTATTTCATTACAGCTTCCTGCTGTGATTGACCTTGATTCACCTGTGCAGGTGATGACTAGTAAAAAAAAGATAGTTACTGGTATTTTGTAGACTAATTTGACTTTGGGAAATAAAGCCTCCCTGTATGAAGGGATTTGGATTGCAGTGCACTACACTCCCGTTCTTCAACAAGAAGGGAGTTTGCCTGCTCTGCACACCTGGTTTTAATGAGCTCTGTTTTGGTGAATAAAAATGCAGATGTTTAAAAAAATCACATTTTTAAAAAATTATTTTAAAAAGCAGTCTTTTGTGATAGCATCAGTGCTGTTCACTAGATGTTGAAAGTAAATGCTAAATCTTTGCCTCCATAGTGTTCTCCCATGGGACAGATTGGTTCTGTGATGTCTTTTTGGAAAGTTCAGTAATCAATTCGTGTCACTTTTAAGGAGGTCCAGAGTGGACAGACTCTGGGTGCCTCTCTCCTATAAAGGTCCCTTCCAAACCAAACCATTCTATGACTCTGTGACTCTCTGTCCAGAGGGACAGTCAAGGGAGCTGTAGCACTGCTGGGACAACAGTGAAGTCAGGGTGGACACAGGAATCCACGTCCATCATAATGAATGACAGCCTTTGGGTTGGGGTGATAAAGTTGTTCGGTCTCCAAGAGTTCCCCAAAGTCTGAGGATGTCCAGGGCTCTGCAAGGGGAAGTTTTCGCTTACCTACCCCTGTGTTAATTCGCTCCTGTAGGGGCCAAATACTTTGATTTTCTGCAGGTTCAGTGAATTTCACTGTGTGCCACTATCCGGCTCCTTCAGTGACATGTTTCTGTGCTGGTGGAAGCCACACAACTCAGTACCTCGGGGTTTTTTTGCCAAAACTATTAAGTGAGGAAGTTGCTGCGGTTTTAGTGTTTGTCTGCCAGCTGTGGGGATCCCCACAGACACAGTGAGCTAACAAAACACTGCCCGGGGGAATTGGTGCAAAGGGCAGTGCATTACAACAGGAGAGCTTTGGCACGGGTTTGGATCTGAATTTGCCTTTTTATGCTATAAATAGGTTGGCTTAGGTAGAAATGAGTCATTGCTTGGCCTTGCTGGGGCCTTCTTGTGTACTGTAAAATGGCGAGTTAACCAATGTAATTGTCCTTCTTCAATATGAACATAAAACAGGTAAATTTAAATAATAACAGATCAATTTAAATCACAGCAGATGTCAAGGCAAAGAATTGTTTTGCTGCAGCAGCAGTAAAATAGTGGGAGATCTGAGGTCCATTGCTGCTGTTTACCAGGTGCCATTCCAGTCACGGTGCTCACACAGGCCTCCCTTGCCCTCCTTCCTTCCATGCTGAGCCTGATGCTGGACTTGCTACGACCATCCAAACCCATCTCCTGGAAGTGTCTTGGAGTGAGGAGAAAGCAGTTTGGTTGCCATGCTAACCTGTTTAACACTCGACACATTTTGCATCATTCTAGAAGGCATTATCAGTTCCTTAATAATAGCCATCATTATTAATTTAATCCTTTGTAGTTCTTAAAACCATTTCTTAAACTATGAACAACTCTTTCTCTTATGTCCTTGGAAATGAATAAAAGTTCCCTTCATATTTTTTTGCCCCTGATGCAGGAAACTATGGCCTAGAAGCATTTTTCATCTAAGCTTCACAACTTCTCATTATTTCATGTTATATTAATCTATTGAGACAGAACCGATGAAAGGATGAATTAAGTAGGAAGAATTGGTCTTACTGACATTTTTTCTTTTTTTGGAATTATTTTCAATATCTTCCTACAATGAACATGTTTCTTCTGTCAGTCTTCCTAGCACAGCTGAATTGTGTTTCTGATGTGGTAATTCCCAGGTGTGGATGAGTTCATTGACTGTGAACTTCTCACTGCTTCACCTGTACTCTGCCCACCTCTTCATCTCCACATGAAACTCCTCAGATTCCCACCACCTGAGAAACTTTTAACTGCTCCTACTTTTTAAAAGGGATCTTGTCAAAGAAGTGTTTCCTTTTGTAGTCAGTCTTCCTATAATTTCTTCAGGACAATAGGTAGTATTGAATTAGGGAGTCATTTAAATGTAGATATCCCCGTGGGTAATGTAAGTTCAGAGTGGCTTTTTTATACTACAGTAGACTTGAATCACTGCCTATTTCATGTGAAAGCGTTAAAGAGGATCCCTTCTGCTAAACACTGACTCATACAGTGGAAGGAATATGAAAAACAGTCAATTAAACATAACAATAATTTTGGTGGGTTTTTTAAGTGACCTTATTTAACAATACATACAATAGGCTGAAACGAGGACTTTTTGGTGTGGTAATAACACTTTAGAGGCATAAATGGGAAGCAGTCCCCTAAGTGATTGTTGGTGGCATAACTCCTGAGTGATGTAGGTGTCCCATTGCCATGCCTGTAAATGAGATTTTGTGTGTCCCCTATAGCATTCATTATGCTCTTCTAGTTTGTAGTCAATATTTTCATATCCTTTTGGACCAAGGCATTTCTGATGGTGTGAGCAGAAACCTCGTACCCTGGGAATCAAATCCAATTATCTGTATGGCAGGGTAAAGTTATAAATTATTATCACTGGGATAAATGCATTCAACAGACTCGTACCTGAATAATTTCTCCCAGGATTAAATGTAATTGAATTCAAGTTCTTTCTTCAAATCTGAATCAATTATTGTCAGGATTGTCGGATCTTGCACTTTTATCACAAATCTCATGATAGTTGATGTTTTTCTGTGAACTTTCGGCTCCTAGGATCAAATGATGATACAGGATTCTTGGCTGGCATTTGATTTTGTTTAAAAGAGAATATTTTTTGAGCCTCCTGAAGAAGAGGTTGCAGATGTCATAAAATCACACCCTGAAGACTCAAAACCCTCAAGGCACATAAGAAAAACATCTTGTAATTCATTGTGTGAATCTTCATATTTTACTGTCCCGCAGTTTTATACTTAAGGTTCTGCAGTGTACTTTATATTTCCAAGTATTAAAATGTAGACAGGAAAGAGCACTGTCACCATTTCTATATCATTAAAAACTTTAAAAATCCTCTGGCATAATTAAACGATGACTTAGGTTTCTTGTGTTACTTGCTGTATTGGCTGATAATGCAGTTACTAACAAGAATGAGGAGGAACTTCACTGAATTTAGATCCATTTATAGTATATGAAACTTAACTAAACTACAAAGCAGTTCTGCAATTGTTTCATAATTCTTTGGGGCATGAAAAGCATGTCTTACCACCTCTAGGTTTCTCGTTTCTCAATGGGCCTCAGATTGCCAGTTCTGTGTTGAGGCCAGCACAAAAAACCCAGAGAGGCAGAGAATTGTGTTTTCAGATCATGTGCCCTGTGCTCTGTTGGCCCTTCGTGGGTCAGAAGAGCAGGAGGGCGAGGTGCTCAGTGCTGGCACTTCCATGTGGAGCCTGCCATGAGTACCTGGCCCTCAGAACAGGGGATGAGTATGCTCAGAAAATATTTCATGTTGAGAAAAAGGAACTGCCGGATTCCTAACAGGTTCCTATGAACGTGTGCAAACTGGAGCTTGGCAGAGGGCTTCTGAGTGACCAAATTTGGGAAAATTTTCACATGAATGACATAATGTGTATTCTTGACATCAAGGCTAAGCCCTGCAAAATTTCAAACCCTTGCTTAAAAGCGTGGAGGGTCTGGAGCATCTCATTTGAGCAGAAATAAAACTCCTAATACAGGCAAAGTACCTTTTTTGTCCCTTCCTCTCATTCTGGACCTTTTACCTCAAAATTCATCAAATTCAGCCTTAGGCAGACACCTGGTATGGAGAGTTTCACTCTGAAAATCTTGTCTGATAAGGCCATGAGAAAGTGAGAGTTAAGTCCTGGACCAGTAAGTGTCAGACAGCTTCCTATATTATAACCTAAATTATTTGTGGTCAGCAGGTCACCTTGGTCACCCCACAGATATCGGTGGGGTTACTCAAGCAGGTAATGGAGTGGGTCTGCCCTGTCAGTCAGGAACGGGAACAGTGTTTTATTGCAGGCACTGCTAACTTAATTTTACTTGATAACCAAGACCTGCGAAATTAAATTTTTCTGCTTCAGTTGAATATTGTGATTAGGAGATTATTTCAGTCTCGATCACTAATTCTGACAGGGCTTGTTCCTCACTTTGAGGCAGGACTGCTGGGACGCAGGGAGCAGAAAGCTCACGGGGCTGAGGTCGGCTGCTATTGACTCCCATCAGAAGAGTTGACAGAATGTATCGAAGTTAATCATGGAGCAAACATGACAGTGGTTCTGGGATACATCCTGTAATCCTGTCACTCACTGTGAATTGACACAGGAATCAAAGTTAATGTTACAGAACTTAAAAATTTGTTGTTTGACTTTTACTGCTAATATTGACTTTTCAGAGCAATCACCCACTAGATAATAAAGATTTGTGATGCAAGGGATGTTCAGTTTAGCAACTCCACTTGCTGGCAACTTCTGGAAGTTCTGAAAATGTCTTTTTCTCTGAACATGTCTACCATAAAGTGTTTGTCTTACACACTGTCCTGGTTTGAGACAAATTTTCAGAGGAA
>VZTA01016835.1:326486-373505 GCA_013398855.1 Mohoua ochrocephala
AAAAAAAGGAAAGCGTAAAACATTAAAATTACCCAAACTGGCTCTGTGCACTTAAAATATTCACTGAGTAGCCAATTCACACCCCAGCACTTTTCAGTGTTAGAACGAAGTACGATGTGCCTTGTTCAAAAGCTAGAAATGTTATCCTTCACTGAGTTAATATTAACAGCTGAGATAGATGCACAACAGCATGCAAAATCAAACTTTGAAAATATCTGCCCCTCCTCAATACAGGGCTGTGAAACATCAAACCTTAGACTTATGTCTCCTATAAATATGACCATTATTTTTGCTGGGAGCTGAATCAGTGTGGTGGTGGTGCTAGATGGATGGTTGGACTCAGTGATCTTAAAGGTCTTTTCCAGCTTCAGTGATTCTGTGATTCTATGATTCTCAGTGAATGCTGTTTTGTTGTGCTTGTTAGGGTTTTTTTAAGAAGTGCTCAGTTCCTAGATATTCTCCTATTCCCATCAGAGGTGAATTTGCAGGCAGAAATCAGAGGATGTGGTAGAAGTGAACTGCCAGAGGTGCCCCTACAAGTAACGTGTGTGCTGTCCCTTGCCTGGGTGGCAGATACCTTGGAGAAGGCAGATCACCTGTCAGCTTATCATTCTGATAATTGTGGCTGTGGAGAGGGCTCTGCTGGTATAAAAAGAGTTATTTTTGTGTGAGCTATATAAAAGTGCACTCTGGGCTATCAGAAATTAATTACCATGGAGCAGCAAAACAAAAGCAAATCCCCCCCAACTCCAGAGGGTAGACTGTGGCTTGGACCAAAGTGCCAGCATCCAGCAGTCATTAACTTTGGTGGTTTTTTTGCAGAGCTAAATCTTCTGTAAAGGTACCAAAGATCTGGGACTGAGGAACCAGGGCAGCTGGGGCGGTGCAGGGTGCGCTTCTTTCCTGTCCATTTGTTGCCCAGAAGCAAGTTTTTTTCATGAAGGATTAAGTAGCTGGGAAAGAAAAGAGCTGTGGTATCCTGGCAGCACATCCCGCTCTTGAGCAGGGGAGTTTGAAGCACAGCCAGACCACTAGTGAATAAAATTCTGCCATCTGTGATGGCAAAAGATTCTGAGACAGAAGAAAAGTAATGAGAATTAAATGCTTGTAAATGCAGCCACATAAACCAAATGTCAGGAAGTCAAACCTGTGCATGGAAGAGAAGTTCTTTCCACCATTCTGCCATGTGCTAGCCAAAGGATTCCTGTAGACTGCATTTAAGTTCATACTTTGTTATCCACATTTTTCAGGCCATTCACTAGCATTGTTACAGACCAATGGCTCCACTCAAATATTGTCCTTGGCTTTTGAGGGCCTTTGCATGTGTTTTGTGTGTTGTGGAAATGGGTCTCCAGCCTTTATGCCTTGCTCTCCAAATATCAGTGGTTCGTGCTGCAGCTTTAAAAGGGAGTTTTATGAGCATCTTTAAATAGGATGTGCCAACTCTCATAAAGTGCACTTTCATTAGACACATTTCTACCCGTTCTCCTGATTTCCTGAAGCTGAGGAAGATGAGCTTCTCCCAGTTCCAGTGTGTGGGCTTTAGTGCTGTGTACAAAGGCAACAGAGTGGGCAGCCAGTGCCTGCAATAATTTGTGTACTGAGTAAATCTCCATCAAAGCCATACAGGGACACTCCTGTAATTCAGTCATCACTCAAAAGACAAGTTCTGTCTTTCACCTGAAGTGCACGTATGCACTGGAGTCTATTTAGTTGAAAATGGTGTCAGTGGAGTGGCTCAAGTCAATGGATCCAACAAGACTGACTGGTTAAAGAAAAGTCACAAAGTTTTTTCGGTCCTTAGCAAGTTTCAAAACGATTCAGAATTGTCACAAATTATTTGTTTCTGAGATTCCCAGGGTGTAGTGCACAAAGTTGCACAAGAGGCTCAAAGCAGCAGATCAGGGTAAGACTGCAAAAGACAGATATAGCAAATTACTGGAAAAAGCACCGAGGGAAGGGGTGCTGCAACTTCCATTTGAGAAGTGATGAGATGTTTAGAACCAGTGAACAATTTAGAGGAGAATGTAATGGTACCTGCATTTATTTTAGTAAACTGCTGCGTTTGTAGTGTGGGAAGCTTCTCCTGCCCCAAATTGTACTGTATCACACTCATGTAAAACTGAGTAAATCTTCCAGTGCAGGAGGAACTTTTCTAAGCCTATTACCAGTATGATCAAGTGCAGAATTTGGTTATTACAGTTACTGAAGTTAATTACATCCAGATTCCTAATTACAAATAACATATTAAAATTATACTAGAAGAGGAACATGTTTTTACAATTCTTGATGGTGGCAGAAGCAGCATAGAACATGTACATTTGATTCTTCAGTTGTAAATCAATTTTCTCTCCTAGAGCAAATAGTCCCTGAATTACATTTACATGACCTTGGGCTGGGGATCTACACACTCCCTGATGTAAGCCTAGCTACCCAAATCATGTTTCCCTTGAGAGGAGATTATTTTGTGCTCTATCAATCTGGTCCATGCAGGACTTGGAAAAAGCATCAGATGTTTAGGCAGTGCAAATCCTTTTGCCATAGGCAAGGTTACTAATTAAAAAGCCTTAGCATGCAGAAGCACCAGATGCAGCCCAACCAAGGATGAATGTCAATAAATTGGCGAGGAAAAGGGAAAAAGCAAGAAAGAGGTTAGGAAGAGATCAGATGGGTTTTTTCACAGAATGTTCCCTTTCCACTTGTCATTTCTTCCCAACCAGTTTGGTGGTATCTGACAACATCAGGTCTTGCAGCAGGGAGCCTCTTGAGTTGTGTCTTGCCGTGGAAGTCGCATATTGTGGCATTTCATACTTAGTGTCTGGTCATATCCCATCCTGTCACATTTTATTAGGTGTGCTGTCATTACGTGACACTTCGATGGTGGCATGAGGTCACTTTGCAGCTCATCATTGCAGACCTTGTTTTCTGTGTTTCTGTTGACGTTTCCTTGGGAGCCTGAGTGTGACTTCGGACAATGTTGTTGAAACATGCTTCCAATTTACAACAACCATCAGTTCTTTCAACTGAAATGGGACTGGATGCATTCTAAGTGTGAATAAATACCAGCTGATGAAGGTTAATTGTGCTGGAAAGTTTTATCTTCATCACCACGTTGGTGTGGGGAAATGAAAGTAGAACAGACAGTTTACTGAAGGCTGTGCAGTCAAGCTGGATGCACAACAGCATTTGAACAGATGCCTAAACACAAGTGCAGGCTGAAGTTCTGCCATAAATTAACCTGAACTTGGGATCTGTGTGACTTCCTAGTGCATATTATGCATTCCTAGCTGAATGTTACTGCCATAGAATAGGTTTGGATAAGCCTGGCATAGTAGCAGAGGGAAATAGGGTTGATGGACATCTGTCTTTGGAGCAGTTCTGCTTGTGTGTTTTTTGGGGTTTTTTTTCAGCCTGCCCTTGGTTCTCTGAACACTCACTTTGCAATTCATGGAGTGGCAGCAGGGTCCCTGTATGTCACTGAATTCTTCCACATTCTTTTCTTGTTTTCATTGCTGTGGTGAATGTTCTCTTCCTGAGTTGTCATGAGCATCCTTTTGGGCCCCACCCGGCAATACCTGAGGCTTCTCTGACACAGTAAAGGGGTACAACATACACCCTGGGAAGTTGCTTGTTTCCATTAACATCCTTGTTTCGAAGACTAGCAAAAATGCTGTACAATGGTAAATCTCATGGGTTGAACTGACTGGTTCTTTGCACCGCTCCCATTACTCAGTGCTTTTAAACTGCTTTTGAGGGGATTATATCTCATCTCTGTCATTTACAAATAGCAGCATACAAACACTGGGTGTTTAGGAGTTATTCCAATCATGCAGGCAAGATTTTCTTAGCAATCTCTTTAGGTTTTAGATTTTGTTTAAAGTGGTTTCTTGCTCTAAGTCAAAAGCATTAATTTTTAGGTAAGAGGCACAGGTGTCCTTCAAACCTCCAGTAAGTGGTCTCACTAAGTACTTGAGTAAAATGAAGGGTATTTCATCAGATGAAGTAGCTGAGAATAAAGAGCTGTATTGTCTCTTGGATGGAGGGAAACTACCTGTGTTTTATATCCAAGAAAGACGGAAAAGTTGTTGGCAAAATGCATGAAGGGTGCCAGATGCTCCTCCAAAAGAAAGGAGGAGTGTCATTCTTCTTTCCCACTGTTCTGGTAATCAGAGGAGGATTCGTTTTCTTGTTTAAAGCCTTGATAAATAAAGTCTCAGTTGTGGAGCCACTATGGACCTTCAGCATGAATGTCTCAGGGATAGGTATTTGCCTGAGACTTCTCTGTAGCTGACAACTGTGGCGTTTTTACATGTAGCTTGCATGAGTCAGTTGTGTGGCTGGATCTCTCTGATAGACTTAATTCAGGTTCTACCACTAAGGCATTGGTATTTCCATATGCAATTAATCATACCAAAGCATAGATCAGTTGAAGGAAGACTTACTTTCGTGATATTTCTTTACTGTTTTCTAGCATTCTGTGTTTTTTGTTTAGTACCTGTCAAGTAACATAGTGCAGAGGTTATCTCCTTTTCTGGACACACGCATCGCTGGCAAACTTAGTGAAAGTCACCACAGGTGGATGTGGAAATATTGCCTTTATATTTGGAATATCTGCCTGTATCTACATACACCCCCTGTACAGGGTCAGGTGGTACCTTGGTAATAGTTTGAATTATGTATGGGAATGGGACAAATGCTCAGAAATTTTGTTCATGCTAAGAATAAAAGAAGTCAGTTTCTGCAAATATGAAATGAAAGTTGTGCTGTGCAATATGTCAGATTTCAATGGAAAATGGGAACAGTTCCTTCAGTGTAAGCTATCTAGCTTAGAGTAGGTCACAGCATGGGCTGGAAATGCACAAGGTATCCAGCGATTTGGGGCTTTAATAGTCAGGATTTTTTTTAATCGGTCAAATACTTGCATCGGAATGAAACATCATGCCCTAAGAGGGACTGATTTTCCTGGGCTGTGACAACCAGGATGTGATTTCTGTTTTATGATTAACAGATGTTCTGACTGTGGTGTTGCAGAGACGTGTAGCTGGCCTTTTCATTGCTGTGGCATTCACGAGAGGGGCTTGGTAGCAATTTGTTTCAGGTGCTATTGCTTGTAGCACATAACCTGGGAGGTTTTGGAATCAGGTTCCTATTGTGAATTGTTCCTGAAAGATCTTCCTAATCTTATTAATATTGACTGATTCTTTGTATTAAGGTTTTCCAGGGATTGGTGGAGTCTAAAGGATTAAAGGCCTCTGAGTCAAGGATGACCTAAATTCTGATAGATTTTACTATGCAAATCCTTGCAGTCAGAGGTCATTAATGGAAACATCTGAAGCTAATATGAGTTAATATATTTGAGTGCTCTCTGAAATTAATGAGTGTTTGGATTCCAGGTGAATACAATACAGTTTAAGTATTTTAAAACTGCTTTGATTTAGAAGCCTACTCAAAAAGTGAAGTAGGATATTAAATGTCCAATGCTCCTGCTGAAAAGCTGGGTTCTGGAGGCACTTTTGAACACAGGATTTTCCTCTGAAGGTTGGAAACTTTCTCCTCTGCCCTAACGTGATAATTTCAAGAAAACAGCAGATTCCTAACAATGAACAAAATTCCTGATTTCGCATTCATTTTTGTAAAGAAAATCTCCTGAGCTTTTTTTTGTTCCGTTGAAAAATGTACTAAGAACTGCAAGAAATTTAAAAACTGCTGGATTTCCCACCTCGAAACAGAAGGATGATTTATACTCATAGCTATTTTTTTGTATTTACAAAGTATGCTATTACTTTAAGATCTGATAAGCAGAAGTAATATTCCCTGAATAACCTGGTCCTTGTCTGTTGTAGTCCAGCTGTCCCTACTGTTTGAGTGGGTGCAGAGATTGGATCAAAACCAAGAAAATTCTCAATATAATTAATATATAAAGGCACTAATGCACTTTCCTTTATGGTAGCTTCCCAAAGTTCAGCACGTGGACCTCAGACCACAACTGAAAAAGCCTTCTGTTTGGCTCTTTAAATATGTTTTCATTTTTTCACTTATTTCTCATGCCTGTTTACTTACATTTGTTTCTTTTATTAAGAGTTGCCCTTTTATAGCATGCCTTTTTCCTAAGAATGTGAAAATATGTAAATATCCCAAGCGAAGACATTCTGTTTCGGGCCAGTAGTAGGGCAGGCCATTATGATTATGCTGTTTATGAATAAACAGAGGCGTTTACCCAAAATATTTAAAGCTGACTCTGAAAAGCCTACAAGTTAGGCATGTGTTTTAATACTTGTTTTTGTAAGTCTGTTGAGAAAGGAGTCAGTAGCAGAGGTGGGGACAGAGCACAAGGCGCTGGGCTCTCCCTTTTCTCGTATCATGAGCGTGCTGGGACAGGTTCTAAATTTGATGATTTTGGTTTGGACTGGGTGATATCCTTGAAGTCTGTAGCATGTGTAGAGTGCAGCATTTGGTGACTGGCCTTAGATGTGGGCCCTGGTTTTGAGAAGCTTTGGCAGCTGGAGCTTTAGACATCCCCATCCTCCTCCCATTTATTGTGAACGTGCAGAATTCACGGTCTCAGAGGAAAAGCTGTAGGATGGGGATCCAGTGCAACTCATTTTGAACACAAACATTTTTTAACAGCTCTTTTCCACCCACACACAACATCCTCCTCTGCTTCACGTTCACCCCGAGGTCCCTGTGGGACAAAGCTCTGCAGTCCCTGGGACCGCGGGAGAAGCCGGCACAGCATCCTCTGACATTTCCCAGTGCGCCGGTGTAGTTTCTCACTCTGGTACTTCGCTGCTACCTCCAGCACGTACCAGCAAAATGTGGGTTAATGGGGCAGGCGTGGCACAGAAAAGTCTCTGGTGGAGTCATTAGGGTTTGCTGGCAGGCTGCCAGCTCGGTTGGTGCAATTTTACACTCAGTTTTCAGCACAAGCTTAAAGGGGAAACCTCCGTTCGCTTTAAGCCTTTCCAGCCAGCGAGAGGCTGCCGGGGCATTCCTGCCCCTGTCCAGACCTCTGATGAACAGCTGGCTGGAAATTCTCATCTAAGCACTTGCAATGATTTGTTGCTGTGATTGTGGCTTTAAAACTGGTAGTCAGGACTATTCAGAATTAATGGATCTGCATGGGGTTGATTGGTGATATTGCTGTCTCCTATGTTTGGATTTTCCCAGCGTTAAAATGCAGAGTCTGAGTGCATTTTGAGGAGGGGGTTTAAGTGCTGGAAACAAAAGAGAAAAAAACCAAAACCCCAACCTCTGGAAAGGCATAGCTGAGCAGGCACAGCTAGACTTCAGTCAGTACCATACACACATACCAGAGATTGTGGGTCTGTCCTGCAACAGGCTTCAGCTGCATGTGACATTAGTAGCAGCTGATGGTGCTCAGCTCCTGAAAGGGTTAGGTTATCACAGCTGTAGGGGATTTTAATTTGTCACTCATGTAAAGAGTTAATCAGAATGAAATAATTAGTTATTGTTGTATAATAAACAGAAACTGAATTTTTTTTACAAAACTACCTGATATTATGTTTATTTTACTTTATTGTTTCAAATAGAATCAGTAACAAATGTATCTTTTTGGGTTTAGAAATTTTAGGTCAGTTTTCCTGTGGAACATGCAGCCCTAGTTAATGCCTATTGATCTGGAATTAGAGAGCAAAAGGGTTAAATCTCAATCCCTCTCTGATTTATATTTCCCTCCCCTTCTTCCCAGCTGTGGACATGGATGGAAGATCTGCAGAAGGAGCTCTTAGAGGATGTCTGTGCTGACTCCGTGGATGCGGTTCAGGAGCTTATCAAGCAGTTTCAGCAGCAGCAAACAGCCACCCTGGACGCTACCCTCAATGTTATTAAAGAAGGGGAAGATCTAATCCAGCAGCTCAGGTAAGCATCCACCTGGGGCGCAGGTGTTGAGAAATCTGATGCGTGCTGTGCTTTAGGGGTGCCTAGATAGGGAACTGCAAGCTAGGATCAATTGGGAGAGTTTGTTAATTCTTTGCTTATTTATAATTCTTTAGATCCTTTGGGTGTTTAATTGAAATTACAAGGAGTGATTTGTGTGGACTGCTTAGAGTAGTCTGTGGATTGGCATGGGTTTCCTGTTTGACAGAGAGATTATTTATAGGCACTGGGAAGTGAATTGAACCAAATGTGTTTGAAGTGAATATTTTTAGTTGGTATTTATAGAAGATTGTTAAATGGTTGTGAGCTGAGGCCTCGTGATTTATATGGTTATTCCTGATGCAGGGTAAGTGTATTCCTCTTAATAAAATACACACGTGTCTAGCAGTCTTCACTGTTTTATTTTGCATGCAGCACCCTTCTATTTATCTTTGTGTATGTGGGGTTTATTCATAGTGTCAAAGAGCCTCTTATACTGCTGGTACTACTAGCACTATGAATTAAACCAGCTCATTTTTGCCTAATTTAAAATACATGAAGAGGCTAACCCCAAGATTTGGGGGGGGGNAGGGGTGTCAGGTTTTTTGTTGGGGGTTTCTTGTTTCTGTTGTTTTTTCTTTCTCAATCTTCAAGTATCATCAAATGAATGTATGCAAAGTAAGCTTTTACAGAATTTGTAATTGTGAAATCTCTCTCTGTTGTTACGGTGGTTTTCTGTGCTTTTAGCTTTGTTGACAGCAGTGAAGTTTTCCTGCCTTTTAGGGATGTTACTGGGCACTGAACCAAGTCCAATACATCACTTATTATTTAGATCTTTGTATCGTTACAGGTTGCCCTTATCCACATGTACATGGTGTGCATGTTCTGTATACATTATAATATGCAAATATCCCAGGTTTTATGCATTTCACCAGACTGTCCTAGAGAGTTACAGCATCCTCCTCACCCTGAGCTTTCCTAGTCTGATGCCTTTACTTCCCACCTGAGATGTGCAGACAGTCATGAGCCATGATAGGAACCTGACAGGAAAAACTCAAGATGCTCTGGAGTAGAATGGACAATGAGGGCTGTGGTGGAGCTCTGCCCTTAAGGACCCTCCTGGAGTCCTTAAGTATTTTACTACTGCCACATGCTGAGCTTTCCTCTCAGCTTTTTATTGTCATTCTGGACGCAGAGTTTTCTCTGCTGGGTCAGAAAAAAAATAATGAGAGATTTGAAAGGACTGCTCTAGGTTTTGATTGTCATTCGGCCTGGGCAGCCACACTGGAGAGCCCATGGAGATTCCTACTCTTGCTGCGTGTGACTTGCTGGCACCGCGGGGGAGGGCGAGGGACCCGAGCTGTGGTTTTGCTTGCCAATCTTAGCGTTGGAGAGGAAGCATCAGGAGTAGACAAAGGTGGGTTTCATCCTTCTATTCATCTTTGCTGATGAAATCAGTAGGAAAGAAACGTGCTGGGTTTGGTAAATGAGCTGCCAGAGGGGAAGGGGTTTTAGCTAAGAACGTGTGTATGGCCAGCTACAGCAAGAGTGTCAAAGGTCTGCGTGGTAGCCTACTTTTATGCAAAGAAATTGTTTGCAGAGTTTAGGGCATTTCTGTGAGATCAAAAAAATGGCAGTGAAATTCTGGACTAAAGATTGTTTGTTATTCTTCCCAACTATTGGCATGGCATCCCCTCAGTGTGAACACCCATGGAGAAAAGTCTGAAAGGGACCCTGTCCAAGCCCATCAGGTGCAGTGTGGAGTGGTGTGCAGGGCTGCAGAAAGCGTCGACATTCGAAGAGTCCTGGTTCTGGTTCTGGGATTGGCCTAAAGGCTTTTTGCCTGCACCTGAGTCAGCAGGGAAGCGTGGAGAGTGGCCAGGGTAATACCTAGAGCTGAAAAGTCAGTGGAGAATGGGGAAGAGGTGAACTGCAAGGTGGTGTGTGGGACTTCAGCTTTTTCTTAATGTGAACTTAGTCAATTCTTAGTTTCAGTCTTTGAAAAGTGACAGTGGCCTCAGCTTTGAAACTTTTATTTTTAATTGGTGTCATGCTGAAATGTTTGCAAAATACCAAGGCAGGTTTTGTGGCGGCTGTGTTTAACAAAGAAAGGTTGGGTTTGGGGTCTGGTTTGTGCTGTGGGCAGTGAGCAAGGGGGAACAAGGTGAACGTATTTGTGCAAAGTGATTCCCTGTTTCTGATGGAGTTAATACCAAAGCCAGAGAGGACAGCTGCCAAACCTTTGAATGCACACAAAGGTTTGCAGCACTGAACTGCCAAGATGAGCTGGTTCAAGTGTTGGATTTGAGCACTCTGACTAACTGCAAAGCCTGTAATGTGATCCTGGGCTCTTTCAAAAAGTGAAGCAGAACAGTGTGAAAAAAACCCCATGAAACTGCCTCTGTGTGTGCCCACTCTTAACAGCTTTCGTGGTTGCTGGCAATGGTAAAGAACACGCAGATAAAGGAAAAAAGGAAAAACTAGAATTGCTGCGATCTTTCCTTAACACGGGATTGCATTTCAGTGTGGATCACCTTGTACCTGCCATGAAGAATAGATGAAGATTTCAAATGCTACAACAATGAAGAGAATGAAATACTCTGCCCTTATCAAGCATGTCATAACACAGGTTAAAAGCAATAAAATTACTGGAGCTTTGGGAAGTTTTACATTTCTTGTTCTTATCTTTGAGAGAACAGATTTTGGTTTAGAGAAGATCATTTGTGTAACAGCACTCTGTGTTTCCTCCAGATAGGCGATGAAAAAGCTCAGCTGCCTGAACTAAATACCATGCCTGGGACTGCTCTTCACACAAGGGTGTTCAGGGCCTCAGTGGCTACATCAGGAGGCCATACCTATCAGGAGTAAAGCAGGCCTGCCTGGCAACTCCGTACATGTCATGGTTCACGTTGGAAACACTTCTCACTCTTCCTTCTCAGTGCTTTCCTGAGGTGATCGTTGTTCTCAGCAGCCAACGCAAAGCAAACCTTTGGAACTGCGGTTCCGGGGGTGCTGCTGGGGGCAATATTTCTGCTCATCTGTGAAAGGCAAAACAGTGACTTGCTCCAGTGAGATGCGAAAGAGCAGGAATGTTAGTGGCTGAAAAAAAAAAGCCAGTGAAGAGTTACGAATCTTGCCTTTTTTGCAGTAGTTTAGCATATAAGCTTTAGATAACGGGTATTCCTCACTGAGCTTTCTCCCAGTTAAAGTACTGAAAGGGGTTTTAGGAGCACAGTGTTAATTTTAAACAAAGTCAGCAGCAATGTACTGAGTCCAATTTTATGTTCCCCAAAGTTTATTTTGGGTTTTTTTTTCCAATAGTTTCCTTGAATTTTTAAACTATAATCCATAGCCTTTCAAAGATTAGTAAGGGTCTTATATTTATTCCTTCTCAGAGTTTCTCATTGCCAGACAGAGCAAGAAATATTGTGGCAGAAGCATGCAATCTCAGAAATGTTTTTTTCTGTAAGGAAATCTTTCTTGAACCAGCTAGGGGTTGTCAATGCCTTATCTAAGGAGACTTAAAAAAATACCAGATTACTACTCTTAAACTTTTATATTGCGTCAGTCACTGAAATGCAAGTGTGGCTTGATTTGAAGAGTGAAATGTTTAATGAAAAAAAATTTCTAAAACTAAGTGTGTCTCGAGATCCCGTGAGAGATTATTCAACACCGGTCTTGAATAATTCATTGAGTAATTTAGATAATATATGAATAGTAATAATCCTGCATTTGAGTGAAGATTTATTTCATGTCCTTTTATAGAAGACAGGTGCTGACTGAAGGAAACAGGACTTGATTGGATGCAGCCTCAGATTAAGCTGCAGTTTCAAAATCTCTAGTTATTTTCATGCCTCCTTCCTCTGTACAGCTCTAATGTGGAGGCAGAGAGAGATCCTGTGATCACCAAGGATGTGAAAACAGAGTGGGGCAGAAACCGTAACACCTGGAGAGAGGAATATTGGTGTAATATTCCCTTATAAGCAAGGGAAATCAGTAGTACTTGCTTTAGAATAATGCTGGAGCATCTGAAGTTCAGTGTATCAAATATCAAGTGGTTGAGAAAAAAGAGGTGAAACACATCCAAAGAGCTAATTACTGTGCAGTTAATAGTGTTCTGTATTTTTTATTTTATTCTCAGACTTAGATGTTCAGGCAAATGCTTGTTCCTGTCCTTCAAGGCACATAATGAAAACAGGATAATGTATGTGTTTTGTTGCCTTAGAACCTGAAAGGTGTGTTTTAAACACAGCTAAAATGGCCCTGTGTAAGTGCTTAGTTCGGTTTAAAAAGCGTCTGCTAAAGATTGTGCTTGGGTTTTTTTCTCCATTATGCTCCCTGACAGTGTTAATATTAAAGTTGACTGCGTGTTGTTTTGAACTGACCCTGTGTGATGACAGTTTGCACAGGTCTTTCCAGCAGTGTATTTGATAGGGTTTTCTGTTGTCTTAGTTTAAATATACCAAATAGTGCAGCTGCTATCACACACCTTTGAGCAGGTTGGATGGAGAAAACCGTTGCATCTGAATCTTGTTTTAACCGATGTGCCAAAGCCAAGATTAAATTTTGGCTTCAGAGTTTCCTTTCTGGTCCTTCTGAAAGTTGAGGGACCTTATGTGGAACATTTGAGGATAAATTTCAGTTCCTTGTCTGCAAATGGTGTTTATCCATAAAACAGTCACTGAAAAAAAATTTCCTGAAGACATAGCAGACTGTAGGTGAACCTATTAATATACATGAAAGTACAAATAGAAAAGGAACTGTCAGGACTGTCCTGTGCCTGTGTGAAGACTTCTTTCAAGTACAGCAAATTCCCCCTTGGTCCTGGCCCACCAGTTAAAGGATCTGCTCCCTCCTGCTGCCTGTAAATGGAAAATATAACTGGAGCAGTATCTGATCTCTCACAGTCACATCTCATTTCACTTCCCCCAGTGAAAAGACAAGTCAGGATCTCTCTTGGAGTGTTGGAAAGGTATGTTGGGGTTTTTTTGCACTGTGTTGTGTATCCATTGCAGTACTACATAATCCAGAGGATATCAAGGCATCTCTAGCCATTGGTCTAAAATACTCCTAATTCTGATTCAATTAGTCTGTAAGTAATAAGGCACATGCAAGAAATTAACTTGTAGGGGTCCAGGTGGCTAAATAGCATCTCTGAGTTGGATGTGAGCATTGGCAGGAGCAGGTGACCCTGTAGCATTAAAGGTAATTGCCAGCCAGTCTCCTCAAGAGAGCCATTGAGGCTGATGTGCCATCTCCTCTCCTGCCCCTCCCAAGTGTGTAAGGTCACCCCACAAGACAGGATGATCCCCCTGTTCAAACTTTGTGCCGAGCTCAGGAGCTGCAGGGTTTCGGCGAGTCGAGGAGATGAGTGTTGCACACACCTTCCCTCAGCCCTTTGTGCTGGGGTTTTCTCCTCAGCAGCACGCAGAATCACTGATGTGTAGTTCTTGCTCTTTTGCCTGCCTCACAGCTCAGCTTTAACCCTGCTCTCTGCCTTGCTACAGGGACTCTGCCGTTTCCAACAACAAGACCCCCCACAACAGCTCCATCAGCCACATCGAATCCGTCCTTCAGCAGCTCGACGAGGCCCAGGTACAGATGGAAGAGCTCTTCCATGAGAGGAAGATTAAGCTAGACATTTTCCTTCAGCTCCGGATTTTTGAGCAGTACACCATCGAGGTAAGAGCTGGCTGCATGACCTGAGGTGGGGAGAGGTGTGGGAGAGAGAGGACATGTGAACAGACCCTGTGAGGGTACGTCTCGAGCTGTTTGAGTGTGCTCAGCTGTCCAGCGAGAGGGAGAGAGAGTTACAGCCACGCTTTAATTCAGACTGTTGGACCTAAAGTATGCTTTAGGACAAACTGCCAGAATGCTCTGAATTAGGTGCACAGGTGCTTACCTGTGCTGAGAACCTGCCTGCTTTGCAGAGAAGCTTTATGAGATGCCTGTTATAACTCTCTGTTGGCATGAGTCACTCAAGGGTCTGAAAGTTGTGTGTCACTTATTAGTGAGGTTCTTCTCTTCAGATACAGATACACGTCTGTCTTTAAACCACAGAGTGAAAACCATGTTATGCATAAAAGGAAAGGATATTTAAAAGATGGGGTTTTTAGACATTACAGTGGATTTATTTAAAAAGGAAAAGAATATTAGAGGGGAAAGTTCAAGTACGTTTTATGTCCTCATGCAAAAAAAAGGTCTGTCAGTTCTGTTTTGAACTTCTGTTTTGGAATCAAAAGCACTGGATGGAAAATTCATAAAAACATTAATAATTGAAGTATTCTTGGACTGAGAAATCTTGAAGAGACTCCAGCAAATCTCAGTAATTACTTGCTACAGTTCTGATAGGATATGATGAAAAAAGAACAAAATGTGTACTAAGTACACAAAGTCCGTGAGACTCGTGTCAGTGCTTGTGTCCTTTCTGGGGTGTGTTCCTCCTGCTGGTGCTTGTTCATCTCAGGGAGCACCTGTGAGTGCTCTAGGTAGTCTCAAGGTGGGTGCTGGGTACTAATGGGAGGTTTAGAATGCTGTGTTACATTTTGTGTTTAAGGTATGGCATGATGAATTATAGTGGAATAAAAGGCAGGAAACAGGGGTCCTGTTTCCTGAAAGGTGTCTTGTTCTATAGCTGAGTGCCAGAGATAGGAATCAGTGAGGAGTATCTGAGCTTTTCTGCTGTGACTGCACAGTGAGCTATTTCACTGCAGTCTGTCCTACAGTGCTTGTTAATTATGTAAATTAGAATTGTTTCATGTACTTACCAGTTACATGCAGCCTCCTTGCTATTGAGAGGCAGCATCCTTTGTGTGTGTGTATAAGTATAAATGTATTTATTTCATGTCAGATACTGCTCTTCCAGCAAAGTATGTTACCTCCTATATTTAAATAGAAGATACTTTGATATATGTGGTGTGGCAGATGCTGAATAATTGAGTTTTACTCTAAAGATGTAAATGGGTGTGGATGCTGTACTTGAACATATCTATAAATGGCACCTGTGTTTTCAAAAATGAAGAAAAAGAAAACAGAGACAACCAATATGTGCTTCTGGAATGCCCAAATGTGTTTGTAGACAGTATGTGGTGAACCCATGAGAGTTATTCATTAAGGTCTCAGCCTGTTTCTCTTCAGATTCAAGGTCTGAACCTATAAGTGTGCTGATTTAAGTAAAAATCTTTTTAAAAAATTAAAACAAATCACTGTGTTCAAATTATTTTTCTTTGTAAATAGTCTTTCAATCAAAGAGTGTCACCACCAGGCATTACTTTACTGATGGGGCACTGAGGCATCGGGAGAGGATGTAACTTACACTGTTCCCCTCCACATGGGTTACCAAAATGGGAATAACTTTGTGGCTATCTCTGGTTTGTTTCTTCATGGATCCTGCTTCTCTGTATGCATGGAATGGAGTGGCTGGGATACATTAAGATATTTAAAATTGGAAATGTGCTTCAGGGTCTTCTAAACTCAGATTAGCTAGAAAGGAGTTTAAAGAAAATCACCACTTAGTTGTCACTGTGGATTTGCTATTTTTTATCAAATGAACATCTGAATTCCCTCTGCAAGATTAATATTACAGGGAAACCTGAGAGCATGTTTCGTAGAGAGTCTATGGGCAGATGATTTTATTTAGAAAGCTCCCTCTCTTGGAAAAATATTTTTTATTTTAGAATAATTATGACAATTTCTACTGAAAAGACGGTGAAAAATAGATCCAGGTCAGTATCTTAAATTCTCTAAGTACAGTTAGTGCTTAAACAAGAAAGGCAGTTTGATGGATAATAAAACAAAGGCGGTTTGAAATAAAATTGTAAATAACACATGTATGCTATGCATTTCAAACAGCAGCTGAATTGGCTCAAATTGACACAGTAATGGTGCTTAGAAAATAGATTTCAGTCAGTTACCTCAGCTGTATAATAAAGATTCCAAGTCAGTAGGAAACTGTTGCAAGAATTAACAGAATTATCTCACGCCATTGTTGAGGGACAAAAAGATTTTTTCATCACCATAATTTAAAAGCATGTAGTATTTCTGATGGTTGGCTATTCCAAGCTATTGAGGGGAAAAGATGATGACATTTAAAACAGGGAATTAAGTATTTTTTTTCTACTAAAGACAAGTAGCTTGTGTATGACTGGAAATGTATTTAGGTTTTAATTTTCCATAATAGCCTAGATCCTGCATAGATTAAAAATAGTGAAATAATGTGTACCAGTATGATTGATTGACAAATGAATTTCTTCTCTTCTAGTCTAGATAAGCCCCCTTCCATCTGTCCAAAGGGCAGTGCCATATTGAACACATCCTTAGTGAAAGACCTCTACCTGCTGCAGCTGTGTTAATCCTCCCTGTGCTCACACAAACTGCCTGCAGAAAGTGAGCCCTCCTCCTCCTCCTCCTCCTCCTCCTCCTCCTCCNACACCTCCTCCTCCTCCTCCTCCTCCTCCTCCCAAACTTGAACACCTTTCTCCTCATCTGCTTCTGCCTTGTCAAGCACCGAGTTTCCAATTTTTCCCTCTCAGGTCTATGTTCTTGGGTCTGTTGGTTCTTGTGCTCCAGGGAATCCCTTGAGATGAGGTCCCTTCCCTGGCACCTCTGGTGAGAGGAAGATTTGCATCTCTCTAGTGGAAGCCAGAGGGATGCAGCTGTGGGAGCCCATCTGCTTCCAACAGCTTTAGGGAAGGCTGCACATTAGAGCTCAGCCTCAGAGAACAGTTACATCTCATGGTGACTCTTTCCATCCAGTTTTGGTACTGAACATCTGAACATTTTCGATTCTGTTAATTTTCCCTGCTTCTTTCTCTCTCTCTCTCTCTCTCTCTCTCCCCCTCCTTTCTAATTAATAATGCAGACAAAGTGTTAGGATTTTTAAAAATTCACAAATGGCGAATGAGTGATTTGCCGTTTTGTTTAGGAAATGTCTGTCTTTTGCTCTTTGGAAACTTCTCTGCTTTGTCTGTGCTCCCCAGATATTGAAATTTGGGCCATAGATCACATAACCTGTTCCTCTGGCACTCCTTCCTAAACTTACACTGTGCCCATCTGTTTTGTAGCTCTCCTGGTTTTTGAGCTTTGCTTTTTATCTTTGCTTCTTGACAGAGGTTTGGAGTCCAGACAGACTTCAGGATTAATGATTACTGCTCAAGCAACACTTATTTCCATCTATTTAGGCATTATTGATCTTGTACTTCAGTAAAATCTGTCAACTATTGTTGTGTTTTGTCTTCAGGAAAAATACTTTCCTTTAAGAGAAGCCACCTGCCTATTTCTTTGGCAGGGCAGAACAGCTGTGTTCATTCAAGACTTTTAAGGACTTCTAAGCCTCACAGGCAGCTTTTGTGTTGTACTGGAGTCATGGCAGGTTTGGCAAATACGAATTTGGGTACAAACCCACAGGCCCATAGCATGTGCTGCCTGTTCTTTCTTGCCTTAATCTCGTTATATTGACTGATAGTTACACTCTGGGTTCTTGGGGTAAGTTATGAAATCCAAACTATGGCAACACCTGGAAACAGACATAACAGAAACATGAGAGAGCCTGGCTGTCCCTATGGGAGGCTGTTCTGCCCTAAGTTTTAACACCACAAAACGACAGCCCATCCTTTATTTAGGAAATGTGTCTAACTCTGATGCCTGATGTGTTTTATTCCTTTACCAAGCCACTGCGCGTTTCAGAACAAGATGGGATCGTTGGGATTGTATGGTTGGTCTTTCTCTATGATACTGACTTCAAGTGAGCTTGTGCAGCCAGCCAGGTAACTCAGGAGATTTCATGGAATGTGAACGTGGTGGCTGATCCACTGCGAGGAAAGCGGGAGTACGGCCGGAGGGCTGAGGGCTGGCAGACACCAGCAGCAGGGCTGGCACCACGCTGAGTGTGTTACACACACGGAGCACGGTCTGGCTCCAGAGTTATATCCTCAGGAAGATCTGTCAAGTATACTTTGTCCTTTGCTTCAGGAATAGTAATTTAAAGGCTTATTAACCGTTGAGTGAATGCGAATGTACAGCAAAATGCTGAGTAAATGGGTAAGAACCAAATGGTAAAATGCCCTGAGTTGCAACCCCTAAAAAATTACTGCCATGCAGAGACTTTCTGCATATTTTTCCCTTAAAGCTTTTGTAGAGAGATTATCAAATTTACCTGTAGGCCTCTATAAAATGCTGTGACTGAGAACAGGAATGATCTCAGCCAATACATGTCCAGCCACACTTGTTGGTTACCTCAAAAGAAACTTTCTTCTCCCTTTCCCACGAGTGTCCAGCTCATTCCCTTGCATGTGTTGTTGCTTTTCCTACAGTGTGCAGTGCTAAACAGAACCTGTGTTCTGTAGGCTTGGAGTGACGTGGTTCCTACACCAAGACAGTCCTGGGAGGGATTGAGGGGGTTCCCACAGTTCAGTATAAATTGGATCTTGTATGCCATTTGTTACATTTCAAAAAACTCCACAATCTCTAAAATCTTCACCTGCGGGATATCTGATTTTCCCCCATGAATTTCTTTGGCTCCGTTTCACCTGCTAATTAAAATTTTCAACCTTGGTTTCTCTTGCTGGCTCTTCTGGCTGTTCACAGCCATTCCTGAGCATGAGTTTAGGAGGCAACAGGAGCCAGCTTTCAGAGCAGCTCATTTCACTGTTATTTACAACTCATTTAAGTGTCCCATTCCAGGTTTATAACACTAGCAGAACCTTTCAAGAGCATTAACTGCCTGCATGAAGGTACAAGATGTTTTCTAGCCCCCTCACTGACTAAGAGCTGACACTCAGGTTTGAACTTCTTTATTAGAAATAAGTGTTACAGAGATTTTGAGATAGATGTGAAAGAAAGAATGGTGAAAAAAATTTCAGCCTGTTCTGTTCATAAGCTGGAATCCTGTAATGTTTCATGCTTAGTGAGCTTTTGTTTCTCTTTTCCATCTATACCAAGTTTTCCAACTGCATGTCACTTCGTTTTAAGGAAAGGAATGCTCTAAGCTGTTCTGGGCACCCTGTGTTTTGGAGATGAATTCCATCGTTGCTCCAGATATTTTTGGGATTCAAAGGAGTCAAAAGCACTGGAGCAGAATCATCACTGTGACAGTCCTTTCACACTTCAGTGGCTCAGGTCCCCACTAAGCCAGTGCGGCATCTCTGTCTGTCGTCAGAAAAATGGGGTGATAGTGTTGTCATTTTGAACAGCATCAGCCAAAGCCAAGGCCTGAGAAAGAGGAACAGCAAGCTTTCTGCTTGTATGAGCTGTAGAAGTGACAGTTCCATTCACCCTTTCCTATCTTAGTCTGCTCCTGGACCCACTTAGACGGACACATCCAGTCCTCTGCTCTGAATGCTGTTGCCCTTGGTATTCCTGGTGCCCAATCTCTGGTGTGTGCCTTAGAGTTCTGGTCTCACCGATTCTGTTAGAATTCCTTTCTTTCTGCTCTCACACATTCCCTCTGCATCCAGGAGTTGGAATTTTTTTTACTCTTTCCTGGACCAAATCTTACCTCTCGTCTCCTCCATCCTCACTCTGTTATTCCCAGCTGCAGGCTGTCACTTTTTTTTCTCTTGAAATGAGGTAGATCTTGCCTTTTCAGTACAGATCTGTTCTGTGCCTGTGTGACTGTTCTTCCTGTCCTGGCTCACCCCCATGCTCTACCCACTCTTCTCACCTTTGCTTCTCTTCCTACTTGCACCATCATTTTTGTTGCAACCTGCCTCCTACATTTGCTTATTCTTCCCCAGGCATCTTTACTCTTTTTCAGATCCCTCTCCAGCCCACTCTCTTTGTGTTGATAGCTTGTGCTCCCATGATAGAACATTCTTCCCTCCTCCTCATATGCCCTTCCTCAGCCCATGCTTCAGAATATCAGCTCCAATGTGATTCATTCTCCATATAGCATTTATCTTCTTTCACTTGATTCCTCACTTCCCCTCTCCACCCCCTTCAGCTGGCAAACAAAATTTTCAGGTTGCCATTAAACAACATGCCTTTAGGTGTTGAACACTCAGTTAAGGCCAAACAAGCAGCATTCAAGGCTCAGAAGCACCATTTTGTAGAAAATCTCATCAGCAGCAGCATAAAAAAAATATACTTAAGAAATTATTGGAGATGTCCAATTGCCTGCACAGCAGCTGCTGCAGCTCTGGCGGGCTCTTTGGCCTAATTCACACACAAGCTGCAATGTAGGCAATGAGCTCCCTGGACTGCTCCTGTTGCTATTATTACTGCTACTGCTTTTCACCTGTGTACCTCTTCTCTATACCTCTCATTCTCCAGGACTGAAGGACACATCCCTCTCCATTTGGTCACATTTCCTGCTGATGTTGCAACTTGATAAATCCAGGAGGCATCAAATGCAGCAGTATTGCAGCAGTGGGAATTTGGATATATTAAATTGCTGCTTTAGGAGGATTCCTGCCTAAAGACTATGTGGTCTAGACTGTGGTCACTGTGTCTGCATGGGAAACAGACCTGGCTGCCATAGTCTGTGTATCCATAATTGCTCTGTGATGGTCTCATGGAGCTCACACAGACCCAGTATTTGCTCATGTGCTTCCTCCATTTCTCTGATAAGGATATCTCAGAAATCTCACTTCATGTGAAAAGTGGATTCACTGCCAGCATTGCTTCTCCTCCCGTTATCATGGCAGCAGGAGCATCTGTTTCAAGTGAAGAATGACAAAATGTGCTTCCCAGGCTCATTGGAATCAACAGCTTTGTCATGTCTTTCTCTCATCAGTACTCCTGCATCGTTTGACCCTCCTTTAGTAATAAGGAGCTGTTTCTTGGCCACTGACCTTGTACAACCCACAAAAAAGGAGGGTGGCTCCTTCCAAGGAGTTGGCTGAAGTGTGGCTGACAATGAGTCGCATGTGCAGCATTCCTTGGGACAGTGTGGGAACCAGGGGGATAAGGCTGTTGCCTGTGCTAGTGTAGACCTGTGCCCTGCTGCTCTTGCTGCTCTCACAACCCTTCTGCTTTGGTACAATTTCTTTCTCAAGCCACAGCAGAACCGAGCAGAGCTCAGGTCTTCTATTACAGCAGGGCTTCCCTTCTCTCGCTGCCTGTGAAGGTTGCTGAGGTCTATTTAGAATCACAAACACTGGGAAGTAAAGTGAATAAAATAAGAAGTGTTGTCAGTTCTTCCCACCGAAAAACTAGCACATGAACAGGGTAAACTAATCAGCCATTCTTCTTTGTCAAAAGGGAATAAAACAAGTTCATGGCCAAGTGACCCTCATTTATGAGAGAATTCCTGACACTGGCCCAGTGCTATTGGGTCTTGCCACAGCTTAGGGGACAGGACCCTTCTGTTTGATGCAGTCCAAGTTTTATCAGAGATAATAAGGCCTAACTAATGTGTGAAAGCATCCATTTTTTAGACTTGAAAAATATATGGCTGTAGTTAACAGAGCTGCCTAATTACATCGTCTTCCCCGAGAAAAAGAAATCATCTTCCCTATACCCAAATCAAACCAGTAAATTCAGACTCTGGCACTATTTCCAAATGGTCCTGTTTGAAGTACAGAAGATGCTGGGATTTTGAGGCATTGTCTGTACAGATAGAAAAGGAAATGTCTTAATGAGATACGTAAAGCAGCATGGTCTCTGGAATAGGGCACCAGATTGGGATTCAGGAAACCTGGGTTGTTATCACAGCCCTGCTATTGCTTCTTGCCTTAGTGTGCTTTAGATTCCCTGCTCGCCATCTGTTTGCTACTCAGAGCAATGTACCCAGCCTTCCCGTACCCACTTAGCCTGAGAAATTTGGTGTTGTTCCACCTCTTGCTGTGCCTCATTCCTTCCTCTCTTCCCCTGACCCAGCACACGGATGACTGTCAGTCCTTCATCAGCCCCCACTCCAAGGCTACTTCCCTCCTTCCTTCTTCCCTCTGCTGGTGGCTGTGCTCTTGGCCTGGCAGAGCTGGCACTCACTCTGACGGCTTCGTCACTGCGGGACGTGTCTGACTGTCCGGAGCTGCTCAGGTGCAGGCTGATCCTCTCTTCCTGGCCCTGACAATGTGACATGGAGCACCATGGGCTGGCCTTGCATCCTGCATGGTTTATCAAGTTGTGTCCTCACTGCCTGTGCCATCCTTTCCTCTTTAGTTGGAACACTGATTTGATCTGGGGAGTGTGGGTAACAGAGCAAAACCCCTTTTAGCTCCATTGTTCACCAGGGACAGGCAGATGTTTAAGCGCAGCTCCTTCTGTGTGTGGAGCCTGGTGGAAGCTGGTTGCTGCCACAAGCACGAGCTGCACTGGTTTCCTGGGAGCCACCCTTCTCCCGAGTGTTTGCAGATGCCTCTCTGCTGTAGACCTGTCTTGGACACTCAGGCCTGAGGGGCAGAAACCAGTGTGGTCAGGAAGAACGATTTCCTGGTGCTGGAATGGAAATTATTGTAGATTTAACAATAAAAGCAGTGTCGATCAGCGTCCCTTCTGCAGCCAAGTGGAGAAGTTACCAAGAGAAAGTTCTGATTCACTTATGTCACATCCTTTTCCATTAGAAAGAGCAGAAAGGACTTCACATTGAACTTTGTGTTCCTGTCATGACTGTAGGAACCTGTGCTCACTCTGAATTAATTCTGTTGTTTGTAGTTTGAAATGAGGTCAAGATCACCTCAGTTCTGATTAGTGTTAGCTGAGAATCTGTCTCGAAATGTAAAGGTATCTAGTAAAACTCTTCCCCACCATCAACTTTGGACATTTTTCCATAACTGTTAAATGTGCCAATAAGTCTCTGCAGTCCAGGGACTCCTGCTGTGCTATGTGAATGAATCAGAGGCTGCTGGAATCAGGAATGGGGCCAAAGACAGTGTAGAGATAGCTATTATTTAAAGGTAATTGAGTGGAATGGGCGAAGGAACGAGCTGAAGAAAAATAGAAGCCCCTCAGGATATCCGCGCTCTGCCTTCTACCCCGCAGCTGAGTCTCAAGTTCTTCATTGAGTAAGTCTGCTTTTCTGCTACTCTCAAAAAAGAGCCTAAAACATGCACTTTCTCCTTCTAGTGCAAAATTATGTGCTCCTGTCCATTCTAACGTGAGAAGGGCTGAGAACTGGTCCATTCGGGTCGTCTTCCTAAGCCTGCGTTGCATATAATGTATGTTTTCTGGAAAGGAGAGCTGAACGGAGAATTTTGAATCTTGGTTCCTGAGGAAGTTAAGCATCTCACTGCTCACAGGCCCTGAAGAGCACTTTTAGTGAGAAGCAGAGAACTGTTCACTGCATCATAACGTGCACAAGTGGGAATGCAGATACCTACTTATAGCTCTCCTGAATCTAGCTATGGGGAATTGACCTATTAATCAGAATTAAGGCATTTATTTAATAATTTTCAATCCTTCTAAGACTTGTATTCTGCACTGTACGACTTAATTCCCATTTCCCTTGTCCCCCTTCCCTCATTCATTGTCACTAGCACATTCTCTCTTTTTTGCCTGCAGTAGCAGAACGTAGGTTGAGGTGAGACTGGGCTGTTTAGGTGGGGACTAGATCTTGCTTTAATTGCCCAGGCAAAATTGGAGGACTTTGATACCAGCTGGCTACTGTGGAGAAAGATGTAAAATGCAGAAGATACAATAAATGGACTGCTAAAATCATCGGCCTGTGTGTCACAATTAGGAGGCAGAGAAAGCAAAGAAGATTTTGCATGTTCCCAGGAGTTACTGGCAGGTCTTTGGTTACAGCCAGGTACCATTCGTGAATCTTTAGGTGATTCACCCAAACCTTGAGTGTGATGTTTTTGTGTTGTGCATTACATCTGTGATATGTAACATATAGTGTGTTGCAAAATGGTTTTAGAAACATTCAAGCCATTTTGGGATTGTGTGTTTGCAGGGTGATTTGTAATTCTGGAAGCATTATTTATTCATTTAATTTGAATATATTCAGAAACATTCGTTCTACCATCCATGAGACTATAGTGGCTATTCTCTTCCAGTGTCATTTCGGATGTGTAAGGGAAAAGGAAGGTGACGGTTTTTGTTGGACTGATAATCTTTTCATGGATCCTCACCTAAAAAAATGTGAAGTGTGAGCATTCAGTGGGCAGGATCTGGAGTGTACTGAGGCTGTAGTTTGAAGGTTTCTGGATCAGAGTCAAAATGTGAAGTATTTTCTGATCTAAAACATTGTTTGAGAGTAAGCTATGTCATTGATCCTGAGTGAATACGGTGCCTGTCTTCTACCCATGAAGGTTACAGCAGAGTTGGATGCCTGGAATGAAGATCTGCTGAGGCAAATGAATGATTTCAACACTGAGGATCTCACTCTGGCTGAGCAGCGATTGCAGCGTCACACTGAGCGGAAACTGGCCATGAACAACATGACCTTTGAAGTCATCCAGCAAGGGCAAGACTTGCACCAATACATCATGGAGGTCCAGGCTTCAGGTGAGCAGAGCAATTTGATCTCTCTTTCACATGGAGGAAAAAAAAAAAAAAAGGCAAAACAAGAAAAAGCCCAAGACCCCAAAATCAAGCAAAAATACTGCAATACATATCAAATAAATAAGCTTTTAACATAAGTATGGGCAATATCTGTCTCTCCACTCCCAGAACTGTTCCACAAGTTTTGAGAATTTTGATTCAGGATTTTATGTAAAAACCTCCTGTTTCTTTGAGACTGAAACTCATTGAGGAAATGAAGCTGACTTTCAAGCTTCATTCAGAAAGTTTCGCAGCTGCGGGATGGAGTTTGTGATTGACGCCAAGTTGGATGGAGAGGGGAGGGCAACACAAGCTCCTTGTCCTTGCTCCAGCTCAGAAGCTAGCACTGCGGAGTCATGAGCTACAGATCCTTGAGCTGGGCAGTCAGATCTCAGGTCTGGATGAAGTCTAGTCATTCTAGACTCCTAAGCTTGTTAATCTTACTGCAAATAGGCTTTAATGAGAGTCAAACTGACCAGATGGGCTGGCTTCATTCTCTGCAGACTCAAGTACCTTTTCCCTGCTCCCCATTTCAGGGTGCAGACATGCCCAAGGGAAAGAGAGAGAGAGTAAGGGGAGAAAGAATCTGGTTATCCAAGAGTCCTCCGGGAAAGGATCCAAATATGAGAGCCTTGAGACCATTTATGAAATGGAACTCTTGTTTCCAACCAGTTCTACTTGGAATTATTTTGTGTAAAAAGGGAATATGATAAACCATACTGGAATTCTCCTTTTCAGGGTGCACTTAAAAGTTAAAGGCAGCAACTTGGGTGTAAAAAAGCCCTTTGAGATGTGCTCTTAAATGAAAGTCTTGATTGATTTAGATAGGGGGTCTTCTAATTTAACTCTGCCTCTCAGCAGAAGATCCTATTTCTAATACATCCTAAGAGTCAGGATTTTTTGTATCCTTGCATTTTGCATCTGGAAAAGGAATATCATAATTCAGATTAATCACTGCATAAAGCCCAGAAGTGAATGTTACTTGCATAGTGCTTGAACCTTCTAAAATGTTTGGAAAGAGTGCAAAGCAAGAGCAATTCCTGTTCTTTCCCTCATTTGAAATAAAAAGGATTTTATGGTTTTATTCTTTGGCAAACATTTTACCTCTAGGCACCTACCTTCAAAACAATCTGGCAGTATCCAGCCTGATTTGGCAGGCTGCACTCAACAGAGGCTCGAGGACTGCTTCAAGAGTATGTTGTGAACTAGATAATTTGGTGCATTCTGTGAGCCATGTGTGTGAGCCTCTCTGAGATCTGCCCACATGATGCCTGGCCCTGTGCTTCAGCCTCCCTGCTTTCTGAGCTCGAAAACTCATCCTAAGACATTGGTTAAGATGTTTGTGCTCTTTTGTCTGTTTGTTTTTTCATCCTGAAGGAATCCATGGGAGGTAAAGAATATGATCCAGAACAGAGCACAGTCAGGAGCCTCTGTGACTGATTTTTAGAAAATAAAAAATAAATAAATTCTGTGTTTGTCAAGAAGTTGGAAACAACTTCTTTTGGATTGCTGACAAAAGGTTAGCAACTCAATGAATTGACTTCTAAAATGTTTTTGTAGGATTATCTAAGATCACTTTCTATGAAGCCTACCCAATAAAAATCCACTGCTCCCAAAGGCAGGGAAGCAGAAGTCCCATGGGGATGTAGAGTAACTGCAGTTAATCAAAGGTAATGGCCATGTCTGCTATGCATGGAATGCTAAATGCTGGGAGAATGGAAAAATAAGGGAGAAAGCTAGCACTTGGGAGCCTCCTGCTTCTTACTTCAATAGAGAACAGTTATACTTCATAAAAAAGCGATTTAATTTTACTCCCTCTTCCTGAATCCTTTATCATAGCCATTCAGTGCATAGGGTAGGGGATGATTATTCTTAACTGCCAGAGCTGAAAACTTGCAGGGGTTCTGGGAAATCGAATGCTATTGCTGCTTCCCATTGTACACTGTCACCACTGCTACAATCAAAACTCAGCTGTAGCCACAGAAGATAAAGCCGAAAAAAATGTGATTTTCCAGAGCCATTCTACCTAACCAGCCACCCTTAATTGACCAAGTTTCTTCCCTTCCCTGTAACTCTCATTGAGCTTCATTCTTCTCAACATGTCACACAGGAAACTGACTTGATTTTGATCACTCTGTCGTTTGGCTTGGAGGTCTTTAAGCCAGCAAGTCTGTCAGATAAAATTACATCCAGGTGTTTCCATTTATGATGTCTCTTTCACTTGGAAGTCTTGTAGAGGTAGAAAAAGAAGGTTTTAGACATTCACCCATGATTTTTTGCATGTCTGATGCAGACTTAGAGCACTGACCCTTACTGGGCTGTGGCGTGTCTGGAAATCCCTGTGAACATTCTCGTGTTGGTAGAGTAAATCCAGTGGTTCTGTGATGCACCAGGTCAGACTCTGTGGGTATTGAGGGCATCCGTGCAATCAGGCATCTCTGCAAGTCCAGGGTTTCCAAAGTTCCATCCAGCGCAGGGTTACGTTCCTGTGATTCCTTCCACTGCTCCAGCACGTGTGAGTGAGCCTGGATTAGACTGTTTTCACCATCAGAATAATTATTTTTTAAAGAAATGTTTGGTTTGTTAGGGAATAGGTAAGATCTGGAAGTCAGGTTGCGTTTCCTGAAATTTTGCAGTACTTGCAAATTGTCACTAAAATCTGTGTCAGTCAGGAAACTTTTGCATGTATAGAATATTGTAACAGGATTCTCAACAAGACTGGAGTTTTTAATGATCCAGCACTTTTTATTTCAAGGAACCTATCTGCTATTTTTCCTGTTTGATTATAGCTCTGCTGCTTACAGCAAAGCTAAGTATGTGGGTAAATGCTCTCAGAAATGGTTATTGATTTTTTTGGGTGCCTAACTCAGTATGTTGAAGGAGTCTGGTGTTTCCAAAAGTGACAATTTGGACATTTCTGAGAAATCCATTTCCCATGAAAGGTTTAGGATAATTATTCAGGAGTGGTTTAGCACTTGAGCCCAAGCTGTGGTGATGATGTGCACAGGTAATTTATTAGCATCTGCACCTTAGTTAGTCTGATTCTAGGTTTTAAAAGCAGTTACACTCTAATAGCTGGTTAATTGATTGTGCAAATTTATTTGATTATTAAAGTCCATTTGCATTGTCAGTATCATTGTCATAATGAGCCCCCAGTTGGGAGTCTCTTATGGTTTACAGAGCTCCCTTTTTCTATCTTAGACAAATTGATTCTAAGTCAAACCTAAAATTCGCTGTAGAGCTGAATTTGGGAACATCTCTTCAGTCCCTACCTGATATGTGTAAAATTCAAAGTCCTTTTGCTTCCTGGTCATCAAGCTAACATTGTTCACCTCTTTTCCGAGTGTTGCGTTGCTTAAAAGGGAAGCGGAAATCTATTTCATTTGGTTTTTGATGTCCTTTATAGTTAATTATAACTGTAGTTTATATTACGAAGAAGAGAATATAAACTCTGCTATCACAGGCTCTCAATATTTCAGCCTAAAGCGGGTTTAAAGCACTTTCAGAGCAGTTTTGTGCAGGTTAAAAAGCAATACCCCTTCCGTAGACTGAATTGCATCTCACAGCGCAAACAGTTCAGGTGTCGCTGATGTGTGTTTTGTAGGATGCCAGTTAGTGTGGCTCACTGCTCTTTCCTGTAGGATTTTTTAAAAACATTTTCAATTCAATATCATTCACTTGACATCTTCTGCACTGCTTGAGACATTAGAAGAAAATGGCAACCAAGTTCATTTTATCAGAAAGTCAGCTGTGCTTTTCTAGCTGTCAAAACACAATGTAAAGATAATATGTACGAAATTATTCTGGAAACAAGGCTTTCTGTTTTGCCAACCAATACTTGAGAAGAAAAAGCGTTCTCACCGCGTGCGCTGGCACCGCAGAATAAATCTGCGTGACATATGACAAGCAGGAAAGGGCAGATCATTCATCATGGGGAGCACACACTGCCCTTGGATAGCATCCCAGGCAGTTCCCTGGTTGCTGCTGATGAGTTAGCACGATCAGAACTGCACCAGCTGAGTGTGCAGGAGGGAAAGCTGTGCATTTAATATCCAGTAGGTGTGGTGAAGTCAAGCATACAAAAAGCCATCATGTCCTCAGGATACAGAACCATATGCAGGCTAATTGCAGCAACAATGCCTGGTGTCTGGCAATTGAAAGGAACTTCACTCCCAAGAATAGAAACATATATTAAATTTCCAGTTTTAAATGGGAAGCCAGGGGCCATTCCACTTTATTTGGTAATGAAGGAACTGTTTTGTTTTGGCTGGGAAAGGGAATAAACCAATCATTTGCATTCCCATGTGCTTTTTCTGATAAACCAGGAAAAATGGATAGGGTTAGTAATAAGGTTATATTTATTTTTTGCGCTGGCCTGTGTAGATACCGCTGAATGAAAGTCATGAGTCTCTGAGGAGGAGAAAGGGGGAGGTAAAGACAACTTTTGAAATGGTTTTTAAAAGTACTGTCCGAGTCTTTTTTTCAGCAGCTTCTAATTAACACATTTCTTTTTTAATGCTGTATTATTCTGTGAAATCCAATGGCTTTGGAGGAAAGTGCAGTGTTTTCTCAGCATTACTGCAATCACATTATTTTTATATTAGGTTCCTTATCCTTCCTGCTTCGAGGCCAACGGCAAAATTCCAGTAGACCTTAATAAGGGAAGAGTCGGGTCTTTATTATTTTGCAGTCCCAGGGACTGCAGTAACGTGGGATGACATCGTATTGCCTCCAGGCCAAACCTTCCCCTTGCACTGGTAGCGAACCCAGCGTCGCAATTGCACCGGTGTCACCCCAAGGAAGGTGTGAAGCTCTGCTCTGTATTTCATGTAACCACTACACACAAGGCTCACAGTGTCAGAAAAACATTCAGGAGGTGGAAAGGACCTCAGAAAGTCTCTGTTTCAATCTCCTGATCAAGTCATGACCATGAAATCAGACCAGGCCTTTGAGGGGTTTATCAAGTTGATGTAGGGTGCAAGGGAGGGAGATGGTGGTGCTAAGACTCCCTTTCTCTCTGGAATGTGAGGATTGGATGAAAGTCAGTCTGTGGAATTATTCTGAAAGAAATAAGTTCTGAGTTAAACTAATTCATTGTTAATGATCCTCTACAAGCATCCAGATGGAAAAAGTTTTCACTATGGAGTTCCCTGCACTTGTAGCACTACTGTAGATCTGGTGCCTAGAGTTTACTTCTGGTACTTCACTTTTCTATTTCCTTCCTCTTTTCTCTTCTAGGTTTTTTTTCAACATGCATTTCTAAAGTATAAGTCTATGAATTACCCTAAAACAGGGAGATCTTTTCTGTCTTTTTTAAAATTTGATGTTCATGCAAGTTTTTGAGCAAGACTGTGCTTAAGTCATGTCCTACTGGCCAGATGCTGATGAGTCAGATGAGCAATGATAACCAGAGAAACACTATTTTGTGGAAAAATGTAGTGATGAAGAGTAGGCAGCTGGGAAAGCCAAATATTACATGTGAGAAAGTTAAGTGAGAGTTACTCAGAGAGTTGCAAGTTAATGTGTTAGGTGGCAAAAAATTTTGGAGTTTACAGTTCTGCAAAATTGAAGTTTCAAGTAAGTGCAATGCTCTCTCTCTCTCTGCATGTTACAGGCATTGAGCTGATCTGTGAAAAAGACATTGATCTTGCGACACAGGTTCAAGAGCTGCTGGAATTCCTTCATGAGAAACAGCACGAGCTGGAGCTTAATGCTGACCAAACTCACAAGAGGTTAGAGCAGTGCCTACAGCTCCGGCACCTCCAGGCTGAGGTCAAGCAGGTGAGAGTTTCTAACCACACATGAGGGGCTTAAGGGGCTTTTCAGCATTACAGACATTCAAACTGCTAAGCCAGTGCCTGCCAAGTGACAAACCTTTAGGTGGGCAGTCTAAATCCCCCTTTCCATAACAGCGCTTGGTTTGCTGGCAGAGGGGCCCTCTGCTCCCCCAGATGTTCATGTTCTTGAATTCATGAGTAGTTGTGGGAATTCTGTGCAGAACTGGCCATGCAGCTTCTCAACTGGAGAAAGGGCCTCAAACTCCAAGTGTTCTGGGAATATAATTATTTGATTTGTGACCCAGACTTTAACTGAGGTGGAGAACAGGCTCAAGCAAAGGCAATTGAGCTGTGACACAAGTCCGACATTATGTTAGTTTTACCTTTTCGTTTATTGCTATACATCTGTTGTCTTGCAGGAATCTTTAACATCTTGTGGTGATTTAAAAAACTCTGTCAGTGGTCTCTAGATCCCAGGACTTGTTTAGCCATCTTAGTAATGTTACGTTGCCTTTCTTTCAGATTTCATCCTAGCACAGGCAGTCATGTTCTGCCTCCCTTGGTTTTCCCTAATATTTAATTTGGATACCTCATGTTTCTTTGTTTTCCTCTGCTGCACAGGGTAACGTTACACTTCCTGCTTCCTAGCCCATAGGTGGCTTCACACTCCAGTGTATGTCTGGATTTTAATTGAATGGTCTCGATTTCATCAGGAAAACCAAGAATATTTTTCCAGACACATGTAAAATTCAGTTTTCCATTTTCCTTTTACAAATAGGTGGGTTGAGGGGTGGTGCTGGGAGGGGTGTCCAAATAGTACAAGGTGTTCATGAAAGATATCTGCTTATTTGTTTACTTATACACACACACACACACACTCTGAATGCTCAGTACATATGATCATAAATATGCACTTTTGAAGACAGAATAACTGAGTGATGCTTTATCTGAATTGTTTTATCATTGCTGGCAAAAAAAAAAAATCCTTCACACTCAGAAAGCTGGCAGCACTAACACCAGTGCATACATTTCCCTTCCAAGTCTGCTTTGATGTGAATGTTTTGCAACTCCAACTGAAAGTAGCATAGACCTCTCCTAATTTTTTTTTTTAAAATATGGTCATTTTGCATTTGTGATTATTGAACCTCATGAAGTTCTGGAGCTCTGTAGACTGCTTGTCTTTCTTCTGAAAAAAAAAAAAAAAAAGAAAAACCAAGCAAAACCCAGAAAGACTCTGTGATATTTATAATCGCCATCTTAATGTGATTATGAAGTATACCCTTTTTTTTCTATGGGTTCCTGAAGTTTCTTTTACACAGCTTAGCTAAGCTTGGAGGTGTGTGTGATAGATTTATGATGAAGCAGAGCCATTTTAACTTATGGCAGAAAACTGAGAGGAGTTACGTGTGTAGCAGAAAGGCTAAAGAGGCGGGTTGCCCACTGGCCCAGGATGAAGTGCAGCCAGTCAGCCCTGGGGCTGCTCCTGCAGCCATTCAGTGGCAGTGCAGCACTTCCTGCAGGTACCTGATGTTATTTGCCTTGTTATCAAATATCTGCTGGTCCTTAACTATTTTACAGCCAAAATCTACCCAGAGGAAGTGGTTATGGGACTGAGCTAATACTTACTGTGAGAGAACAGCTGCCTTGAATTAGCATTTCCTTAACAGAGCTTGGGACCATCAGAGCCTTTGTTACTATGTGACCTCTCAGCAAACCAGTAGTGAAAAAACATTTTATTTGTTCAGCTGAATGCTAAGGGCTCCTTTGCTTGTTAACCTATAAATTACCACAGCTACAGTCTCCATTAGAAAGAGGCAAGTTAAAATATTTCTGTGTCCTATCTGTTTGGTTTCCTGTAGGTGAGTCATATTCCCAGCCACTTAGTGAAATTGGGAAATATATTGATTTTGGCTTGTAGTTCATCTCCAGTCTGGTCCAGGTTTCCTTCAGTTTCAGTTTAGTGCATCTGAGATGATGGATGATCTCATTACCAAATTGCTCTTTCTCTTGTGAGTGAGTTGAGATGTGGTTGTTGCAAGACACCTCCTGTAGCTGTGTTAAGTTCTGCTGACAGAGTAAAATTGGTCAAGGCTTCTACATGTACATGTGTTTGCATTTTGATATAATGGCTCATGGAAATAAAAAGTCTTTTAACTGTCTCTATCTATTTAAGTTTCATTTACCAGAGATTTCTGCTTTATATCATGTGCACCAAGGGTTTGAATGCCAAGACAATGAATTGAAGTTTGGGGCCATTAAAGTGGAACAATTCCAAATGAGATGTTCTGTGAACTGCTTTAGAGTGGAAATAGTAAAGATCAGTAATTCACAAGGTCTTTGTTATTAAGAAAAATTCTGCCCAAGCCTGATTTTTCCCTCATTTGAATCCCACTTATTTCTGACAGGAACTACAGAGCTTGGACTGCTTACATAAAAGTAATAGCAGAATAGATTTGTGGAGATCAGTTTAGAAAAACAAACTCTCATGCTGTGCCTGCAGCTGTTTGGCTTCCCTATCCCCTTAATTTATCTTTGTATGGTTTGGGCTTTTTTTTTTTTTTTTTTAAGGGAAGAAAAACCAACAAAGAGGNGGACTTGACCTAATTTGCTCCAAGATATCCTCAAGGTGTCCCACTATACTTGCTTTCCAGGTTGTTTTGAAGTATATTTAATCCTTTTGATGTGCTTGTTATCCATCTATTTTTGCTGTTTGGCATAAGATTTGCTTCAAAATGTATATGCCCAAGGGACGGTGGGAAGTAGTCATTTGAGAGACACTGAATATAGTTGTTTTTTCCTAATCTTATGTCAAATAGCTCCTGGAAATCTGATGCAGTTTTAAACATGGTTAAAATTACCAGAAGCTGTCTTTGATGGTTGTGTCTGTGCTAGTAAAAGCTTCTCAAGGAAGCTGCAAAGGGTCTGGAGGTGGAAAAGATTCACTTACATTGGTTTGTCTTTTAAACCTAAAAATCTTTACCTATCTGACTGGACAGGTATGCATAGCAAGGCCTTAAGTCTTTTTTAGAAACGTGAGGGAAGGCATTCTGACTAAACTGAGCAGGAGACAAAAGCACTGCGTGGTACCGAGCTCTCATTTCTTGAGGATGGCTGCACGAGGGGTGCCTCAATCTTTATTTTTCCTGTAGAGTCTGACTCTGTGCTCAGTGAAGATGGCAGAGTTCCAGGGAAGAAATTACGAGTTTTAGAAGAATTTGGTACTATTATTTAATTACAGAGAATCCCTGTACAGGAGCTTAGCCTCTGTAAAGCAAATTGGAGTCAAAGGTGGGAGTTGTTTCAGAGCTGTGGTGGCTGCCCTGTTAAACAACCCATGCCTTGCAGTGAAACTGTTCTCCAGTGACAAGTGGCTTTTATACAAGATCCTGTAAAAGTGTTTCTGCCTCTCTGTTAAAAAAAAAAAAAAAAGTTAGGCTGCATAAGAAAGTCTTTGAAGATTTATTTAACTCCAGAATTATTTAATCACTGCTTCTACAAACCTGATGAAATGTGTAATTTGTAGGAAATGTCTGTTTAAAGCTGTCTTTTAGGGTTGGCCTGTCTGCATGTTGCTAAATAATGGTGAACCTATTAATCCAGGAAATTCTCATAGAAGTGCCTTGATGCTGTATTAGGAGCTTTTCTGTATATTTTAATGAAAAGGTATTAAGTATTATATGGGTAGGAGTCAATTTGCGAGCAGGTCTTGTAAACCAGATACAAATGTGTAAATGCCCCCTTCCAGCCCGTGCTCTGTTCTGAACCAGAGGCACAAGGAATGTCTCTGCAAGTGTCTGGGGTTTGAACTGAGACTTAAGAAGCTTTGGTTGTGCAACTGAATTTTTTTCCTCACTGTATGTAAACAACGCACACAAGAGAGAAACATTACTATGAAAATAGCAGATGCAATCCCAGATGAGGCTCTGACATTCTGCCAGACTTCTGGAAGTAGAAAGGGGTCACTGTAAATGCTTCCAAGCAAAATTTGCTGCTGCTTGGGTGCTCCTTGGCTCCTGTAGGAGCCCCACAATGAGTGTCTAACCCCACACTCTGGGGGAAGGAGAGGGGGCAGCTACTCAGGGGTGGCAGCAGCCGTGGTCAGAAACGGTGCTGGCAGCATTGCTGGCACGTGGAGTCCATCGGGCCACCTGAACTGCTTTCCCCTGGATAGTTTGAGTCTGCAAGGCACTTGAACAGAGGGATGAATATGTGTTAACACTCCAGGAAACCTGGCAGACTGGTTGTGTGGTCCCTCTACCTAATCAAGTTGCTTTGTTTTAAGATTGAGTTTCCATAGATTTTTTTTTTCTGATGTTTTACTATTTAGAGACTCAGATATTTGTGTGAAATCTGTGTCAAACTGTCTGTGGCAGTTTTTGAAAAATTCTGCTGAAATAAAAGCTGTTCCCCAGAGGGAAAAAAAAAGCTGTATTTTTAGCATACACTCTCAGTATTTTCTGCCTTCCAAATGGTCCAAGCCTGGATGTATTGCAGTATGTAAAACATGAAAGCATGTCTCGCCTCATGATGTCCTCAATTCAAGCCTTTCCCAGGTACAGTGATCCCTTGGTTAACTGCAGTGTTTGGTACCAGGTAGTTTGTAATCCTGTAGGGTTCAGGTCTGATGGATTATAGAAAATGCCAGGCAATACAATTGCCATATGCTAACTCGATTGTTTTTCCTTTAAATGTGTGATGCATTTCCCACAGGAACAATTACACCTGCTGATGAAAGAGAAGTGAATGAAATGAAATCTTCCACACTGTTGTACTGAGCAGAATGTATTTTCCTACAAATTAGGGTCAGCTACATGTATAGATGTCTCCCTTTTTTCTTCTAGGGAAAACTCTTTATTTTACCCTTCAGGGAACTGAATGGCACTAACTAGGGTGATGCATGATGCAGGGATGAAAAACAAAACATCAGAAAATCCCTGTTTCCTTCAGGCAATTTAATGGATCACTTGGAGAAAATGATAGTACAAAAGGGAAATTGCTATGTAGACTGTTGCAGCAAAGTCAGTTTTGGAAATCATGAGCTAAATTTAGGGCAGTCATTGAGCACGCAGAATTTCCTGTGCATCTGTGAATTGGACTCAGCAACTTCTGGCTTTACTGGACTAATTTGACACCTTCAGAGGTAGAAAAAAGGCTTTGAGACAACACAGGAAAGAACTTGCATGTGTGTTCTGGGTGCTAACTTCCCAAACACGTGTCTTAAAATAGCAGAAAATGTTGGTGCTTAAATAAGTGAGTACAAGCTTGATGGATTAATTATGTACATTTAGGATTTGATTCTGCAGTCATTACAGCATGGATTGCATGTCTACAAATAATTTGAACATCTCTGAAGCAAAGCTTCTTGATTAAATACAAAATGCAAGACTTGACATTTTTTCCTAGCTCTCTGTGCAGCTGGAAACTCCAACTGCATCTTAACTCCATGTCAGATGAAACCGACTGTGTCTTCTCCCTCCTCACCCCTAAGCTCAGACTGTGTGAAAGAAACACAGAAACACAGGCAAGTGAAGCAGAAAGGTGTTGCAACATCTATGATTCCAGTTGGAAATTTGAAAGACGTTTAAATTCAAATCTCCCTCGTTATGCTTCGTGGTTTTGACCTGGGGTATTTGTGTAGGGGGCCATTCATTTTTGTGTTCAAACCTTGGAAATGAGTGCTCTTTGCTATCCAAATATCCAGGTAAAGGATATCCACGTAAAGGGAGTTTAATTCTTCAAGCAATAACTTTTTCAATAAGATCTTTGCCTTCGAAAACTGTGTGTCATTAAGACCTTATCCTGGGATTTCTTTCTGCTCACAGATTCAGCCCGAGACCACACCTGTCGCTCAGCTAGGCTGAAGCATTTTGTGGTAGGTGACTGCATAAACCTTGGTACAGAACAACCTTTCCATGAGCACATCCTTTGTTTGCAGGTGCTTGGCTGGATCAGGAATGGGGAGTCGATGCTGAACGCGAGCCTTGTCAACGCCAGCTCCCTCTCGGAGGCCGAGCAGCTCCAGCGAGAGCACGAGCAGTTTCAGCTGGCAATAGAGGTAACACCAAGTCAACTTTGTTTGTCCTTCCCAGGTGAACATCACACAGAAGGTTATCTCATGGGCATCAATCATTGCTTTCTGGAAGGAAGTGGAGGAAGAGAAGCTTTAGAAAATCAACTTACCGTTAAACTCAGAATGTAGGCAGAGGCTAATAGTGAAATAAATTATTTATCACCTGCAGCTAATTCTTCTGCTGCCAGATATCAGTTCTTCCATTCATGAAAATGACACTCAGGCATCTCCTGATAATTTCTTTGATAAAAAATTAAGAAGATTAAAATTCATAAAGAGATCTGACATGGGAAAAGTTTGTCAAGTCAGTTTCTTCCCACATCCACAGTTTGCAGGTCATTTCACAGCATTCATTTGTGAATGTGTTTTTACTGGCTAATGCTCTCACACTAAATAATCTTTAATTCAGCTTTCCTTTCATGAACACCAGAAAAGAAACTCATTCCAGCCCTCATCCTCAAATAGCTTTGACAAAGAGGCAAGAGGGGCAATTTTTAAGCATTGCCTCCTAAACTGCTTTTGCCCCTTCTTGCTCTGGAGTAACACCACATCTTTGACCTGGCCCTTGGAAACCAATTGTGAGCCAACCCACTTGCCTCACTCACAGGGCAAGGAGGAAGAGCCCCTGCTCTGAGCAGCTTTCCTTTGAATGAGAAGTGAGGGGCTAAGATCTGCTCTGAACACAAGATTCCTGGTTAAGTTCAGTACTTCATGTATCTCTGTTGTTATGAGCAAATCCTCTGCTCACAGGGTGTGCTCACTTCAGCTGCTAGAAACTGGTTCCATTGCTTTCTCCTGTTCCGTCTTAAAAGGTGTGTCTGCTTCCCAGGTTATGTTAAGTGTCAGCTTTTTACAGAGAAAAGAACAGCTGAAAAATACCCATATACCTGAAAACTAAACCAAACTTTAAACTCTGAAAGTATGGAGATTTGAAGAGATGCCTGACAGGGGATGGGAGGTGGGGGGAAGAGGAAGGGATGTCTCCTGGTAAACTTGAAGTAAGTCAATATACATTACAATGATGCTAATAAGTTTAGAGTTTAAATCTCAGCTAATGACTTATTTTGATTCAGCTCTGCTCAGAGAAAGGAAGGAGCAGCTGTTGCAGCTCCTAAAGGAAAAGGAAGAAGTTTTTTATCAATTCTGCATGAGCTGGCTGGTACCAAGCTGACCACATCTTGGCAGCCACCACCAGACAGCAGTGGGGAACAAGACACCCACTGGCTGAGTTATCACAGCTTCTGACATTGAGGAAGTGCTTGCATTTGGTGGTAAATGCAAATCGCAGAGGGAGAAGAGGGTTACACCACATTAAGGGGAAAATAAGTTTTCAAAAGGGAAAAACACTAGAATAAATATTTTAAGTATTTAAAGCTCAATATGGGGAAGAGATCAGCAAAGCACACGAGGCAGACTGTTCTCTAAAAGCGTTCTAGATGTGGAATTGATTTTCAGTTGAAATCCTTCGAAGTCTATTTCAAACAAGTATTACAATTCTAACTTCGGTAAAGCAGCTGGATATTAAATTTAACCGGTTGTTCTTGAACATCTTCCTAAGTTTCTGCCAAGTATTAATCCTCTTTGTTTCCTAATAGCTTTCTCTACATTGCATTATTCATCAGTGTATTACCAGATGATTTCAAGCTTTTTTCCAGGTTCATGGCTTAGATCATAAAACTATCACATGAGAATTTGTCAGCAGCAGTTACAAATGGGACGTAGCAGAGGAGTCTGAGAGATTTTAGGGCTTCTGTTCAGAAGATTAAAATCAAATACTGGACTGCACCATGTCTGAACACAGTTACTCAGGAGGCTGTGGAGGGATGGGGGGCTGTTTTAGCAGCCCACAGAGGAAGGTGTAGGCACCACTTGGTAACTCTGAGAGGAGCTGGTGTAGGCTAAGGAATGGGGCAGGTAACTCAGTCCTGCCTGTAAAGTGGCTGCTGAGTAAACTGGGGGATGGTGGAGGGAATGTTTTGACTCTTCCCAGCTCTGACCTTAAAGGTAGGAGCATAAGTCTAATCTCCAGTATGAGTGAACTGACTTTCAGAAATGCACCTTGTGGGGGCTGATATCTGTGATGCTGCTCGTGCCCTTTAGTAAGACATCTTCGTATCTTCTGGGTTTGATGTTTTGAAGAACTGCACGAGTAAAGCTGCTGATGCCAGGTAAACTGCCTGGCAAGGGCCAAATTAGGGTGATTAGGCCCATAGTTTGCCAACTGTTTAGAGTTTGCTTTTGGGTCTGCAGTTTGTGTGGGATGCAGTCAGCACTGAGGCTGGGTGAGAGCTCAGCACAAAAGCTGCCAAAATGACCCCCTGGGAACTCACCCCACGTTTCTGCCGAAGGGGCAGTAGCCGACCAGTGGAGCCAACCCATCTTAGCAGTGCTTACGTGTTCTGAGCTTCAATAACACGTTGCAAATGTGTGTGAATAACTGAAACTAAAATGCTTTGCAGAACGTGGCTGTTAACTGAAGATAACTCTCTGAAAATATTTCACTCTCTCGCATCCCCATGCTCACGCCTCGCTTCACCTTTCTACCATACATCTGGCACATCTGTACGACCTCTCTTTCCTCCCCTCATACACAGTCCCTCTTTCATGCCACTTCCTTACAGAAGACACACCAGAGTGCCCTGCAGGTCCAGCAGAAGGCCGAAGTGTTGCTGCAGGCTGGACATTATGATGCCGATGCCATCAGAGAATGTGCCGAGAAGGTGGCCCTGCACTGGCAGCAGCTGATGCTGAAGATGGAGGACAGGCTCAAACTCGTCAATGCCTCGGTGGCCTTTTATAAAACCTCTGAGCAGGTGAGCTGGACAGAGTCATTTCTGGGCCGTAGCAAATCAAGCCTGATACACTAAAATTCTTTCTTTGACGAGTATTGTAACACAAAAAAACCCCAAATGCAAACCAAACAAAATATAACCCCCCCCCCCCAAAAAAAAAGACAAAAAGAGAGCAGCAAGCAGTTTGTAATAACTTTCATCTTAAAGTTTTCAGTGTAGCAATGCAATTCTTGAAGTTGTTATTTTTGTTGGGTTTTTTCAATTTTCCCCTTTCAAACAGGAATAATTTTTGAAATCCTACCACTTTTGTTTCAAGTTCTCAAGATACTTAGTTTTCAGGAATATAAATCTGCTTTTCCTTGAACTGCTTGCAATTAATTAATTGTTACGTTGTGAGCAAATGTTCTCACTAGTATTTAAATACCACCATGCCAAAAAAGATGCCAAGATTCGAAGGGATTCCTCTGAAATCCACCTGCAACACAGATAATTGCAGCAGGAACCCATTATATGCTAGCACAATTCTCCTTCATTCCAGGTGTTCATGAATTGCAAAACACATTCCAGTTGGCTGCTGGCATGGTGGGATTATTCATCCCTTGCACAAGCAGGTGCCCTTTATACTGTAGTCAGTGAGAATTAGTGTCACGGGGTGGCTGCTGGAGCAGCCTTGCCTGATGTCATTTACTGCAGCCAGGCAGGTGGCGTTAGCACGGACACTGCAGGAACCTGTGGTTTTACACAAAAGGCAGCAGTGATTGCCATGGCATTTTCTGTTGTTTTCATCACACAGTTCGGCCCTCAATTAGAGAACCAGACATGGGAAGATTTTTAACACAACTGGATATGTCATTAGGGAAAGAGTGTACTTTTCCTTTAACTTGGAGGCCGTAGATGATCCTTGGGCCACTTCTTGGTGTCATTTGTTTAATGTATTTTTAAGACTGTTTAAGATGAATTCATTCCTTATAATTAATGTATTTCACTGTGAAGAGTTTCAAACAGATTTACAGTCCCTGATGCATTCAAGATCAAAATGAATTACTGCTGATGGAGGAGTGTGAGAAATGAAAACTGTTAGGGGATTCATTAGAGCTTTAGACACTTAAATGTGCTGGCCAAAGTATGCATAGCCAGTAATTTATGAATTCAGTCTCTCTCCTTGTTTCCAAGTCTCAGACAAGCACACTGCAGTGCCCACCAGTTCATTCATTGCTTGTGTCTATTCAGCAAATGTGTAGGGCAAATATCGCTGTCTTTGAATGCTCACGAACTCGTGCTGAAACCTGTCACCTTCTCTTGGGCTGCACGGCTGATCTACAGTCCTTAAGGGTCTGCTCCCTGACTGCCTGACAGTGGAGTGAATAATTTACTGGATCCTGAATTCTCTGAGTATCTAGAAAAAGCAGCTAAGAGTGGAGAGAGTGTCACATCCAGCCAAACTTTTTCATGCCTGTCTTCCCCAAGTATATTATGTTCTTGATGTAAGTGGTGAAGCCCTGGATTCCAAATAGCCCAGTTTCTCTCTGACTTCATTGACAGCCCATTTTCTATTCACTTCTCTCATGACCTTAACAGAAAGATGATATTTGCATGTGCAGGGGCAATTCTTTCTGGAAAGATGTGAATCCCAGGCAGTCCATTTACTTTCATTCTTTAAATCACCAAAGTCCAATAGAACATCAAGGTTTTCAAGAAGTGAAATGGAAATGTTTTTCTGTGCCTAAATAACACATGGAGCACTTGCTGTCCACTAAATGTTTGAGGGTGAATGCTGGTTTGCATCCAAGCAAGAAGATGATTTCAGATTGCCCAATGCATAAAGTCCTTGCACAACACATAGTGCATAAGCCTGGCAGCAGGATCTGTTATCAGCTCACCTTAACTCACCAGTTTTAAAGTGGATTTTGATGTGCCCTTGATCAGAGTTACATAAAAATGGCCTGTGATGGTGAGGATGATTGGTGGGTAATTCTGGAGTCTCCTCCAGACTGTGCTCTTAATCACGTGGGGTCCCCTGAATTATAACTGCATTCATATGAAAGCTGCAGGAATGAGCAAGAAAAGGGTGGACATGGCTACCTGGATGCCAGCAATAACTGACTGGATCATCTCAGCAGTGGAGTCTGTAGGAAGAGCCCTCTGGGAAACAAGAGGAAAGTCCCAAATGTCCTAGAAAACTTTTGCAGTGTCTGCAAAGGCCACTGAGAGTATTCTCGGGATCTGCAACAAAAAGGACTCAGCCTTGTCTGAGGCAACTGCATAATTTCCAGGCTGTGTTGGTTTATTTACCTCATTTTCACTGTTCCGCTCTTCTACCAAGATAGAAGATATGTGTGTGAGCCCTGTGCAGTAGAGTACCTGCATCCACCTAGATCTAATGTCTATTGGTTTCCGTCAGCCTTAAAAAAAGCTGTATAGGGAGCAACTAAAATGCAGCTGAAGAGAATTAGTTCCAGCTTCAGACTTTTTTTCAGGGAAGTATTAAAGTATGTGCTTTTCTTTAAGTATGTGTTAAGTCCCTCGACTTCAGTAGGATTTAAACACATTCTGGAATAGGGGTTGTTTCCTAAATGATCCACTGGGGCTGGACTGACCCCCGCCTTGATTCAACCTTTTGTGCTTCCTCCCATTGTTCATTAGAAGAGAAGAATGATTTATCAGCCTTAAACCAGATAAATTGTATTCCAAACAGTAAAGATCCCTAGGGGTAAGGAAAACACCTAGATCTTTCTGTCTAGGGCCTGTTTTATACCCAGTTATCCCCCTAGAACAAGAAGGGTGGATTTGAAATGTCACTGGTCATAGACTTTTACTGAATGTGCTCCTCCTGGTTATGTCTGTGGATAACTGAGTTGTTGTGCTGTGGGCATGTTTCAGGTGTGCAGCGTGCTGGAGAGTCTGGAGCAGGAATACAGACGGGATGAAGACTGGTGTGGAGGCCGAGATAAACTCGGACCAGGAGCTGAGATAGACCATGTCATCCCTCTGATCAGCAAACACCTGGAACAGAAGGAGGCTTTTCTCAAGGTCTAATTTTAGTTCTCTAATAAATCAGGAAAACTCTCCATTAAGTAGACAATTTAGAGCAATGTTGGTAAGTTTGAGAGGACACTCTGAGGTGTGATTCCAGTTCAGCTACTGGCTGGCTGCATAAACCCTAGGCCAGTTTTACTTTGTTACAGCAGGGGTAATAAGCATCACTATCAATACAGATCTCAGAGAGATGTCATCAAGACCAATTAGATGCTGTTTGCATTGTACTTGCAGGATGTTAGTTGTTGTGCTGGTTCAAAGTTCACTTCTTAAAATTGCATTATAAATGACAGGTATTATCCATCATTTTGGTGTTGGCTTGTACAAACAATCCAGCATTTCGAATTTTGTCCTCCAAGCCAATAGCTGAAGAACTAATCATAACTGAAGCAATTTTGTTTCTGCAAGGCAGCGCCAGGATGGAGACAGAGATTTCTTCCTGCCTTCCAGGTGCTGCTTTGGAAAAGCTTTTGGGGAGCTTGCAGGCTGACAAGTGAACTGTCAGCCAGCCTCCTACCTGCCACTAAAACTGATACACAACATGAAACTACACTTGCAGTCGAGGCTGAAGAAATTACGCCTCTAGATTTGTACATTTTTTGAAATGAGTACTTTTCTTGAGAGGTGGGTTACATTTGTTTAGACAGAAAATGTGTGAGGTACCAGTTCTTAACAAGAAGTTGGTTTATTATTGTCGTTAATTTGCCTTAATATATAAAATGAACCACTGTATTAAATATTACTCATGTTTTAATACATCTGTGAGACTGTTAGTTTATTAGCTAAGTTTATTGGCTCTTAGCTGAAGTTCTCATCATCTTCACAGATGAAAGAGAACTTCTCCTTGCAATTGAAGCAGAGAAGTCCCACGGGTCTCCCTTGCTTGCTTTGCTCATCTTTCCTGACTCTTTTTGGTGGGGGCTCTTCTTCCTAGGCCTGTACCCTGGCCCGGAGGAACGCCGAGGTGTTCCTCAAGTACATCCACAGGAACAACGTCAGCATGCCCGGAGTGGCGAGCCACACCAGAGGGCCCGAGCAGCAGGTCAAAGGTTGGTGCATCCGTGCAGTGACAGCATTGAGGGTCTGGTTTGCCTCCCCCTCTGCAGTGTGCTCGTCCTAAAGTCTATGAATGTGCTCAGAAGGCAAACTCTGTTCTAGCATCATTTCCTTTACCAGATCGCTCTGCAACTACACTTGTTTTGTGGTGGTTTCTTGTGTATGTGGTTTGGGGTTTTTGGGGTTTTTTTTAAACGGTCCCTTTGAACCAATGCTTGTTTTTAAGAAGTGCAGTCTCGGGCTCTCTGCTTTTGGGAACAAGGTCCAGGCAAAGTGATTAAATTCAGCATTTCATAGCTAATTTCTGTATGCAGTCAAAGAATCCCTAGTCATGCAGGTGTTTTCCTTTGCCCTACAGCCATTCTGAGCGAGCTGTTGCAGAGGGAGAATCGGGTCCTTCACTTCTGGACCCTGAAGAAGCGGAGGTTAGACCAGTGCCAGCAATACGTTGTCTTTGAGCGCAGTGCCAAGCAGGTAGTGTGAAAACCCCACCTTGTGTTTCTGTCCTGGCGGTGTGTAAAATCTCCTGTATGCGTGTAATGCCTCTGGGTGGGGCTCCTGTTGCCATCCCAAGTTGTATTTAAACACTGTAACTTTGAAAACATGTTAAATATAGATTTTAAAACAACTTAAGGCAATTCCAAAACCCAACCACGAGACTGAGTATTTTTGTCACCTCAGATTAATTTCTGTATTTGTCCATTTGTTTGAAAATAAATATAAGAGCACACTTGTCTTATTGAGCTATTTCTGAATGAGAAAACTGCTTTCCCTGCAGATCTATCTGTAAATAGGTAGAATTCCCTACACTCTTTTTTGTCCTAGAAAACACAGAGAAAGTATCCTTTTGTATCCTTTCCCACCTGCTTTTGTTATTTTATTCTTTTTATGTGTTCCTAGAAAGTGTTTTAGTATACAGAGTATTGAGTCCCAGTGCATTTGATAGTCTTTGTTTGTCAGGGGGGATTTTTGTCAGAGGATTAGTTCTTGAAATACAAAGATTGTTTGTTTTGTTTTTCCTTTGGTGTTTTTGACATTCACAGGCCTTAGACTGGATCCAAGAAACGGGCGAATATTACCTCTCTACTCACAACTCCACAGGGGAATCAGCAGAAGAAACTCAGGAACTCCTGAAGGAATATGGGGAATTCAGAGTACCTGCCAAGGTAAACAGTGACTTTAATCTAATTATGCCATCTGCTTTAGTCTGTGTTTATGGTCCTGTTTCAATGCCTTATTATCTGTAATAATATTCTCTTGATTTTATAGTTGCCCTCTAAAAATCCTAGCCCTGAAGATAAATGTGTTTTGAGAACTTTTAGCAAGACATAGGCACAAAAAGGAGATTTTCTCCACCTTGGTTAGTACCAAGTATAGAAAATTTTTGTTCTGATCAGAAGGAAGAGAAAGTCCATTTGCATACAGAGTTCACAGCAGCCTCATAAGATGTTCCATCCTCAGACAATCATTCCAGAATGGTACAGAGTGACTGATTGATCTGAACACATCCAAGGTCACGACAGACTCCTGGTCTCTTTCTTCTGTCATTAAAACCACAATTTGTCTCACTAATTCTAGCTGGATTGATCACAGATGATCATTTATCTCGTTAGAAATAATCTGCTGATCCCAACAAAGTACTTTAAATAGATGAGTCTTTAAACTCTGAGGTGAACATTTTTGAATACAAAATTGCATTACCAAGAACGTATTAATTTATATGGAGCAATTCTGGGAAATCTGGTGGGGTTTACAGGGGAATGGTGATTGGATCTGCTTCAGACAAATTAATTCAAACCATAGGTAATTCACAGACAGTGAATCCACAGGGGTATTAACAATCTCTGATAAGGATGTAAATTGCAGAGTTGGACTGCAGGAGGACCATGGCTTTGGTATTATGTAGCTGCATTTCACTGTGTCCTGAAATTGATCTTCTGTAATCCTTAAATTCCTCGTTAGGCTCTCCATGCTTGTATGGGTTTGATTCACAGGCTTTGTGGTGTTCTTGTCCCCTTCTTTTAGCTTAGCTTGCATGTTTCTGAAAATGTGAGATAACTAGCAGTGGATGGAAGGTAATTTCATCAGACAGGACACATACTGCATTCTTTTAACTACTTCTGAATTCTAGCCACCCATAATTTCTCCACCTGAAATGACATTCTAGTTAATAATTTAATTTTTCTCAGAATAATCCAAATTCATAACGAAGTTTCCAAACCATTTTGACTCTTGACTTAGCCTGGGATTGAATTTTAGACCTCGTTCGTTATTAACCACTACTGGCTGTTTCTTACACTGACACGTCTGGTCTTGCTCCCTCGGACTGACCTCCTGCTCCTACTGCTGACATACAATATTTTTACTGCCATGTGCAATCTGGTAAATGCATGTCATTCCCAGACTGATGTTATTCTCAAATTAAGCTGTAGCTGAAAGCCTTCCTGATCCCAGTAACTTTCTGGCCAAACCGATTGTTTGGAATGCAAAATCACCAGTAGCTGTTGGCAATGAAACACCCTTTAAATATGACAGGAAGTCAGATTTTTACATCTCCCTACCTAGCCTTGCTTAGGTACTCATTTAATTTGTCAGGATAATGTCTGATTCAGCTGTTAATCTATTATGGGGGTGAAATTTCTTGAATTTAGTTTTGTGTTTGAAATCTGCTGGATATTTTCTGGCCCGACGTGTGTTTGTCCATTTGTGGTCAGACCACTGGTAAGTGAAGTATCTGACAGTGTGTCTTGCTTCAGGCATGGTGGACAGTCCTCTCTGTCTTTGGCAAGAAGCTTGCCAGTGCCTCATTTCCTGGGACAGATTTGGAATCAGAGCTAAAGTTTATAACTATGTCCTTTGTGCCAGTTTTGACTAAGGGGCAGGCAGAGCGGAAGTGGAATAGAAAAGACCTCAGGAAGGTTTGGGGGCTCAGCGTGTGCTTTGGAGTTCAGGCATCTTTTAGCTGGTAATGTTCGAACTGGACCTAAAATACCGACGGAGGATTTTATGGTAGACCATGAATTTGGATTTAAATTCTGTTTGTTTTTGAAACAGAGTAGTAATGACTCAAAATCACTTCCTGGGCTGATATGTGGTGTATTAATGACCTTCCTACACAGATCCGCAGATCCACCAGGTATAGACTCAGAGTAACTTGGTGTATTTTATGAGGTGTGATTTTTAAATCTTGTCTTCTGCTCCAAGGCTCACAAAAGATAAGCTCTTGCTTATGGGAAGGAGGCATGTCTAACTTCCAACATGTTTTATGTGTTCGTGTCTGCGTGGTTTCAAAAACTTGACTTTTTCTATCTTCTTCAGCTTCCTAAGTGTCCTTATAAAAATGTCATTCCTTTCATGTTTTACTGAAAAAGTTTAAAGTGTCTGATTCTGTATAAGATGAAGTGCAGGCACTCTTTAATGATGTATAAAAATTGGGATCTTCTTTTGACTGCTGTGTGAGTTAAAAGCAAAGGAAATAACAATAAAACATAACCAAGGACCATATTTTGGGCAGCAAACAAAGGAGAAAGTGAAGCTCCTCATCCAGCTGGCTGACAGCTTTGTAGAAAAAGGACACATACATGCCACTGAAATTAGGAAGTGGGTCACCACCGTCGACAAGCGCTACCGGGACTTCTCTCTCAGGATGGGGAAATATCGCTACTCCCTGGAAAAAGCCCTTGGAATCAACCCAGAGGTACTTTAGGACCGTGTCCTGTCGGGGTTTTATACCAGAGTCACAGAGGAAGGTGAAGTCTGTGGCATGAGTGCTGTAGGTTTTTGTGTGCCCATTAGAAACAATGAAAACTCGGCCGGCCCACCTGGCCAAGCTCAGAACTGCTTCTGGAGAGAAAGGGTTAAAGGGTTTTCCTGTGGTAGGTCAGTGATGTGAAGAGGAGGCAGATGAAGATCAAAAAGATTTTCTAAACAAATGTTTGCACCATTTTTCAGGATACCCTACAGCTTTTGGGGATGGGGGGGGGTGGGGGAC